>MU551607.1:282609-379127 GCA_024362625.1 Silurus asotus
AAGCAGAGAAAAGATGATGAAGATCAGGAATGTGTCTGTTCTCAGTCATGTTCTCATCACTGACTCCCTCTGTCTCATCCACATTAACCCCAAACTTCTTAATGCCTTCTGCCTGCTGATTCTTATTTCAATAAACTAGTCTACATCTGTGGTGAGTGAGGGTCAGGACTTTATACACCAGCGGATTGAAAAAGACGCGCAGTAACAGGAAATCAGTTGTTCGGCTGCAATCGATGCACAGTAAAAATAAAAATAATATTTCACCAAATCAATGATTTAAAACTAAAGCAAGAGTCTGTTTTTGAAAATGTAAGAAGTAAAAAGTACAGATATTTGTGTAAAAATGTAATGAGTAAAAGTAAAAAGTCTGAAAAATAAATAGTGGAGTAAAAAACTGATACCAGAAAAATCTACTGAAGTGCAGTAATGAAGCATTTGTACTCTGTTACTTCCCTCCTCCTCTGGTGCACATTTTTGTTTAAAGGTTTTTGTGCTCATGATAATTATAATAGAAATCAATCAGTGTGTGAGTCATTAATA
The DNA here is from genome assembly GCA_024362625.1 of Silurus asotus. Lineage (NCBI taxonomy): Eukaryota > Metazoa > Chordata > Actinopteri > Siluriformes > Siluridae > Silurus > Silurus asotus. The sequence goes on from MU551607.1 coordinate 283,150, forward strand.
TCATTCTATTAATCGATCAGTGTGCTGAGAGTCACATTCGAGTCTTTACACAAACATAAATCAGTACTTTGGACACTTAAGTACATTTAAAGGCAAAAACCTTAAACTTTTACTTGAGTTACTTTTACTCAAATACACTGTGCACTTCGTCCACCGTCGCCTGAGAGTCAAAGCATGAAGATAAAAAAGATCGAATTCCCAAACCATCATCTTCTTTCATTAAACAAACCGATTATTTCATCTTAAATCTTATACAAATAATGAAACTCTTCCCAACACCACTGTGTTTCAGCGTGTGAGCGGAACACGTACGGGCCGAATTGCTCCAAGTCATGTGACTGTGCAGACGGTACACGGTGTGACCCAGTGAGTGGTTCCTGCCTGTGTGCACCGGGGAAAACCGGACCCAGCTGTGACGCAGGTCAGTTTCTGAACCAATTACAAAAGGTTTTGGATACGCTGTGCGGCCAAAATATTAGGACACTAGACTTTTTCAAACTTTTGGTTTTGGTGGAAGATCTCCTGCTATAGAGCTCTGACCCTATTTGGGATGAATGTGAACGCTGACTGCACCCCAGACCTTCTCCAATCATCTACATCACTACCTGACTTCACTAACGCCCTTATGGATGAATGAATCTCCACAAAATCTATATGTGTAGATTATAAAATATAATGTGATATAAATTATTTCTCCAGACGTTATTCTGTAGTCTTTTATTGTGTGTGTGTGTGTGTGTGTGTGTGTGTGTGTGTGTGTGTGTGTGTGTGTGTGTGTGTGTGTGTGTTAGACTGTGGAGTGAACCGGTTCGGACCCGACTGCTCATTAAGCTGCGAGTGTGAGAACGGAGCGCAGTGTGACAGTCGTAACGGGCGCTGCGTCTGTGTGAAAGGATGGATCGGCCCCACGTGTACAGAAGGTAAAGACGCTTTCTTCTTTCTTCAGCTCCACATCTGAGTTTCTGTTCCTGTTTAGAACTCTGGCTGTGAAAAGTGGGGAAACACCTGTTTTTTTTGACGTTGCATTTTGTTTCTATGCAACAAAACCAGTAAAAAGCAAAAGCACACAGTAATTGGACACTAAATGAGTGGAAAAATTGGACATGTTTGTGTCTACCAGAAGAACTTGTGTGAGACGGAGAACTGGAGAGATGATGTGATCAGACTCCCTCACCCTCACCAATCACACATGGAGGGGGAAGGTTAATGGTTTGAGGTTGTTTTGGAGAAGGGAAGATTCCGGAATGTGAAATGAATCCTGAACTAACACGTCTCCCATTCCCTACTTCATCATTATGCAGTTCCGTCTGGACTGCGGCTCTTCCAGCTTCACTGTACAACGAGGCGATGAGCCAAAGCTCCATTATCAAAACTGTCTATCATGGAACGTCCTGCCCAGTCACCGCACCTGAATCCTACTGAACTTCTCTGGGATATAGAAGAAAAGTCCAACTAGTGAGGAACATCTGAGGTGTGTTTTAAAAGAGCGTTTGGAGAAACAAAGTGTCCGGATGCTGAGAGAGTGTGAAGCTCATGATAAAGGAGGAGTTTTCACTGAGAATAAAGTGGAACATCTGGATATTAATAGATTTGTCGGTCAGTCCATCTTCAGACTTTCACATCACATGAGTTTGTTGCATAGAAATGAAAGGAACATGAAAAAGGTGTTTCCACGCAGTCCACAGGAAAAATTAAGAGCATTTTCTAGATTACAGACAACCTTTAATACTGCTGTGTTCATTTGGGTACCGGTACTGACCCGACCCTCAATTACTTATATCTGATAATACATGATGTTTCTCTGAAAATCCCAGGAGGAGAAACATACGATGTGAAACACCTGAAGGTTCTTGATGATCAGCTGCTCTTATGTTCCAAGCCTTTATTTATCACATATACATCATCATACACTATAGGGCCAAAGGTTTTTGGACATTTAAACATTCCATCTCCCCATTTGCTGTTATAACCAGCTCCACTTTTCTGAGATGTTCCACTGGATTTTGTGGAGATTTATTCAGCTGCAAGTGCGTTAGTAAAGACAGGTACTGATGAAGGTCAGATGATGAGGTGGTTCCTGGGGTGGTGCAGTCAGTGATCATATTTATCCCCAAAGGTGTTCAATCAATCAGGTGTCCCATAACTTCCGGCCATTTAGTTTTCGGTGTACAGTTTAATAAGTGGTAGAAAGCAGGTAAAGACCAGAACCACTGCTCCAGAACAGGAACACGTGTGTGTGAGAAGAAACATGGAAATGATGTGTGAACTGCTCGTGTCCACAGATGGACCTCCACCGCTGAGCAGCCAGGACATGGGTGAGGAGTTGCTGCAGCTAAACAACGTGTTATAGCGCACACACACACACACAGTGAAGCAGCAGATCGGTTCTTCCTCTGGGGCTTCACTCACCTGCTTCATCTCTGCATGTGGAGGACTGTGAGGGACAACACACACGTCACGCTGAAAAGCCATTCGTCATGTGTGTGTTCTGTGAGCTGCACTGACCATGCACACGCACACACACACAGCACTTTAACCCACATTTTTGTGTTTTATAGACTTTTGTTGTAGGATCAGCAACTTTTTGTCTCTCACACACACACACACACACACGCGCGCACGTTTCAGGACACTTGAATTTATGATGTTTCTGATCGTTATATTTGTTATATGTATTATATTTCTTTCTTGTGACATAAGAGATTCTCATCAAGACAGTTTTCTCTTGATCTTCACAAACATGGTCCAGTGTATTCAGCATCATGGAGAACATTCATTCGGTCCTCAAGTCGAACACCGAAAAAATTAAGTACTGGCCACGAGGAAACAATGTTTATGTTGAGATCACGAGAAATGAAGAAAGAAATATTTTAATGTATGTCCTTCTGTAGTTACTCGTTCACACACACACACACACACACACTTACCTGGAACTTAAATTCACCAAAGTGATTGTTTTTGGGCACGTTTGGTGTCGAATTGGTTTCTATACTTTTTTTTTTGAGTGAGGCTATAAAGCTAACGAGGCTACCACGTAAAACAGAAGATACACACGTGTCAAAAGTATGCAGACTGCACATCTAAATTGCGAGGGTCCCATCATGCTGCATCAGGACTATGCATCTGTTTTAAACAATAAATAATGAAAAATGTCTGCCTGATTCCTCACACTGAAGCAGGATGGTGTAGAAAGTGGAAGCTGTTTCTCAGACCAACACCAACATCATTAAACCTTCTCTTACTGGCCAGCGTCATGAGCAGCTCCTGCAGGGTTCCTCTAGCTGGGATGGAACCTCTAAAATCTATAAATAAAAAATTGAATCTGTAACGAGCAGATGGAAGTAAACACAGTTGTGTGTATTAGAAGAGCATTAGGTTTTTTCCATGGTGCTAATTTGCTTGTATTGAATTTATAATCAGCAGTTATGTACTATAATAATAATAATAATAATAATACTGCAGTGGCCTTATTTAAGGCCTGATCTCAAGGGTGATGTATTTATATATGATGGACATGTACATGTTTTTTAAAAGACTGTTGTATTGATGTGATTAAAAGAAACAAACAAAAAAACCTGAAATCCTATAAGTGCCGGACTGTGTCATTTATTTATTTTTTAAATGGAAATAAAACTTATAAAAAGAAAAGCAGAGGAGACGAGACATTCAGTCATTAATATTTTATCATTTCCATTTTCAGAGATACTGAAGCTGTACAGATCTAAATTCCAATTCAAGCACAATGCAGTTAGCAATGCCTGCCAATAAAAGTAAAAAAAAAAAAAAAGAAAAGGCCGAAAGTGATCACATCCATGTTCTATGTATATATGTACAAAGGTCAAACTATATACAGATATCTGTCTGGACGTACAGTATCGCTCCACGCACAGGTGGAAAATGTAAGCTTGGCGTTTGTATACATTATACAGAGTTCTTTAAAATGCATAATCAGTGCAAACAGATGCTCATCATCATCTCTGGGCAACGAAGAATCCCTCTCCTTTATTCCCTATGAACGTAAAAAATAATTTAAAGACGCTTTAGAAGCAGATTTCAGATCATCACAATCAGCCATGTGCTTAATCTAATAATAATAAAAACAAACAAACAAAAGCGTTTCATGTGGAAAAGTTAAAGCACTGTTTCTTTCCCATCTCTTTACGCTTTTCAGTATAGATGAGAAGAAGAAGACGAAAAAGCGCGACACGTTTCCCAAGTGAACGAGTTTCGACAGCAAGCGAGTACCACTGATTATTTTTTTTCTTTTTGCTAATTTGAATCTCAGATGCAGTACTTACTCACGACCACGCGTGGCGCTAGTGCACTACAGAACGCTGTACTAATGATCGCAGCGCAGACGAACACACAGTAATGCCCTTCTTTCCTGAGATCGATCTCCAACACAGAAACAGGGCGACGCCGGAAACCAAACCAACAACAACAAAACAAAAAGCACGTGCGGACGAGACTTTTGACGTTTCCACAAATTAAAAAACAGACGAAAACACGTCGATTATCTTTTTTTTTTTTTACGTGTTAAACATTTTCAAAGATCCAGAACCTTTTTTAATTTAATTTTTTTTACCTCCGAGAAGTCCTAAATGTTGGAAACACACACACACACACACACACACACACAGCAGGAGAAACAGATCTACTGTATGGAGCACAGTGATGTATAGCGTCTAAACATAAACTAAACCAAAGCACAACTATACGGTTTTGACCAAAAATTCACTAATCTAATCTAATCTAATCTAATCTTCATACGACTCTTTTTGTCTGATTTTTTTCCCCCTCAAGTCTGAAAACGTGGGATTGAAAAACAATCGATAAAGTGCAATCAATGCTATAAAAGCTGCTCCGGTATAATTTCTTTTTCTCCCCTCGTCCTGTAAGACGCAGTCGATTTATCGGCGGGGGGCGGGGGGGAATCGGGGTATCGGTTTAAGGCAAATAAAAGCGTCAACAAAAATGCATAAATGAAAACTCGCACACGCAAAGTTGATGCATAGTGTGCAGGTTTCCTCGAGAAATCGTTTTTCTAAGTCGTTTTTCCATCGGCTGCGTCTGAACTCGTTGGTACGTGATGCAGAAAAAGATCTAATGACATTCCTAACATAGCAAATATATATACGTGTTTATACGCCTAAGTATCTTGGCCAGAGTGAGTATATATATATATTTATATATACACGTGAGAGGAGGCGTTTCATTCATTTTGGTTATATTATATAGAGGACATGCTGTTAGATGATTTCTCACTGGGGAGCGGATTGGATACAGTGAGACGTGTTTACAGACAGAGCTCAGGGGGTTTATCAGCATCTTTGGCTTTAGCCACGTGTGTTACGTCCGGCGTCTAAAAGTGAGACACGGCATGCGCAATAAACATATTCAAACACGCGTCGCGGTCCCGAACAGACGCTCGTAAATAAACTGCAGGCGTGAAAGACTGATATATTTATACTGTATATATATTTTTACGCCGTCAATATTAAACACGCAAAACGCTCAATATTTCTTTTTTTGCCAGAATGCAGAAACTGGGTTTGGGAAATAATCGGTTACTGCTCTGAGGCGGAGGGGGATGGGGGGCTGTGTGTATATCTCAGGGCTGTTGATCAGGAAATGCAAAAACAATACAGAGATACAAAAACAAAAACAAAATGATGCACGTGGTTGTGTTTAAACACTGGAGCCTCCCATAGCCCCGCCCTCTGATGGGCTCTTAAAGTGCTGATTGGCTCATCTGCGAAAAAAAAGGGGGGGGGGGGCGTGTGCAATCGGGACGCAGACGACACAGTGAATGGTTGCAGGATAGATAGATCGATAGATCGATAGATCGATAGAAATTGAGACAAACAGACCTCACTAGTGATTATGGGAGACGTGCAACGAACCATAAACCGATCAGCTGGATGAACTTAAGCGCTGTATTTATTTTTTTTTACACACACACTTTTTTGGTCAAATATGCATTGAAGTATATATATATATAAAAAAAAAAGAAATCCAAAAAAGAAAAAGAAAAAAATATTCCCTACAGCCAAGCGAGCGGGTGCCATTTCTTTTCTCCCCTTTCTTTATTTTTTCTTCCTAACTTCGTCTTTCTGTTAAATTGTAATAAAATGGTACCTTCTCTTTTCTCAAAATATCTTAAAAAAAACAAAACAAACAAACAAAAAAAAGAATAATAATAATCATTTTAAACCCCAGGTGTGAAGTTTGTACTTGTCTACGAGGCTTCTCCTGCAGGGTCGGAGTGTGTAACCTGTCGGTCTCATGCGCTGCTTAATCATTCAGTAAAAGCTCAAGCTGACGAACGGAGGAACAGGCAAAGGGCTTGGTGCAGGGCGGCCCCTGGGCTCCCCACTCACACACACGCACTCACACACACACACACGCACGCAAGCGATCACGCACGCGCACTACGAGCGGTAGTCCTTTTTACTGTAGGGCTTGTTCCCCAGGATGCTGTCCACCTCGTGCACGATGGAGGACGACAACTTCGGAAGGACCTGCGGGAGGAAAAAAGAAAGAAAGAAATCACAATGACTGCGCTGAACAACAGTCGAACCTGCACACGCTGTAAACGTTCTCTCTTTCTCCATGGAGCATTTATGATATTGCGAGATATGAATGTACTTGCTGCTTTTTTAAAGTGACGCAACACACCTGAGCCAGCAGGAGTCATTTATTCTCTATGGAAGAATCTCAGTGCCACTCTAAAGCGCTACGGTTTCTACAGCGACTCATTCACAGCCACAGGAAGAAGTTCATGGTCAAGTTTTCCAATTTTCTTGACAGGTTTAGAGGAGGAGGAGTCTTCAATGTCAATGGCAAGTTCTCCAGGTAAATAAGAACAGGATCTTTACAGGCCTCCTCAACTACATCACAACCTGACTTTACCAACAAAATCTCACACAAGATCTAGTGGAACTCTTCCCAGCAGAGTGGAGGTTATAATAGCAAAAGGAGACCAAATGAGGTATAGGACCTTCATTTACAACAATTGGCATACGCCCTTATCCGTTATCCAGATCATATTTATACAAATGAGCAGTTAAGGGGTTAAGGGCCTTGGACAGGGGTTTAGCAGTGTCCGCTTGGTGGTGCTGGGATTTAAACTCATGACCTTCTGACCAGAAGTTTAACATCTTTACCACTGAGTTTCCCAAACCTCCTGATTTTATGGTCATGTGTCCACAAACGTTTGTCCATACAATGTAGGTAATTGTAGATTAACAGCATGACATTTAAATACTTTGCAGGTCATTCGGCTCAGGTGTGCTGGAGGTAAATTTTTTTAAGCAAGTATAATAAGTAAGGAGAAGGACAAAAAAAAAAAAAAAAAATGACCACCATCCTGATTGTGTGGTTGTGCAGCATGATGTTCTCACCTGTATCGCTCCTATATTCTCCATGAGCTGTTCCGTGTTGGAGGCTCCTAAAAGCACAGAGCTGACTCCTTCATTCCTTAGGCACCACGCTGCAGAGGATCAGCACATAATCACACCCGATACAACACTAACACTACCACACTAACACACGCAAACGCACACACACACTCTCTCTCTCTCTCTGCCGTCCATAACAAGCTCAAAGATTTCAAAACTGCAGAAAATAAAGCCATATCTGAAATGAACACACACTGTAGTTAACTCTACCACCCATACTCACTCTCTCTCTCTCTCTCTCTCTCTCTCTCTCTCACACACAGGTTTAGAGTCGGAGGTGAGAGAAGCCATGTGCTGACCGCTGCAGCTCCCTCAGGATCACGCATGCAACACACACACACCCACATGTGGAGGAAACTCTGCGGGGATCTGACATGTAGAACGTGTGTTTTATACAGTGTTGTGTAAATCGATCTTCAGAACTGCACATATCAGTTCATTCTTTTAGATTAAACTGAATTACACACACACACACACACACACACACACACACACACACGATTAGCCTTCAAAAAATGAACTGCACCAACATCTATTTAGAGACGTTTAGAGGGACAGCTACATCGGTACCAGTGCTGCAGTATAGATCAGTACTATCTGGTATATGGAAAAGAACCATCAGTACTGGTGTAACTGTAGGGATCAGTCTGATAAGTACCGGTGCTGGTGGCTTGGTCAGGAATTTGGGTGAGGAAACAGGGATTAATGGAGTTCAGGAGGAAATGGCAGGGGCTAATGAAATGCAGGGGCGTGTCCAGGTATAAAATTAATGATATATATTTTTGGGTTTAGGTTCCTTCCCTAGTGTTCCTCATCTCCCCTTATGTGTTTGGAAACCAGTTTTAAAACAAAAACGTAATAGCGTTCTTATCGTTTCTATACAGCTCCTTTGTGACAGTGTTAAAGTGTATTACAGTTGCACGAGTGTAAGAAGATTTTTCTTCTTTTCTTTCCTTTATGCCATGTCAGCTTCTATGGCTAGATTCATGGTGAAAGGCAGGTTTAATTATACAAATATTAAACTAAATAATATGTTTAATATACATTTTTTTCTAAAAATCTAAGACTAAATTTGGATAAAATTGCTTAAAAACCTTTACAAAAGGATCAACAATAAAAAGTTTCTCAAAGGGGGAAAAAGTATTACAGTCCAGCAATAAATGTTTAATGGACATTGGATTCTGACAGAAGGGATATTTTGGGGAATTTATAAATAAGAATAAAAAAAAATGTATTGCTATAGTTTTGAGTGTCCTATCAGTCATCCGACAAATAACTTCATCCCAGCAATTATTAAAATTAAACATGTCTCTCTCCCCACAATACCAAGATTTCTTTCTTTCACTGATCCCAGTGAGATGTTGAAAAGTTTTCTGACCCCACTGGTTTAAATGATTGCAGGTCTTATTCTGGATACGCCCCTGCTGTGTGTGTGTGTGTGTGTGTGTGTGTGTGTGTGTGTGTGTGTGTGTGTGTGTGTGTGTGTGTGTGTGTATATATAATATGATAGGAGGTACTGTGTTCATCTTGGAATTGCCTTTATTTTTTTTTTACATTTACAGCACAGTGAAATTTTTCTTCGCATATTCCAGCTTGTTCAGAAGCTGGGGTCCGAGCACAGGGTCAGCCATGATACAACACCTCTGGAGAACAGAGAGTTAGGGGCCTTGTTCAGGGGCCCCAAAAATGGCAGCTTGGCGATACCAGGGCTTGAACCCCCGACATTCTGATCAGTGTTCCAGTGCCTTTACCACTGGGCTCCCAGCTCATGGACTATAAGGGATTTACAATTTCACTCGGTCACACCATCATTCACACACTCATTCAGTCTAGTTTTTGGTCTGAGAATGGAAGATGGAAAGGTGTGTGTTGAAGGGTTGAGAATGTGTGTTTGGGGCTTGCGGAGAGAAAGAAGGAGCGAGGTTCAGGACGGACGGACAGACAGACAAAAAGAGAGAGAGCGGCAGTGTGTGTGTTTAGCGTACCGATGGCGAGCTGTGGCAGCGTGCACCCCAGCCGCTCGGCGATGGCCTGCAGCTCTTTCAGCTTCGTCTGCTGACGCCGGCCCTCCTCGCTCAAGATCTTGTCCTTCAACCACTGGTAGCCCTGTTAATGACACAGCACACCTGCTCAAAAACAAGGGCCCTGTGCATGCATGCACAAACGCTGCTGCTGCTCACACACACACACACACACACACGCACTTACACACTCCCAGCAGCGCTTGAATGAACAAGGGCCTGTTTTTAAACACGTGACTGTCTTTCCCAGCACCGACACAGACACATGATACACTTCCCTCTGTCTGAACAGCTTTAAAGGAGCAGTTAGGCAAAAAAATAGGAAATAATAAAAATAAAAAAGTAATTAATAATGTTTACATTTATGAGCTCGTGTCCGTTGCAGTACACGAGTCCTTTCTGTTTAAATTTTTCCCAAATAAAAATCAGCGAAAATGTTTCGGCCTCTGCACTGATTAGAAAATTAATAAAAGTTTCTGGATGCCGAGCACAGGATTGGTATGTGCTTCTTTCTGAACACTACATTGCACATTTAATCCATATTTTATTTTATAATAACTTAAACTCTTCTGGGAAGATGTTCCACTAGATTTTGTGGATAGGGTTGGAGCTCTATAGCAGGAGATCTTCCACTCCAAACCATATAAAGCAGATTTTAATAGTCATGCTGGAACAGGTTTGGGTCTCCTAGATTAAGTGAGCTGTCCTGTACAAATGTGTGCCTGGGAACAGTTTGATGGCAAGACGAGGCCTTCTGGGGCACTCACTTATGAAGGCCGGTGCTCCCTGTGACTGTGCAAAATTCTTTTTCAATAGCACCTCATACGCATCATAATGTTTTTAGATAAGTGTTTGGTTATCGTCTTGCTTCAACGGAACATAAAAACTGGAGAATCGGCTACATTTAGGATAAAAAGAAAATAAAGTTTTTTTTTTTTTTGCCAAACTGATTCTTTTAAGACTTGAACACACAAACACTGGTAAGTGTAAATCTGAACCAATGAAATTGTAATAACTGTAATTAGCATTCTCATGTGTGTGTTTGTGTGTGTGCTGGGACAGCAGTTAAATGACTCGTTTAGATTAACAGTGGGAAGGGTTCAGTCTGTTTGATGATCCAAGCACTCATAGATCTGAAAAAAGCACAAGACCCATCACTGTCCAGATCACCAGCACAGCGTCGGGTTTATACGGGACTCGCACACACAGGTGAGAACACGAGGAACGGAACATGAGCGAGGTGTTAGAGGGCTGAGGACACGAGGAGGTGAAGGGGACGAGGTGAGCGCTCCAGCCAATGACCAACAGAGATACGATGCTGCATGCCACTTCACACGCACGCACACGCATGTGAATATACTCTACACCACTGCACAAATTGTGGTAATGTTTATGTTCCTCTGTGTGTGTGTGTGTGTGTGTGTGTGTGTGTGTTATGAATATGGACAGCAGGCCCTAAATGTCCTCCTCAGAGTTACCACAGAGACACGCTCACATGACGGAACTACTCTAAAGGCTCATGCCACGACAAGGCACATTCACAGACAACACACACCCACAAGGAGGGAGAAAAAAAAAAACACCCAACTAGAACCTGGAAGACACCAAGACATCCATTAGAACAACAGCGACACAGAGAACCACCGTACAGTACAAAGCCACAAATGTTGCAGAAATCTTGAAAGTAAAGAACAAAACATGGAGGGGCGATCAGAGACCGATGGGACACGGGGTACCTTGAGAGAGGCGCGAGAGTACGGAGGAACGCCACTGTCGTATTTCCCTGAGATGATCCCACAGGCCAGTGGGGACCATGTCATTGCCCCTACACCTGAAACACACATACACACATGCTATATATTTAATATATAAAAGACTCAGAGGGTGTGAGGAAGCAGAATAAGTGTTAGTTGATCATTTTCCTATGAAAGAGAGAGAGAAGCTGTTGGAGTTAACTCCTGGTGCTGTTTTCCATTCCATTTCTGATTTGAAACGTTTTCTTCAAATTTATCTTGCGCCTCGAGCTCAGTAAGGATATTGTACAGAAGCTGTATGGAACTGAAACTGGATGTTACTATGGTTACAGGGGTTTATATGCAGCACAATCATTTAGATTCACCCAGCCAATCACAATTCAGTATTGTGATTAAACTTCGGTGTCAAGGTGAAAAATAGCATTGAAGTAGCGATAAACACTCATTCAAGAACGAATGGAAAAAAAAGTAGAAAAGTAGAAAGAAAGAATTAAGAAGAAAAGAAAGAACTGTGCTTTATTCGTGTCACATGTACATTACAGTGAATATCTCAGTGATGTAAGGAATCTGGGGTTAGAGCACAGGGTCAGCCATGATAAAGCACCCCTGAAGCACTGAGGGTTGAGGGCCTTTTTTAGGGGCCCCAACAGTGGCAGCTTGGTGATACTGGGGTTTAAACTCTCGCTGTTCCAATCAGTAACCCAGAGCTTTAACCACTGTGCTTCCACATTCCCCTCAGACGTCACTCTTAGAGGATACTCCTGTTATCCAGACAGCTTTAATGTAATCACCATGGGGTGAATCTCCTGCAGTCAGATATCTACAGTAAGGAGCGTGTGATTTGTAAACACTTACCGATCTTATGAAAGAGCTCTGGCAGCTGCACTTCGACCTTCTCTCTCTGGAACATGTGATACTCGGCCTGCTCGCAGATGGGGGGGATCTGGTTAAACTGGCGTGCCACCGAGTACGCTTCCTGCAAACACCACCACGAGTTTCAGCATGGGTTTGGTTGGATCTGGAGGCTGCTGAAATTTTCTTGTCTGACCTTATGATGTTTATCGAAGCACTAAAAGTGGCATTTACCACAACGCCCCGTGATTTGTCCTCAGGAGTTTCCTCGCCTTTTCCGAGACATTTGGTCTGATAGGAGCTCAGAGGAGAAGACGTGACTCTAAAGTTACTCACCATGATCTCCATGGGACTCCAGCGGGATGTGCCCCAGTACATCGCCATTCCTTGGTTGATCACGTGGGTCATCGCTCGCACCGTCTCTGCAATTAGATCGATTCATAAAAAGAATAATAACAAGCTCCAGAATCAGGAGTTTTTACTGAGCATGAAAGTGCAGGGGAAAAAAAAAAAGGTGTCTGTATTCCCAAAAGTATTGGGACACCAGCCGTTTTTCCAGACATATGTGGTTCAACAAATAAACTTGGAGGCTCAAACTTGTACAGGACATCTTTGGCTGCAGTAACATAAACTCCAGTTTTCTGGAAAGATCAGGGACTTGATTTTGTGGAAGTCTGTGTGACATTTAATTCAGTCACAGGCGTATTAGTGAAGTCAGGCACTGATGTAGATCAGGAAGTGAGGTGTTCAATAGGGATGGAGCTCTAAAGAAGGAGATCTTTTTCCAAATCCAACTCAGAAAAGCAGATCTTTATGGCTTTTTGAACAGAAGCACACTTATTAAAATAGAGTCCTATTGAAATGTCCTATACTGTACATGTGTGTGCTTCCAAACAGTTTGGAGAAACACCACATATGGTGTCCCAATACTTTTGTCGATACAGTGCTGTAGCTACTGAGTTTAGTGTTGTCATCTCACCTTCCATGGGTGTGTTGGGGTCAGGTCTGTTTGCGAACACCACGTCCACGTAGTCCAACTGCAATCTCTCCAGTGAAGCTTTTAAACCTGAGAAGTTTAAAACGCATTAACGTGTGTTCACTTCTTGTCACGCCACGTGAGGGAATAAACCCTAACGAGAACTCCCTCACACCCTTTCCTTCTGTGTATAAACATATAAAACTCCTGCAATAACATCATTTATCATACATTCATTTCTATTATTCATGTCTTTATTCACATAGCAATGTTCTTCTTCCAGATTTTATTTCAAATGTATTTTTCTAATTATATTAAGCCCCGCCCCCAAAACAAATGGCAATAAACAGGAAAAAAAGGAGGAGTGTCTTATTAAGTACAAATTAATAAACAAAGAATGCATTTCAATTGATTTGACAGCAAACTGTATCTTTCTTTTTTTTTTTTTACATTTCTATTGATCGCTTTTAAATATTCTACAGACGCCGTCTCTCTCGTCCCCTCGCCCTCGGTGTTGTGTGTAGTTCTGAAGTTCAACTCACCTTCTATTATGTGCTTCCTGGAAAGTCCTCTTTCAGTCTCTGCCCTGAGAAAACAAATAAATAGTTTCTGTTACTGTAAATAAAATTCAACACATATAATAAAAAACCCCATCAGGATACACACACACACACACACACACACACACACACACACACACACACACACACACAAAATGAAAAGAAAATGGATTAAACTGCTGGAAGACTTTAATTACATTTAGAATCTCGACTCGAGCATGGCATCATCTCTGCTTCATTACAGCACATATGCATGCAGTAAAATAGGAATTCCTAAATATTTATTTATAGTACAGAAATATTAATAACACCGTAATTTTTATTTCATTTGACTTATTGGATTTATTTCAGCGTTTGACTGGTAATTGATCCTTAAACTAAATTACTCAAACAATACCACAAATCTCGTCCGCTTTGAAAGTGTTCAGGACGGAGGTTCTACAGCGTCAAAAAACAGAAAATATATTAAAAATTAAATGTGGGAATGTTTTTATGGTTAAACAGTGGTGGATGAAGTACACCAACAATGAAGTCGAGTAAAAGTAAATAGAGAATATGTTTCCAGTTCAAACTTTTACTTACCAGTAATCAAAAAGTACAAAAGTTTTTGCTTTCAAATGTACTTAAGTATCCAAACTGCTATGATTTATTATAACTATAAATGTTGCTATTATCATTTTTATCAAAGACTCTTCACTTAATCACCTCAGTTTATGTGTAAAGACTCGAATGTAACTCTCAGCACACTGATTTCTATTATAATAATTATCATGAACCCAAAACCTTTTTTTCAACTACATAACAAAAAAATTATGTAAATGAGGTCACGTGTGTGGTGGTGAGTTCGAGTCTGGAGTTTCTTCATCATTGATTCCTCTCCAAATGTTCTGCTTGATGCTGAACTGTATGTTGGTGATCAGTAGATGCACCAAGCACCGATTAGAACACGTGTAAAACAGAGCGTGCGCTCGATCCTGATTGGTGACTCGCTGCGTGTTTCACCAGTTACGTTTTTATCCTCGTAAATAAAAATACACAACTAATTTTACTAAATGCAGTTGATTAAAAACAAATCTGACTTTTAAATGGAGTGAAGTGTTAGTAAAAATCTCCACAAATGGAAACACTTCAGTAAAGTTCAGATACGAATTACATTTACTTCCTCACTGTACACCATGTTGATGGAATACATTTTTTATAAGGAAAATAAAGGGATGAATACTTCTACTGGACCCTGATGCCAGGAGGAGAAATTTGAATAAATATTTCATGATGGAGTTTCTAAACCCTCTCTCTCTAACACAAAATGTCCAGAGGGAACATTTTTTATAACAAAAAATCTGAATCTGAAGATCTGAATCAAAACCATGTTCAAATCTACATGAATATCAGATTTAGTGTTGAAAAGAACCGAACAACACAAACCAGATCACAGAATTTATATCACAAAAAAAAAAAAAAAAAAAGACTGAATAAAAACATACTTTCCACCCCAAAATATTTTCGTGGTGATCACTAAACTGGAGCGCCTGCGAAAGAGAAAAAAGGGATGGTGTGGTATAATTACAAATGAATGAGTATTTAACAACAGCTGAAGCAACAAGATACAGAAAAATATACAGGATTAAACCGTTTCAAATTTTAATAAATGCCTGGATTATTTTCAAAAAGACACACAGCCCTAAAATGAAGTTATATTTTACTTAATCACTGGAGCCCAGATTCAACATTAGACAGCTCTTATTTTTAATCAACTTTCATTTTTAATAAATAAGTGGAGATGAGTGGAGAAGCTGTAACTGCATTATTGGATCATCTGGTTACGAGTCTGATCCAGAACTCAACACACTCTCAGAATAATATGTTAATTTTGGTGTGGTTTACCTCCATCCTTTCTTCTTTATTATGTTACCCAGCACCACCTCAGCCCTGGAACACACACACAGAGAGAGAGAGAGAGAGAGAGAGAGAGAGAGAGAGATATGGTGTATTATGAATCAAACACCAGTATAAAATTAAGCACAATATCTTCCATATTTTTGCCATGACGTTTTACATTTTTCCTTCACTACAACTAGGAGACCCAATCCTGTGCAAAAAGCCAGCTCCATGAAGATCTGCTTTACATGGGTTGGATTTGATCTCCTGCTAGAATTCCAACCCTACTGAACACACATTCAGGATGAATTTGTAGGCTGACTGCACCCCAGACCTCCTCACCTACATCACCTGATTTTACCCTTTTGTAGCTAAATAAAACCTACCAATTCTCCACAAAATCTAGTGGAACATCTTCCCTGAAGAACGGAGGTTATTATAACCAGAGATTGACCGATTAATTGGCACCGCTAGAAAAAAAAAATCCATACCGTACCCATTTTTCGGCTTGTGGGTCACTGTCATTACGAAAGCGGCCTCTAGAGGCAAATCACATAGCTGTCTAATTTTACACGCAAGACATTTAATGTATGTTTGTTTTTTATCCAGTATTCATAAAAAAAATACCTTTTCTTATCGGCAAGTATTATCCAATTCAGCTATCCGTAAAATCCAATCAACAATCTTATGGTCAGGTGTCCACATATTTATCATGTCTCTCTCTCACACACACAGACACACACACAGACACACACACAGACACACACACAGACACACAAACAGACACACAAACAGACACACAAACAGACACACACACACACCTTTATAATTGTACCTTTAACAAGTGCACATAAAGTGAAAAAGGAAGCGATTTATTTCCATGAACCTCTTAAGCACTTGACATAATTTTGTTGAGACGAGGAACACAGTAATAGTGTGTGTTTCTAAAGTGCTGGTCATAATGGGTCAGCTCCAGGAAAAGAAGGTCCTCATCTTATGTTGTAAATTATTAAGCACTTCAACACTATGGATCCGAATGTGCTTCGATGAACGAGAGAGAGGTTCCTCAGAGTGCTTGGACGGATGAAAATGAGTGCAGGAGGAAGTCAGTAGGGCTGCATAATTTGCCTATAGCGTAGGAGATGAAAAAATTTTTTTTTTTTTTTTTTTTTAAACATTCTGCAGATATTTTTTTCCCTCCACATGCTCAGCTTAGCACCACGGACAGCTCATTTGCGGAGACTCTTTATGGCAGTTAATAAGAATGCCACGGATGCTAATTGGCCACCGGAGTGCGTCTGAAATCCGCAGAAGCTCTCGCGGCGTAGACACAAAAAAAGCAGCCCTGCTGAAACGTGGCCTCCTTAAATGGAGTGGACAAGGAGCCACAGATTGAAGTGTCCATCCGCTCTAAACACCCCCTCATACCTGGCTGATCATTAGAGGAACAGAAAAGAAAAGAAAAAGAAGAGAGGAGCACTTGATGGCCAATTAGTCTGACCCTCGGGTCTCTTTTCACCTTTCAGCTATATTTCTCATGACGCTTTATGTATCTCTATGCAACTGTCTGTCTCATCACATCTCTGCTGCTTTGAGGATCTGGAATGCTAGGAAGCTCTGATTAGTGAGGCGTAGCAGGATTGGATTGTTTGCAAGTAAGATTTCAGAGCAAGTTTGGCTGAGAATGTTGTGTAATAGAGATGGAGGCAGACCGGAGCGTGGGCGACACAGCCTGTGTTTTTGTTTGGTTATGCGAGGAGAGAAAGACTAAGAGTGAGAGGTTACATGTGAGTGTGTGTGTGTGTGTGTCTAGTGCCAGGGTGAATGTTTACTCCAGAGTGCCGTGCGAGATCACTGCCTTCCGCTGCTCCAAACAACGTATTATAGAAACCACACACACACACACTCCAACCCTGCCTCCTCTCCCTCCATACAAGCCCATGTTTCACTCAATACATTTCGTTCAATAATAAAGCATCGCGTCAGACCGTTTTTCTCACTCACTCACACACACACACACACACACACACACACACACACACGCTAGTTAAATCCACTGACGGCTCGGTGTGCTCTACGAGTCTGCAGGGAAGTGAGTCGAGGATCAAGCAATTAGAGGAATGCACTGCTCAGGGGTTTTAAGGCAGGGTTTCTGAGGTCAAGGCTTCCTGTGGTAAGACAGACAGACAACTAAGTGCACTGGAAAATATTCAGCCCACTGTGTAGATTCATTACATTTATTATTATATTTCAGATGATAATAAAAAAGGCACAGAATCTGTAAGGCTTAACACTATATGCTTGATGCTGAAGGTGGTATCAAAAAGTTTTATGTTTTTTGGTGACATGCCAACAAGGCTGCACGCAAACTCGCAGGGAGCACCGACCTCAATAAGTCGTCCTGTGTACCGCTACTGTGCAAATTGTGCTGTTCTGACTACGTGCGTTACAGAGTCTGGGATTTCAGCATGGACAGCAAGTTAGAACAAAGGGCAAACGTGAAAAACGATACAAATCTGCCACAAAGATCGACTTGCATTATTGGGCCATTATTAAGTTTACGGCGATGCTGCAACGAGTCGTTTGAGGTGTATTGAGCGGCAATTAAAGATCGTAAGAACATCACCGGATGTCGACGAGAGATCAGGAAGACCCTCAATGACTGCTAAGAACAAGTCCTTCGTGTCGAGGATCACTCCAGGTGACCGAACTCGGGTGTGCGGGTTCTACAAGTTCTAACACCGTGTTAGACTCGGCGTGTACAGTCAGCATATCGAGTGGATCAACTCTTCCACATAAAATGGCCCATAATAAAAGTATGTTCTTAAATAGATTTGAGCGTTTCAACGTCGTCGTAATTGTTGACATGAGTCTGGTGTCTGATCTAAAAATCCTGAAGCTTGGTACACAAAACACACAGTTTAGTTGGAATGGTGACAAGGATTTTATAATTTACTGCATAAAGTATGTGATTTACAACACAAGCTGGTAGATAACAGGTGAAGCGTATCGGACGTCTTTAGATGTGGTGGCTTGAACTAGGAGATCCAAAATCTGTTCCAGCATGGCAATCGCCCTGTGCACAAAGCCATGATGATGATCTGCTTTCCATGGATTAGTGTTGGTTAAAGATCTCCTGCTAAAGAGCTTTAAATCCTCCTTATTAAACACTTAAGATGAATGAGAATGCTGACTGCACCCCACCAGGCCTCCTCACCTTCTCACCTCACATCAGTACCTGACTTTACTAACACACTTGTAGCTGGAATTCCTTCCCAGAAGGGTGGACGTTATTATAATAGCAAATATGGATTAAATGTGGAATGGGATGATAAAAAAAAAAAAAGCAATCCAGAATTACCAGGTGTCCACAAAGGTTTGGCCGTCCAATATGATTGCATGCTGCTTCAGAGATCATAATTACACTAATGATCATAATGAGGGTTTGGAAACAACTGCTACTGAATAATGCACTATGAAGATTAATAATGACTCCAGGTTGTCGTTTGTAACATGGAAATGTGTCCCTCAGCTTTATTTTGTCAATAAGACAAGCAGATGATTTTATGATGATGAAATTGTTTCTTCTTTGTTAAAGGTATTTTGCAAACTGACCCTTTTGTCCTACATAAGATTTTTTTTCCCCTCTCCATTTCTTTAGTTTAAACAATAAAGTAGAAGAACGTAATGGATGATTCAGTGTGAGTGTATGAGCAGTTAGGGGGAAGGCTGGGACACGGACATATGCTCCAGAGTATGGTGACTGGACTAAAATACGGAGTGGAGAGATCTGGCTCACTCACTTTCCTGCAGCGTAGACCTCAGCCGTATCGAACAGATTGATCCCGTTCTCATAAGCCAGAGTCATCAGCTGCTCGGCCATCTGCCGGAGACAATTGAAGAAAAGGAGCAAAGGGAAAAAAGAAGAAGAAAAAACACGGGGGAAGAGTGGTGTCAGTTTTTTCAATCCGAACTGCTCATTAAATTGTATTTAATGTTTATAGTTTTAATTTTTAAACCAAGCTGTTATATTCCTCATTACCTCATCTGTGATCTGACCACCGAAGGTCACCCATGTTCCTGTGGAAACAAACCTGGAATTCACATTCTTCTACAGCACTGAAGAGCTTTCCTTTAGTGTGTGTGTGTATGTGTGTGTGCATGTGTTAATCTTAGAAATATGGAGTTATGAGAAAAAAAAAAAAAAAAAGGAGCATACTTTATAGGCCAAAAGTATTAGGACAGCTGACTTTCCCACCCATATGTGCTTCTTCCACAAACTGTAGCACAAAGTCTATTTTCAGTCTCCCCCCAAACCTGCTCCATGATGCACAAATCCAGCTCTATAAAGATCTGCTTTACATGGGTTGGATTTGGTGAAAGATCTCCTGCTATAAAATCTTTGATCGTATTGAACACATTTGGGATGAATGTGAACGCTGACTGCACCCCAGACCTCCTCGCTTGATCTCACCCTGTAGCACAAAGTCTATCTTCAGTCTCCCCCCCAAACCTGCTCCATGATGATGCACAAATCCAGCTCTATAAAGATCTGCTTTACATGGGTTGGATTTGGTGAAAGATCTCCTGCTATAAAATCTTTGATCGTATTGAACACATTTGGGATGAATGTGAACGCTGACTGCACCCCAGACCTCCTCGCTTGATCTCACCTACATCAGTACCTGTATTCCACACTCTTGTGGCTGAATGAATCGCTAAAATCTCCACAAGATCTAGTGGAACATCTTCCCAAAGGAGTGGAGCTTATTATTACAACAAGTAGGGACTTAAAGAGGATGTTTAAAAAAGGACAATCTTACAGAGTTCTCCAAAAACTTTTGACCACAATGTATTTGATGTGTTTGCATGGGTTGCCTCAGACATCCCCAATTCCCCTGTATTCTACCCCTATTTCAGACTTTTTTAGAAATAAATCTATGCATGGGTGAGAATAGAAGGCATGGGCATAGAAAATAGAAAGTGCTGCTTTCCTTAAGCCCCGCCCCCTTTTCCGATGGCTCTATATGGATGTAATTTTTTTTTAGGATTCTGTGATATAGAGATATATTGTTCAAAATATTTTCCTTAAATGTTTTTATTTTCTTTCTCCTGATAACCCAGTTTAATACAGACACTTATTTGTGGTACAATAAAATTACACAGGAGGTAGCATCTGCATGCGAAGTTACAAAGGCGCTGATCCGAATAAGACTCAAATGATGTAATTTTCTCTGGGCAGTAAAAAATAAAATAAAAAATAAAAAAAAAGATCATCCTGTCTCGTCTGAGCTCATGATGACCCGAGGAAAGCACTTACCTAACCCAAGGCATGACACCCTCAAACCAGACTTCCCCAGGTTTCTGTAATTAGAAAAAAAAAAAATTTGATTTGTCTCCTGTTGGTGAAATAAAGAGAAAATTCAGGATGTCAGTAGTGATTTCAGGAACATGAGCAGAATCAGGTACATCATGTGAAAACATCTTCAATGAAACATTTTGATGTATAAATGATTCTACACAGTGTGATTAATTTCAGTAGAATGCAGGATAATCAGCTAAAAGAAAAAGCCTGACTATGATCCAAACTCGCTTTTAAACGCTACTGAGGTCAGAGTTGAATGTAAAGCAAACGCGTCCCATTAACCCTGATAACCGCAATAAACTCAATATTGAGGTTCCATCTTGCACAGTTCAAAGCTGAACTATTTCCTAAAAGAGTGCAGTGATCTATTTACTAAAGGGGCAAAAGTTTCTGGACACCTGACCACAAGATCGTTATTCATTCCTAAAAGGATTGGAGCTCTATAGCAGAAGATCTTCCACCAAATCCAACCCATTGAAAGCAGATCTTCATGGAGCTGGCTTTGTGCACAGGGGCATGGTCATGCTGGAACAAGTTTGGGGTCTCCAAGTTCAAAGGAAGGAAAAATAAATAAATTCATGCTACTGCATCCAAAGGCCGAGTGGCTGATAAAGCAAAAAAAGTTAAGGCACTTTCTTTAAAAAATAAAAACAAATTTCAATATTCTGAAATGCTTTATTCCTTTAACGTGTGTGCCTGTAATCATCCTCTGGCCACAATCAGTCCAGGTGATTATATAAGATAAATAAAAAGAAAGACCTGCTTCAGGTTACCTTTATTTCCATCCCATTGTGGATATAAAGTTATG
The DNA here is from genome assembly GCA_024362625.1 of Silurus asotus. NCBI lineage: Eukaryota > Metazoa > Chordata > Actinopteri > Siluriformes > Siluridae > Silurus > Silurus asotus. Next base: position 304,824 of record MU551607.1, read on the forward strand.
CCCCTGAGAGATCCATTAGTTAAAGAAATGCATGAAAATGATTAGCGGTGAGGAAAAGCACAACAGATTGAAGGCGTCAACGGGACTAGACACGACTGTATCTCTCATTGATGAAACCACTCTCCAAACTATCAAAAATACTCAAGTGAAAAGCATTTTTGTTTTTGTCCTTGACATCTGCCTGTTAAAATGAAACACTCTTGAGGATTTTCGTCTCATCCGGATTGCGCTGCTAAAACCCCCAGACCTGTTCGTAGATTCTCGAAAGGTTTGCTTCCGACAGAAAAATTTTCCTGGGAAACATGATGCTGTTTTTTGGGTGGACTTGGGATTCTTTAAATCTTGAAAGTTTCAGGGTTGTTCGGGGAAAAAAAGCTGTGAGTAAAAAGCTGACATTATGGAGTTCTTATCGAACAGGGAAGAACAACGGTGATCTGATGTAATGATGTCTCGAGGCAAGCGGACACGAGGAAAAAAAATGTCAGTTTTTATTCGGCGTGTACAGGAATAATACAAGTGTATTGGAGATTAAGGATGATCCAGCATACTGCCGGTGTAGGAGTATGAGAGATAGAAAGAGTGTGTGTGTGTGTGTGTGTGTGTGAGAGAGAAAGAGAGAGAGAATATCGTGGGTGTGTGCATAAAAATTGGGAACATGTAGGAGGGAAGTGAGGGAAGTGATGCTCAGTAAATATAATTTCAGTCTTTTATGGGAAAAGTACACAAAATAAAACTAAAGGCCTGGAGAGAATCTGAGATATTCAGCAGATCTACGGTTCAGAACATCATCTTAAACGGAGCACCAGGAGATCTACAGAGCTAATTACAAGTCGTCATTAGTGACAGTAACATGATTAAAAGGGAAATGGATTTTGATCATTATACTCCTCATCAAGTCACACTTGTGAACACAAAACCGGTGCACCCCATTGCTAGATGTACATTATCAGTGTGTGCTTCTTTTTGAAGATCCTATTCCACTCTTAGTTAACCTTCACTCTTCTGGCAAGATGTTCTACTAGACTGTATGGAGATTCATTCAGGTTAGTTAGTAAAGTCATGTACTGATGAGGTGAGAAGGTTTGGGATGCAGTCAGCATTTACATCCCAAAGGTGCTCACGAGCTCTAAAGCAGGAGATCTTCCAACCATAAAGCATATCTTCATGAAATTAGCTTTGTGCACCGGGACAGCGTCATGGTTCAAGTAAAGGAAATATTCCATGGTACTGCATGCAAAGTGTGGTAACAGTTTCTCAAAGGGGAACTACATTTGGCAGGAGAAGTCAGGTGTCCCAATACTTTTGGGCGATTTTAGCTCCTGTACGTCCTGTCTAATCTTCGAAAAACTATGGATCTTTACGGCTACTGGAACCTCAGACACCACCGTTATCCATCTTCACTAGGGGAAACTCCTCTCATCCTGCTGCATGTGACCTTTTAAACTGGTCTTTAAATCCGGACTCCATCACTAATCTCTCGTTTTCTTGTTATCCGAAACCCGGCGATCGTCTGAGAGCACTGTTCATCATTACCCATGTTAAAAGACACAGCTGACCTTTTTGCTTTGCCAGGTTGTGCTGGCTGGTGTGTGTGTGTGTGAGAACCTAATCTCTTTCTGTTCTGAAGCCAGTGCGGCTGTCCATCATGCAGTATTTATCACCGGCATTAAATATTCAGTGTGACACAGCACAAACAAAACAGATACAGCCGCAGGAGCGGGTTTTGTTTTTCTCCGAGCGAACCCTGCGTAACGCGTATGACACTGCGTCTTTCCGAAACCCTTCAGAGGTAACGGGGCTAAAACTAAAAAAATCGGAAGATCTTCGTTGAGGAAGGGAATATCGCTTCACTGTAGGAGAAAAGGACATATGATGAGAAAACTCAGCACTAAGTATCGTGTAAAAATCCCCCCTCCTTTATTTTTCGATCGTTTACAAAAAAAAGGGCGTTAATTCACACAGAAACGTCTAAAAACACTCACGTGGCTGTACTGCGCATGAGCAAAACGTAAGGCGATGGCGACCCACGTCATTTCCGCCTGAAGTTTATTTACTTTCCGGCTTTTTGAGAACGTCATTGAAAAATGCATCATAATTTTCGAAAGCCTCTGTTTTCATGGTCCACAGAAAAACATTGTTTTCAAATGTATCCTCTTAGGAGAAAAGCTATGTTTTAAAACGGAAATGCATTAGTGTGGACATGGCCATGATTAGATTGTGTCTCTGGCAGAGAACATTAATAATACTCCTGTGCACAAAGTCATGACAATATGAGTTGGAGTGGAAAATCTGGAGTGGACTGCTATGTTCTCTGACCTGAATGTGAATGCTGACTGCACCCCAGTCTTCTTCACCTCACCACCTGACTTCACCAACACCCTTGTGGCTGAATGAAATCTCAAAGCTCCTCAAGCACACTCCAAAATCTAGTAGAACATCTTCCCAGAAGAGTGGCACAAATGGGACTACATGTGGAATGAGATGTTCAATAAAAATAAAATCTTGTGCTCAGGTGCAGAGAAACTGTTAGTCTTATAGTGTAATATATATGTCCCTGTTTTGACACTGTTGTGGAGATCCAGCACAAATCACAGAAGATGTTCAACACGCTTTAAAAGAAGACTTCCAGGACACGATCCAGAAGAACACTGGGAGTTGTATTGCTGTACACGGGGACTATTCTGAAGGTGATCGTGTGGAAACGTAGATAAATAAAGTACTTTCTTGTAAACAGAGCGAGTCTCCAAACCTTTTGACACCACCTCATATATAACATATGCTTGAGCTCATCCTCCATCTCATATACAGAGGAAAAAGCGTGATGATTAAATACAGAAGGAAATCTGAGGCAGATCCGTCTAATTAGCAGCTGGCGTCTAATTAAAGATGGTCTATTAGCAGCTGAGAAAACCCGCTGAGGGGCTCGAGGTGGGGGATCTAGACACGTCGAGTGAGATTTGCTCGGTATAGAGCTCAAGAGGGAGGAAAAAACAGTATACCCTGTTGAGTTTTGCACGCTGTGAGATGAGCAGGCAGAACCTGATCTCCATCTGCTGAGTCGTGAAAACCGCAGGAACTTTATTCTGTTAAACTTTACAAAACACTCGCCCTGAAATCTCAGACATGACGGTTCACTATACACATCCTGAGTTTATTCTATAGCCCCTGATGTTTTTCTCACACACACACACACACACACACACACACACACACACACACACACACACACACACACACAGACACACAATGGGCTTGTTGTGATAACCAGAAGGACACCGCATCCTGAAACAGATCGGGTAATTCATTAATGATTCACAGGTGGCAATTAACACAATATTAATATTACATTCAAAACCAGTAAACGAGCTCAAACACCCTCACAAAGCACTCGGAGTAAATGGACTCATCTACTGCAGCCACACAAAATTAATGTGGAGATGACTAATGAGCTATTTCTAGAGACTGTGATATTCTGCCTAATAAAAAAAAAACCCACCACACCGAGATAAGCGTGCAACACACACAGCTGCTGAAACGGGTGTGTGTGGGAAGGGTAGGTTTCACTGAGCTCCATGGAGAGATGCCGTGTGTATTTGCTCTTCAACATCCACGTAGCCATATTTCATGTAGGAGTATTAAAGCTGGAACAGGAATAGTGCGCACCACGAGTACTGTAAAATCTCGAAACGCCTACTCATTAACACTTACAGTGTACTATCACCTCGTTGCATTCGCCACCATGCAACACCAACACGCTTAAATCACTGTACAGCCAAAACACGGAGAAAATCAGCTTTATGCAAAACCTCTGCTTCTAACTTCTATTCTTTACCAATTATTCCTACAAAACACCAATTTATTTCCCTTTCTTCTCCAAAACACCACTTTATTTCCATTTCTGCTTTAAAACACAGTTTCTATGACCATTTAGACACAAGAGGTCAACCAATTTCTACGCTGCAAACACAAGTAGCAAGAATGACAGTTCGTCAGTTTCGAACGCCGTCCAAAAATACTAAAGCCCACCGGAGCTTAAAAGCCACCCACCCGCCAGCCGACCATCAGTGTGGTGTTTCTGAGGGCTTTAACTACTCATCCTTTGTTCATAATCTTGCCTTATACATTTTATTGGTTAAATATGATGTTTTATTTGGAGAGAGAACAAAAATAACTTTTCATAACTGTATTGTTCTCGAGCCTTCAGTAGCTAGTTTAGTCTACAAGAAGACATTGGGGACCAAAACCTGTGGCTTGTAGCGTTCAATAAATATTCAGGCAATTTACTGCACCATGCCTCAGTAATTAACAGTTAGATTTAATTAGATGAAAGGGGAAATAGAAAAATCGACCAAACAAACAAAAAAATTAAATCTGCACCAAATATCGGCTATCAGCAAGAGAAAACCCCATACCAGTCGACTGCTACATAATATATTTCCATTTATTCCTCCAAAACACCATTCAATTTCCATTTCTGCTTTAAAACCTTTTCAAATATTATACAAAAAACAAAAAAGGAAAGGTTTTTCTTCTACTTTTTTAAAAAGCCATTTTATTTCCATCTCATGCCTCCTCATGAAGGGCACACGTTCATGGTTTTAATGCTACTTTTTAACATTTAACCATTTGTCAGAAATCTGTTAGCATCCGTTCTGATATCATTCCTACTGATATAAAATGAATAAGACTGTGTGATTTAACAAACACATCCATCTGTAGCACTGATGCAGTGTTGAACACCTAAAGCCAGTCTGTGAGATCAGCAGTAAGTACACGGTGAAGCTGGTGATTTATAGCACACCTCTCTACTGCTAGCGCTGAAATAGTGCCTGTCCCATTTAACAACCGACTTCAATTCTAAAATTCTGAAGGTCAATTTCAGTTCAGTACTTAAATCTTCCAGAGAAATCGATATGCAAGGAGCAGTCTGTAAATCCAGCGTTCTGAATTATGAGGAGGTTCTGCAGTAAAGTGCTAAGCTTGAGATGCCTCGCTTGCTTCTCCATGTCTCACTGCCATTTACTTGTTTTATTAAAAAAAAAAATATATTAACCAAGCTTCCTCGCTTAGACGCAAAATACTTTGTCTTGTCGTGAATGCTCTGACTGGATCTTTTAGACCCCTGAAGGGTCAACAAACAAACTCTACGTAAACTAATTGAAGACTTTCCAGAGAATAATCCAATCTTTCTTCCCTTTTTTCATCAACAAACCTCATGCGCCAATCAGACCATCTGTCCACAGGTCCAGTGTGAAATTTCAGCAGATTATTACACTCGAGACGTGTCAAAATATTGCACAATTTAGCTTTGAAGCTAGGAAACGGCAAAATCCACTGGGATCGAGTTGTTCTCGAATGCTTTGCTGCACAGGATAATTAATTTAAGGTCTGTTAGAATGGTGGCTTTACATAATCATAAACCCCCTTTAGGCTTGCATCACATGTTCAGGAGTCTCCGAAGTGATTCGGCGTGAGGACAAGATGAACTTCTGCAGAGAATGCTGGGTAACGGAATACAACTTGGGCCCCAGAAAAGGAAACACCACTTCTGATTGGTGTGAAGTACAATTTACTAAATGATGGAGACATGAGGTCATTAGATTTAACTAAAAGTGTATTTTCCTGAAAAGACCCGAGTGTGGTGACATCCTTTCTCCATCTGCGACAAACATCGCAATCAGGACTCCGTCATCTCCTTTCCCCATTAACCAATCCAACAGCCGTCTTTTACAAGATCACACAATATCCTTACATTCTCCTTGAAGCTTGGTTTCTTTCAAACACCAATATTATATTATATATATATATATATATATAGAGAGAGAGAGAGAGAGAGAGAGATACAAATACATATAGAATGACAGGAGGAATTAATCTGAAATGGTTAATGGTTCTGTCAGGGGTGCAAATACTTTTGTCTAAACAAAAGCTGTTTTCAGAATATTTACTAACATGCAAAGAAAATGTAATGATATACTTTTGGTGAAAGGTAGAGGGTTAAAAAACAAAAAACTCTACAATATAGGGAGAAAACAATTGTAGCTACAGTCTTCTGGGAAGATGTTTCACTACATTTAGTGAAGATCGATTCAGCCAAAAGGGTGTTAGTAAAGTCAGGCTCTGATGTAGGTGAGGTGAAGAGGTCTGGGGTGCAGTCAGAGTTCACAGCTCTATAGCAGGAGATCTTCCACCAAATCCGACCCATGTAAAGCAGATCTTTAAGCGAAGAGAGATTTTCTGAGCAATTCGATCTCACTGCATCTAGCCATTTTTATCAGTGGATGAATAAAGAAATGAATACAGAGTGAGTGGAATGCTTTGTGCATCTCCTACGTGTGTTTATGAAGGGAATGGCTCCTGGTTCGTGGAGCACTTTTAACCCACTGTTGCATAAGAGCTTAGTTCCGGCAGCTCTGCTACCCCGTAAGGAAACTTGACTCGGGTCTTAAAGCGGAACCGTCCTTGGCGAGGCAACAGGACAGGTCCGTCTTGTTGCTAAGCAACCCAACTTCCAGAAAGGCATGCACTTATCTTTCTAGCTTCCGTCACTTTCTTTCACAAGTCGGTGCACAAAGACCAGTTTCCAAACGCCCCGGGAGACAGTAACAGACAGTGACTAATATTCCTTTTTTCAACTTTAAAATAAACTGATTAAAAATTATACTAATTGCCAATCATTAAAAGTGTACGTGCCATATTTCAAACGTTCTTCCCTGCATCGTTTTCCCCAAGAGCATCTTTATAGTAGATCAGCTCAACAGTGTGTGTGTGTGTGTGTGTGTGTGTGTGTGTGGCAGGAGTTCACATCAGTGTTCAGGATTTCCTGATGTCAGGATTGAATGAGACTCTAAAAAAACATCATGGCGTCAATAAAACTCAAACTAAATTAGAACAAGAACTAAAACTAAAGAGTGTATAAATGTAATAAATGAATAAATGTAAGCAGAATAATAACAGAGCTCACATCTCAGCTAAAAGTTAGTGATCGCCTATTTATTTATTAATCACACACACACACACACACACACACACACACACGATACAAGATCAATATAGTCATGACAATTATCCACATCTCAGAATAAACTAAAGATTTAATTAACAATGAATTTGCTTAAATGAGAGAGGAGGAAAGAGACAGACAGGAGACAAATGGAGGGAGAGAAAAAGAAAGAAATGGAGAGAAGAAAGAGAGAGAAGAGAGGTGAACAGAGTGAGAAAGTAAGAGGGATAAGAGAGAGAGAAGACAAAGAGAGAGAAAACAGAGAGGTAATCAGAGTGAGAAGGGGAATGACAGAGAGATGGAGAGAAGACAGAAGAAGAGAAAAAGTGAAATACATGGGTGAGAAACAGATTATTGGTAACAATACAATAATTATTTAGTTTAATGTATCAGTTAAAAACTTATTTGTACAATTAGAGGACATGGGAGTAGGAATGATAATAAATAGATAGATAAGTGCCTATTAGAGCGTTTTGTTTGAGTTAAATGTTTCTGTTAAAAGTTTAAGATAGTTTGTATTTTTTCCTTGACACTTAGGATTCAGCAGTTTATCCACTTAAGATACCAGCACAAGAACACACTCAAAGATATTGTCCAATTATCGATATCAATAAAATCCCCCCAAAATATAGATTCTTTTTGTTGTAAATATCACACACCCCTACGTGCGATTTCACCACCTGCTGAACCTCAGTGTCAAATACGTCTCAATTTCCTTTATTATAATAATGATAATAATAATAATAATGATAATGTGTGACCTGGTGAAAAGCAGTGTTCGAGTACCTATACTTCATGCCGGTCCTCATGCTCTGATCGCTGGAGGACGGTACGCTCTGGACCGAGAGTTGCCCGAGACTGCGTGCTACCATGGCAACGGTTCGGAACTTGCTGCGAGTTCCGGCGTTGGGGCTGCTGGCATTTTGTCTGTTTAGACGCTCGTCTGTGCTGCGGCTCATGGAGCGGTGATCTGTGCACACGAACGACACCTGCATCCTGACCCGAGTCGCGCAGTGCAGTCAAGCCCAAAAATCCTCTCTAGTTCCCTCACTGTTTCTCCCTCACACACACACACACACACACACTGTAACTTAACCACGAAAGTCAGGGCACAAGAGGAAACCCGTCTCTCCTGTATCTTTGAGCGAGAGCGCAAATCTCAGTCGGATTTACTCATCACATGCAAAACCGTCTCTGTCTTCTCTCATCTCATTGTGCTGTGAGGCGAGAAGCTTTGTGATCACACACACACCTACAATTCGGTGTCTGCTTCGACTGAACGCGAGTGATGTGCGATCTTCCCATACATTCCTCGTTCTGCAGGTCTGGTGATATTCCTCCAATCACAATCTTCACACACACAGAAAAACAAAGAACACTGACAGGACTGGACGTCTTTCCCAGAGAATCCTGAGCCTGTAATTGGTCTGCCAGTTATGGAAATGCTCCTGAGCGGCGACTCAAGTTAAATCAAGAGAGAGAGCGCGAGCGAGAGTGGTGGGTGTCAACTGAAAGAGCAAGAGGGAGGGCTTGAGAAAAAAGGACAAAGCACGTGCTGCAGTGGTGAGAGGTTTGGGAGAGAAAGAGAGAGATGGATAAAACGTGATGTAGTAGAGAAAGGTGAGAAATGGAAAAAAATTAAAAGAGTGATGAGAGCAGAGGAGTGAGATATGGGGAAAGAGAGAGAAAAGAGAGAAAAAATAAAGAGACACCAAGAAAGTGAGAGACCATGAAGTGAACAAAGAGAGAAGGAGAGACACTAAATGAGAAAGTGTTAAGTGAAGGGAGAGAGAGAGAGTTTGTGTGTGTGAGTGTGTGAGAATGGAGAGAGTATGTGTGTATGTAAACAGAGAGAGAGAGAGAGAGAGAGAGAGAGAGAGAGAGAGAGTGTAAAGGGAACTGAGAGAGAGAGAGAGAGAGTGTAAAGGGAACTGAGAGAGAGAGAGAGAGAGAGAGAGTGTAAATGGAACGGAGGGAATGAGGGGAATGGAGAGAGAGAGAGAGAGAGAGAGAGAGAGAGAGAGAGAGAGAGTAAACAGTGTGTGTGTCCGCAGGGAGTGTGTGTGTGTATAAAGTGAATTGAGAGACGATGGATGATAAACTGTGTTCTGTCTGTTCACTGTTTGATGTTTACATAAAACAAGTCAAAGTCAGAAAAAAGGATAAAAAGTGAGTTTAAAACGAGTGAAGCATGCGCGCTCTCTCTCTTTCTCTCTCTCTCTCTCTCTCTCTCTCACCTGACTGCAGCACTTTACAAATAACCTAATACACTAACTCTGTGCTCTCACACTGCAGTGTGTGTGTGTATGTATGTGTGTACGGTCAGTTAATGAGAAGCACAGAAGATGTAGTTACGGTGTTTAGAGCTAAAAATAACACGGTTAAGTTTACAGGAATCTTCTACACAGAATTGGACGAGTTTAACATGTAACATGAGGAATGATGTCAAAGTTCATCACTGAGGAGAGAATTAACCAAGAGCTCTGCAGGTGACGTCAAACCAAACGTCAGCATGGGGAGTAAACACAGAGTCAACACTCTTTACCTTTATATACACTACATATACTTAAGTGTTGGGACACATGATTCTCCAACCATATGTGGGTCTTTTCCAAACAGCACAAATTGCTCCAGCAGGACAATGCTCCTGTGCACAAAGCCTTCTCCATGAAGATCTTACATAGATTGGAGTCCAAGATCTCCTGTTCTAAAGCTACAAACACCTTTCTACCTTTACCAACACCATTAAAGCTGAATGAAATCTCACACAAACAATGGAGTTTTGTAGGCTTGGAGGAGTGGAGGATATTGAAGGAGGGGAGGTTATTAGAGGAGTGGAGGATATTGGAAGAGTGGAGGATAACCTTATGGTCAGGTGTCCACACATCTTTAACCATATAGTGTAGGTTTGTGAGTATTTGAGTATTTGTGAGGTCCATTTGTGTGTTGAAAATGATGCAGTACTAAAGACACACACACACACACACACACACACACACACACACACACACACACACACATCAGAAACATGATAACCCGGTAATCTGACACTACAGAAAACCAGGAGTCATGACAACGCAATTAGACTTCATGATGGCGACCTGAAAATCATCACGCGTCATGATGCTATCAGTGTATTTTTATTAAAAAGGAAAATGAAAAATCTTTAATAAAACCTCCAGTATGAAACGTGTGTGTGTGTGTGTAGAAACACATCAGGGATTAGAGATTACACAGTACCGGGACGTCCTTCAGTTTAATCTCTACAGGAGTGAACGGTAGTGTAGGGCGGCGTCTTTGCTGCACAATGCAACGCGTTTGTGTTGATTTGAAAAGGGGAGGCGTCTGGTCAGCACTCGGGCAAAAGTGTGGATCAGGAACCTGATCAATAAAGAGTTACAGATTTATATAAAAATCTCTCCCCCAGTTCTGTGTGTAATTAAACAATGAGAAGGGATGTGCTTAATTATTTGAGGGTGAGGCTGCATTTAATATAACATGCTAAAATATTCTCTCTCTTACTCTCACACACACACACACACACACACACACACGCAAATGGATGTGACAAAAAGCCATTATGCAAATTGTGTTAATCAGACTGAAGCAACAGCTGCTCCACTCACAGCTGCTCGACACACTCGTGGAAATGGAGTGAACATTTAATTGGAACGTTTACACACAAGGTGTGTGCGCGTGTTTCTGCGAGTGTGAGTGCACGAGTGTGTACACAAACCCAACAATTGAAACAATTAATTTCTCAAAATAATAAACTTTATCCTGTGGCATCTCATACAAACGTCATCGATCGACTCAGACCTTTATACTTTACTTCTTGTCTGAGAGATTCCCTCCATTCACAACAATAACCACATTGTAGTATTTATTTCAGCTTCTGTACGTGCACTGAAACGAATACTTTCTATGCGGAGTTGAAAATATAAACACAACTGGACTGATTACACCAAAACTAAACAAAAATAAGGCGATAAGTCAATACATCTACAGTTCAAGATCTAAAACTCGTTAAAACAGGTGCTCATGATTATACACAGTTTATAACTCCACATTCAGGATGATCTTACAGCCCACAGCCTGTCAGGATTGACATTTACAGCTCCTCCACCCTCATCATGAACACTGCAGGGCCACAGGGCTACGTGTGGAGCACAATTCTCTACTCCAGCCTACAGGGACGAGGTTCAGCACCTGACAGCGAGTGAGCCAAGAACAATCTTACACTCAACACCCAGAAGTCCAAAGAACTTGTGGATCACCAGAAAACAAGGAGGGGCCACACAAACCCCTATTTACAACAAAGAGATCAAGGTGAAGCATTTGACCAGCTTCAAATGTCCTGCATGTCCACAGCTATGAGGACATTTCCTGGCTACTCAACACCTCCACCCTCATCAAAAAAAGAAGAAGAAAGAAATAGCACAAACCTGGGAAATGACGTAAAGCTCAGCTACTCTCCAGAGTCCATACACAGGAGATAAAGGAGTGTATGGGGTTCTGAACTAAAACAATCACACACACTGCCCTTATTCAGGATTTAGACAGGTTCCTGAACTTCACACCAAAAATCCATAAAGGTAATTCAGCTGATCTACTGATTAAGCATCAACACACTGCACAATGTGTCACAGAGTTCCTGTTACCGCCTACACGGCGATTATTTTTCCTATAGTACCACACGAGTGTTCATAGCTCACACACCCTCAATTTATAAATGATGAATAAACGACAAGCTGTGCTTTTTTCAAATCAATTTATAGCTACGTTCATGATAGAAACTGCCATAACCAGGAGGTCTTTATTCCCTCTTTAAGCTGAAAAAAAGAAAAAGCACACGAACTCCTGCTTGTAATCAAAACCCCACAATCACTACAACATTCCCCACAATATCGGGACATTATAACGTTCACGGCTCTGACTGCGTCTCGCACACAATCATTCTGAGGCCTGTGCCAGCACACACACACACACAATGATTTACTGTGTGTTTTTCGGCATAAGCCTCAGACTTATTGCAGAGAAGGATGTACTGGAGATCAGCCAACCACCTCCTCCATCAATCATATGCTTCTCAAATATATCTTCTTGCTCTACAGAACCATGACCAATCAGGGGCTGCACACTATACGGCCAAAAATATACAGACACCCGACTTTTACCACAAATGTGTGTTTCTTTCTGGTTTATATTTGACGTTTCATTGTGTTTGTGTGACACAATGAAAATATCAAATATAAACCAGATTCCGTACAACATGTCTCCAGAAAACTTTATCTAAAAAATCGGACTAATTGGAAATTTCCACTCAGGATCTTAACTATATGTGTGCTTCTTCCTCGAACTGGTCCCACAAAGTTGTGTAGGATGTCTTTGGTTGCAGGAGCATAACATTTTTCCTTTACTAGAACTTGGAGACCCAAACCTGCTCCATCACGACAATGCCCCAGGGCACAGATTCAGGAAGATCTGGTCGAGTGGACTTGATAAAGGTAGAAAGTGAGAGTTTAGGTCATCTTCAATCATAACTCTGATATGTTTGTGTAAAACTTTCTACATGCTGTTATTCCACTTGTTCGAGTTTCAAGAAGAATTTAACGTTACGCACCAAACAAACTTTTATAAACGGTGGTAATTAAAATGTTTTGCTTTTTCCTCATTCGTGCTGGTGTGCTACATTCCAGAGTCGGAATAAAAATTGCTTGAGTTTCTCTAATAAAAAGTAAAACAGTACAGACCTCTAACGTGACTGGACGAAGCGTGTCGAGATCGCAGCAGTGATGCGAGGAGAACACTCTTACATAACCTGTGGAACAGCAAGCGCTCATGCGAGAGGCCCCTCACTGTCGTGTTTAGGCTCGCAGCGCTGCTCTGATTTCTGTATCCATGTGACTACTTGTGAGATGCCCAGAACATCTAGTCTCGAGACACTGCTGGGTGAAGCAGCTCAAATTCGTTTTCTTGCTAATAATCTAAATAGAGGGCTGGAGGAGTCCAAAATAAAGCGCTTCTATGGTTTGCATAAGTCTTTGTAGAACAACTTTGTTGGACAGGAAAAGGAAACAGTAATACACGAGAACACTGAATCGGAGTGTGTGCTAGAGTTCAGTATAAATGATAAGAGTGTGTACAGCACCCTGTCTGTATTCCCTGGCTACGTCTACACTAGTCCAGATCAATTTGAACAAGGCGTCCAATCTTTAGTTTTTAATTGTTTCACAAGAGTCGCTCATTCACACCAAAACATCTGAAAAACGACCTCTCAATAGGATCACACTCTCCGTCTACTGAACCCCCCCTCTGTCTCATGACAGGGTCACACTCTCTATTTCATCTCCCTTATCTTTCTTACGTTACACTTCTCTTATCCTGAACAATTTATTGGTGCTGGGTAACTTCACAAACACTCCCTCTATAAATGGGAAACTTCTTCTAACGTTAATATCCTTCACATCAGTGATTTCACATTTAGCTTCAATAAACACAGTTACTCAGATCATGTTAAAGGGTGTTGCACTGCAAATCCATGTGTACTAGTTGTCATAGAAACAAACGTTAACATTAAAAAGCACATCAATATAAACCCGGCGTTCACGTTACAGCTGGAACTGCTGTATGAGCCGTGCTACAGAATCAATGCGGTCCTTCTGGCCAATCAGATTGGTTCTGATGCTGCAGAAAAAAAATTAATATTGTATGTGAATTTAATAGAGAATCAAAACATCAGCAGGTCTGTACATGAGCAGTGAGCAGAATGTGGTCAGGATGAGGGAGGCTCAGATTGTACATTTCTACTGAGCACAGCAGATTCCTGTCTCTCACACACTCACACTCACACACACACACACACACGGGCCATCAGCACATTTTCACTGAGTGACACACTGACTACACACGCTGACAGAAGGACAGGAATCGTGACACTAATGATACATCAGCTAGATCTTTAACTGGACCCGACACCGAGAGCAGATCCCGACTGTACCCTGAGAGCATCCGGTCTGATTTCACCCTGACCCTCAGACTTTCTAATCCAAATCTGATCTCCTCAAAAACATTTTTTCATTAGATATGAAAAACAGCCACTGTGTGGTGTGAAGAGTCTCAGTTAAATATTCCTCTTACACCACATCATTTTTGTTTGATAACTAACTTTTTATCCATTTAGTGTTGCATCAAATGCAGATTAATGCTCCTATTTTTACTTACATTATAACCTCTATAAAAATGTATAAATGTCTCCTTACGTAATATTTATGCTTACAGTCAAAGTTAGCAGTAAAGCGGTTCACGTGGACGAGCGGTTGCTATAGAAACAATGTTATAATTAGAACTGGTGCATTAACGTAAGCCTGGTGTTATAGGAAACTCAGCAACACCTTCTGACTAATCAGAATCGAGATGATATATATTGTAAAAAGTATTTGGTTTAAACTCAATTAAATATTAATGCCTGACAGTCTTGGGAGATTCGACTCAGCTATGTTTTGTTGTACAAGTTCCTCAGAGGAGCATCAGATATCCCTCACAGTGAGACACCGGCCCCAGCTCAGCATCTCACTGCAAACTCGACACCATCGATCAAAGCGCTGAAATGTGACCGGTTCTCCGCCTGCTGCAGTTTCTTTTTTGTATTATTCAAGAGCACCACCTTGTGGTTAGATCTCACATCGCACCCACAAAAGGAGTTTACTTACATCAGTTTAAACTTTTCTAACAAAAAGACGACTTTTTCCTCCAGAGGTTTTCTGCTCTCCTGAGAGGATCATCAGATTTTTTTTTTTTCCAGTTATATTTCATTTCTCTTTATTTTTGTTTCTTGTACTCTAAACTTTGTGATGAAGAAAGTTCATTCATTTTGTCCTATAAAGCTAATGGAATCTCCAGTGTCTGTGTTCTGTAGCATTTTCAGGACAAATATTTAAAAAATCCCGTCTTACTCATTATTAAACATAACTGAAGATTAGTAAATTAAAAAAATTAAAAAAGAAGGAATGTATTCCATACAACTTTGGCATAGGAGGAAAAAAACATTTCAGGACATATGAGAGCGAGAGAGAGTGAGAGCGAGAAATCCTACTGAGTAGGAACGAAGTCAGAGAGAAAAGTCCTTCTAAAAAAGAGAGATCCAGGAGAGAGAGAGAATTCTAAAAGATGGAGAGAGAGTGACAGAGCTGGCATGCCTATAAAGTAACATTTGAAACTTGAGAAAAAGAGAGAGATGCAAAAGAGAGAAAGATCTTATACAAAGAGAGTAAGAAAAAGACAGCGATTCTACTGACAGAGAGAGAGATAGAGAGAGAGAGAGAGAGAGAGAGAGAGAAAGATGTCAGTGTGAACAGGAACGAACACTTCACTGTGAACTGTAAACATGCTGCTGTAAGTAATTAATCAGTTCTATGATGTGATTATTATCCAATAACAGCACGACTCCTAATGAAGAAGTGGTGTCTTCATTAGGAGCAGTTATTAGTGACGTGTAAATTAATCCCCCCGTCTCACGTTTAATTCCTAAGAGTACTTTAACCTGTAAACGTCCTGCACTGCAGATCCAGGCTTCCGATCACTGATAAAGGATCAGCCTGCGGTTTCTGCTACATGCCATGTGCTAGTGTTACCTGAGCACACCACCATCGCTTTAAAGGTGATGTGGTGATCAGAATGAGTGATACAGATACACTCTCTCTCTCTCTCTCTCTCTCTCTCTCTCTTTCTCTCACTCTCTCACATGAAAACAGCAAACAGCTCTGTATTTCTAATGAGAGCTATGTATATGCACACCTGCAACACTAAACAGAGAGCTTCAGTTAAACATCAGAATGAAAAAAAGTCTGAACTATGTGACTAATGTGCAATTCAGAACCTGCTGATCTCCTGAGATTTTCACACACAACCACAGCATGGTGCATAAAACAAAAAACACTGAGTGACTGCCAGGAAGGAACTAGAAACAAACAGCCTTTACTGTGTGACCACTGTGGTGGGCAGAAATGCATCTCAAAATGCAGGTAAGCTGAAGGTGGATGAGCTGTGAGCAGTGAGAAGACCACATCATTCCTCTCCAGTCAGCTAAGAACAGGAATCTAAGGCATGAGCATGGAATCATGTGCCGGACACTGATGATTTTTCTGAGTCAAATATCTGGGAAGGTTAACAAGGTTTTTTTGCAGTAAACCAGTAAAACCAGTTCTGCATGATCTTTGTACCCAGGAGTGACACTGGAACGCTGGGCGTGCGCCAGGGCAAAAACACTTCCGAGCGACTGCTGTCCCCGACACCGAACACCAGCGTCAGGCGTTTCTCAATATCCTTTAGCTAATCAAACATTAATCCTGAACCCACATTGTAATGAATCACATTAACGGTGTAAACAGAGCAGGATAAATGTGTACACAAAGACACATCGCAGGAAAAAGAAATAACACTGTATGATTGATTATGTACAGTACTCGAGCTGAGTGTTATATATGGGCATCTTTGCACTTTTGCCTCTGAGACCGAGTTGTCCTTTTCTCATTGTTGAACAAATATACCAGCGACCTAGATGATGAAAATAAACCTGGAGCATGTAGCGTGGTGTGAGGTGGGGGGGAGAAGCCAAATGCAGGAAAGTGTTTCACTGCAGCGAGAGTGCTACAGACGAGCACTTCCACACGGGCAACAAGGGGGCAATAAAAACGTTCCACCTGTTGCTGGATTAAAGAGGCTACTTTACATCGAACCGAATGCAGTGACTCCATTAAGACGCGTCTGAAACCGGCAGTTAAATCCTTTAACGGCTCTTTGGAGTCGTAAACTCCGAGCCGGCCTTCCGAGCGCCACGTTCGAGTCGATCATCACGACCCTTACCTGTACTTCATTCCTGTCTGAAAGGACACGCACTCCTCCAACGTGAGGCCGTTCATCTTCAGAAAATCTTCCATGTTCTTGACTTGTGCGGCGGCGCGCTGCTCCCGGAGGCGCAGGAGCTCAGTTTGGCTGGTTTGCCTTGGGGCTTGGTTGAGCCCCTGGTCCGAATGGTAGCGGCTGATCCCGCTCCGTATGCTCTCGCTATAGGACATCGACAACATCCTTCCTCCTCCACCGCTACTGCTGCTGCTGATGCTCTTGCGCACTCCACTGCCCGGCCCAGCCGGTTTGGGGATCTGCAGGGGTTTTCAGAAGTGAAGGTGGATGGTGTGCGAGTCTCGCACTATTTACCCGCCCACAAGCGTGGCTCAGCCCCATCCTCCTCTGTCTCACACACACACACACACACACACACACACACACACTGCGTACAAGCTCGGGGACTCTGGGACCGGGTTCAGCCACGGCCTTAAATAGCACAGGTCTTCGAGAAGTGGGGAGAAAAGAGGCACTAAAGTGGTCATGCAAACTTGTAATCAGAGCTGCTCTAGCTCCACTTCCTTCTTCTCCTCACACACACACACACAGACACACTATGTGGCAAAAAAGGGGGTAGAGAGGGTAGAAGCATGCACTTGATGCCACATGGTGAGCAACATCATAATTCAGGTATCAATTCAGACAAATTTGAATCCATTTAAATACTTAAGTCGTCAATTAGAGCATCATCCTCACCTTTCTGTGTTACAACAGTAAAATGTAAAAAAATAAAAAATAAAAAAAGGTCTGGAATAAACGCACCAGAGCTGAAAGAACTCAATAATGCAATATTTAAAAATTCCATGACGCACTACAGCATGCATGCAGTTCAGAGCAATTTCATTTCTTTAAGAATTTTATATTATACATTATATTTATTTAAGATTTAAACAAACAAAAAAAGAAAAGGAAAATAATTCTCGAATTTGACTTGATCATTTGAATAAGTTGCTTTTAAAGGTTTTGGAAACGTCTGAAACCTTTTGTCTAACACAGCATCCATTATGCTCATTTTTTTCCATTCACAGATGCGTATCGATCTCCTGAAAGCGTGCAGAGTTCTGTAAGAGCAAGCTTCTATCCTGCACCTCTTTCTTTTTTAATATGGATCACACACACACACAAACACACACACACTGCAAAATCAGCAGAAAGAGTGAAAATAAACCGCTCTTTCAGCTCAAACCTGTCACGCGCTTGCTGTGTAATAATCGTTCTCTAATCGCTGTAGTCGTTCCTTGGGAACCTTGCGGGAACATGCTACAGAAAACTAAAGCATGGCAGCACACACGGGGAAGAGATGAGATGAGATAAGCGATAGGGAAGGAGGATAGGTAAGCCCATAACCCGCATGCACTCGGACGCCACTGGCTCTCGAACCTGGAGCTGAACTCACCCGAGGTCTTGGGGGTCTGCTCATGAACGAGGGTTATGGGTTCCACACTCTGGTCTTATAAACTCCAACTGCGACCGGCGATGCAGCGATCCACCCAAAACTGGGAGTGTCTTAGTAGCAAGCAGCTAAACTAATTAGCAAAGGAAATCGCATCACCCTCCGCTCTGCTCAGCCCATCTTCATCATAATAATAATCATCATCATCCTCAACCTCCTCCCCCCAAGCATACTCTCCCCCCCACCTTTCTTTTCCATGAGATTCCATGAAGTAAATCCATTTGTGTCATTTGAGGGGGGTGAAGAAGGAGGAGAGGAGAAAGAGCCTGTTTCTGCAAACCACAGCAAATATTATCAGGTCTAAATTATTCAGCGGCTTTCGTACTAAAAGCTTTTGGGTTGCTTTTAGCTCAGTGTGTGTGACGAGGCCTGGGCGAGGAAATTGTTTCACTCTTTCATATCGACATTTCTCTCTCTCACACACACAGTTGTACAAGCCGATACAATCTCAATTAGTGCAGCGTTAATTACTTTAATCTGAAATCAGCATGGTTTGTCTTTTTGTGCGCGCGTGTGTGTGTGGTGGGAGGGGGGGCGGTTGAGGTTATAGAATCATGAAAATATGCACAGACACAAAACTTTTTATTGCTATTGATTTTTCCCCTCGTCTAGAGTGGAGACAAAATGCTACGTCCCACAAGATTTTTGAAAGAAAACGCTCCTTCAGCAAGTGACATCAAATGAAAATGTCAACAAACTGAGTTCAACAAACTGGTGAAATTTACACGCGAAGCCTTTAACGTGACGACAAGAAACAGAAGAGCCTCGATAGGAGTATCAGTGTAATGACCACTCAAGATGTTTCAGCACAGACAGAAGAAAACTTAGACGCTGGTAATCATGGCGAGTCAATGAGACTGCACGAGTGTTAAAACATCTCTCAAACTTTACAGTTGATCTGGAGTAGAAACCTGAACTCCTGCTGCGCAGCACAAGATTTAATGGGTGAATGCGGCTACAGGCGGGAAAATACTCATGTGCGGGAGAATAAAATCATTGATTGACAATGGCGTCTCGGAGTGGACAGAACAGAGAAAAATATTAGTGTGGACATGGCCTTGGAGAACTTAAACTCTGTGTGCATTTAGATTTGTGTCGTCACTTTTTCAGAACATTACCGTTGCTGTCTCAGTTTTGGATTTTGGTGGGTGTGGCCTAATTCACAGATCGTGTGCTCAGAAATACAGAAACTTTTGAACTGCTTACAAGGAGACACCCTGAGGTCTATCCCAGGAATGATGGGAGTAAACAAGATAACAATTCATTTCAGGACAGGAGGAAAAAAAAAAAAAAAAATTTTTTTTGAGAGAAGAAGAAAAAAAAAAAAAAAAAAAAAAACACACACACACACACACACACACACACACACACACACACACACACACACAATCATATGCATCCGTAAGCTCATGTATGCAGAAAAGGACAGATAGCAATTAATTCCTTAGGTGTTGAATGCTGATATCAGAGCTCTGTAGCTCTTTGACACTCATTCATAATAAATCATCATCACTGGTGAATTCCCATCGAATACTTCAACACCCTGACAGAAGCTACATGAACATCAACAAACAAGTACAGAATCTGCAGTACTGCACAACTCTGAACTAAACCCATTGTTTCCTTTTGGGCTGAAGAAATAAGCGCTGATCTTTCTCTTACACACACACACACACACACACACACACACACACACACACACCATATAAGATCGATTCCAGTCTAAGCTAAAACTATAGGATGTCAGCAGGACACTTTGAGCTTAAAAGGCAAGAAAATGTGCGAGGCTGTGAAATCAAAATCCAATAAAAAACTCATTTACCCCCCGGATCCCACCTCGGATCTCTAATCAGGGGTTTTAGAACCCCATCAGCACAATACTTCCTTTATCTCACCCCATAATCTTTTACTGAAATGGAATGGGAAAAAAAATAAAATAAATAAAGACACTTTGGATACACACACATCAGAAAAATGTTTACTAATAGAATATAATCTAAAAAACAATATGAATCATAATGTTTAATCTACAGGACAACATTGCTTTCTATTAATTAATCTATCCAAGAAAAGCAAATGGGGGAAAAAAACAACAACAACAAAAAATATTATATTTTGGAATTGAATAAATTGAATTTTTTATTCCACTTGGTAAATAAGAACAACCTTGACTTCCTGTTTAACATGGGGAAATGGGGAATAATGAAGGAAATCTGGCCTGTGTGTTACCTCATAATCATTCATCACAACATGTAAGACCATGTATTGTGGGACAGAAGGTCATTAAGCTTCCAATCAACTGAGAATGTTATATGTTAACCTGGACGAGGATGTGGGTCGAAGGTCAAGCTTCCAAAACTACAATCTGATATCATCTACATAAAAAAAATTCCACATGCTGAAAGTGTGCTCGTGTCTGAACTCGGATAATCAGGTAGTTACTGGTAGTGGTGTAGGATTATATACTGTATGTAAAAGTGTACAATTAATCAGCAGGATCTTCACCATGGCCTCGCTCAGAGGAAACTGAGACTACACTTGATGCAGAAATGACATTGAATGTAATTTCTTGCTAAAAATAAATAAATAAAATAATATTCCACAGTATAAGGCCAAAAGTATTGAGACACCCGATTTTTCCACCCATATGCAGTTTTTCCCCAAACCAAGTATGAGATAATTTTATAGCACGCCATTGGATGTGGTAGTATGAAATTTTCTCTTCACATGAACTACAAGTCCCAGACATGCTCCAGCATGACAATGCTCTTTGACTGGCCTGCTTCTCTGATCAACACTATTGAACACCTTTGGGATGAATGAACGCTGCACCCCAGGCCTCCTCATCTTCTCACCTACACCACTACCTGACCTGACCTACAACACACTTGTAGCTGAATGAATCTCCACAAACACACTCCACAATCTTGTGTAGCTTATTGTTATGGCAAATGGACACTAATTGTGGAATGGGATGTTCAAAAAGAACAATCTTATGGTCAGGTGTCCACAAAAGTTTGTCACTTTCTTTTGTCACTTTTCTCTTACCAAGTAAAACAGATCCAAATGTTCAAGTATCAGAACTTGCAGAAGATAATTTAGTGTTAAATAATTTATTATTGTATCTGACTGCCAATTTTCAGCCATGTAAAGAAAATACATAGTATTAAAATTTATTTTATATTTAAAAAACAAATCTGACTACATAAAAGATTATACCCATGTGGGATTTATTGATTTCTTTTTATTCTAATGAACATGTAGAGATGCTCTGGAATGTCAGAAGTCCATGTTTGTGTCATCCTCTTAATTTTTATTTCCTCCTGGATTTACAGATTGATCTTGTTAAGCAGCAGAGAGGTAAAGTGTAGAAAGTGTGGAACAGGAAGGTAAAGTGTAGAACAGAGAGGTACCTGTAGAACTGCAGCTGTCTCTTGGGGCTCCCATAGCGTGCGCTGAGGTCAGCAAGAGAAATGGAGAGAGAAAAGAAAAAGAAAAGAAAAAAAAGAGGGAAGGTTTAATAGAGCAACGGGGGGGAAGGGAGACAGAAAAGGCGAGTAGATGCAGACTTTAAGAATGAAACTTATACAAGTAAAACGTATAACATTGACCATGCTGACTGTAAAAGAAAAACCCACTAGATGAAGGCAAAAAAAAAAAAAAAAAACCAAAAAAACAAAACTTGAATATAGACAACTTATCATTTTTGACACACTGTGTGGTGTTGTATTCCTACTCCTGGTTGCCATAGTAACTAATCAGTAAGCAGAACCACTAAGCATTCTTAGTGGGACACCCCCACATCGAGCACCAGCAGCGTGTTTATTTAAAACAATTCTAGCCTCCATCATGTCTATAGTGGAAATAAAATGATAAAATATAGGTTTCAGAACATAAAAGGAAGGACGACACACGAGACTAAACCCCAGAATGTTCTTCTACCTGAAACTGCACATTAGATGTGGTCCAAGCACACCTGAAGAACTGGACACTACTGTAATACTGTGATGTTTGGAGTTGTAGCTCCACCTGCTGTACATGAAGGGAACCTCAAGCACCAGTTCCTCATCCTACCCCCAAAAAAAAAAACCCAACCAATACAACGCTCTTACTATCAGAACCTTTCACACTTTCTTTCCATCTAGACATTTCCTATCTATCTATCTATCTATCTATCTATCTATCTATCTATCTATCTATCTATCTATCCATCTATCCATCTATTGAGCTATCTATCTATTCATTATTAAATCTTAGTTATTAGACTGCTGGAACTATCAGCAAAAATCCATACTAAGTTTTTCCGGGTTGCATATATACAGTGCGAGAGCAGCATCTAGACTCTAGATGCTGCTCTCGCACTGTATATATGCCTCTAGATTCTAGAGGCAAATCACTGCCACCACATGCTGTTTAGATAAAGTGTCTGTTTTTTTTTCTTCATTTTTACATATAACTATTTATTTGGAGCGTTTCAGTTTGAATGCATGTCTTATTTACCTCAATATTTATTAATATAATGAATATATTTATTTCATTTTACATTTTCATAATTCAGTAGTTTTTTTATTCTTTTAATAAAATTCATTACTATTTTACACCAAGTTTGTGTGTTTTTAATCCAGTATTCATTTTAAAGACTATTGGTTGATCAATCGGTTGTCAGCAAATACGATCCAACCTAGCTTTCGAGATCAGTTAAATCCACTATCCAAGCACACCTGAGGAACTGGACACTACTGTAATACTGTGATGGAGTCTGGAGCTGGAGCTCCACCTGCTGTACATCGAGAACACTGCAAGCACCAGTTCATTGAAGATCTTTTCAAATGATACATCGCTTTTACTATCAGCTTTCATGTTTTAGAATTCAAATTTATGTCTCACTTTTAAGGTTTTCACGTTTCTCCAGCATACACATGTGGACAGAATGTATTGCATGTTTAAGATCAGAGAAAGTAACATCAATACATGTACATGAGATGTGTAGAAAGTGGATGAGCTTTAAGGTGGACAGGGTAATATTCATGAGTTTATGAAAACACCTACACGAGAGTCATTGAGTTTAAAATGTATATGATAATTGGCCAAGTGGTGTTTTTTTTTCCCTGCATGGAAAAGATGACATTTGCTCCTTAATCTGATCAGTTCTCACCCACCAGACAATTCTCCCCATAATTCAGGAAGGGAGAGTCTGCTCAGAGACACGTGAAGCCGTTCATGTGGCAGCGTTGCACACAATATCCATTTGTCTAAATCCTGAATGTGCTTATTTTCTTGTTTTACTCACAGTAAAGAGAAAGACTTCTGAACATTTATGAACATTTACTTATGACATCATGTCTCACACCCCACATCACGTGACGTTAAAAATAAATAAATAAATAAACCTATTCTCGGCTCCAACACAATTCTTTACTAATGTCATGATAATGTTGATGTAATTCATGAGTTTTCCAATAAATTAAAATGTAGATGAATACTGTGTGCTGGATGTGTGTGTGTGTGTGTGTACCTGTAGATCATGCCCGGAGAGCCGGTCTGTCGTAGTGAAAGGCGAGCGGGAGAGTCTGTGGTAGATTCGGGATACATGGAGGCGGGAGGGCGGGGAGTTTTGCCAGCCTGCCAAAGGGTTGCTTTCTCTCCAAACCAGCAGGAGTGCTGTCTCTCACCTCACTGGGCCTCTGAACACACACACACACACACCAATCTTTTTATATTCATATAGCACTCTCTGGCACTGTAACAAAAAATACGGTCACAAAGCTGCTTTCCAGAACATATACTGAACTAGTGAAGAAGGGGGGAGCAAGAGAGAGAGATGTTAAGGAAAGACAGAAAGACAAGGAGAGAAGGAGAGAGAGAGAGAGAGAGAGAGAGAGAGAGCGAGAGAGAGAGAGAGGGAGGATGGACAGAAGGAGAATAAGAAGGTGAAAAGATAAGAATGTGTAATGTTTGCTGTAAAAACTTAGGGGAGGTGGTAACTCAGTGGTTAAGGCATTGGACTTTGGATCGGAAGATCAAACGTTCAAATCCCACCAAGCTGCCACTACTCGGCCCTTGAGCAAGGCACTTGACCCCTGTTGTAAGTCGATCTGGGTAAGGGTGTCTGCCAAATGCCATAAAGGTAAATGTAGTAATGTTATTTATGGTATTACACGTTCCAACATAAAAAGGTTGAAATAAAATGCAAACACTTGACCTCTGCTGTAACAGGAAAAATAAGATTTATAATTAAAACGCTGTCTTTTTCGGGGTCGTTAGAAGACACAGTGTACAGATACACTGCAATACCTCACACACCACAAGAGGGCACTGTTCAGCTACAATCACTTTCACCTGTCACATACAGGAGCGAGAGGAACAAGCAGTACCGCTAATACACCACCACCATAATAACTATAAAAACCCTGAGTTTATTGAGAGTCAGAGTGGGGCAGACAAACAGAAATATATAAAGAGAAAAAAGGGGGAAGAAAAGAGAGAGAAAGAGACAGCGAAAGGGCAAGAGAGTGAAAGACAGAGAGAAACAGAAAAACAATATTGAGACAGGGAGAGACAGAGAAAGAGTGAGAGAAACAGACAGAAAGAAGAGTGTAACAGAAAGATACAGAATAGTAAGACAGGGAGAAACAAAAAGAAGAGTGAGACAGAAAAGAGAGGAGGCTAGATAGATGAGAAAAAAAAAAGAGAGACAGACAGAAGGAGCTTCAGATGATGGACAATCTGCCCACATGCTCCTGTGTGTTAACATGTGAGTAAAAGCTGCTTGCTGGAGTCTCCCTGTTCGCTGAGTCCACAGTATTCGCTGCTCATCTCCATTTACTCGCCGGAATATTTTCAGGTGTCACTTAAACAAGACCATGAGTTTCTGTATACAGACATGAATAAATCCATAAAGTTTCCATTAACTCCAAACATCAGCTCTGCTCCTAACACAGTGCTGAGATCACGTCTCATTTAAACATGTGTCTAGTGAAGTGGTGAGAACACCAACAGCACCGAGTGGAGGTTAACCTGGAGTCCATCGTTCTGAACACACAGAGTTCTGCAATCAACCCGTGGTTCATAATCTAATAAACCAATCACAGTGTCAACAAAATTACACTACACGGTCAAAAGTTTGTGCACACCTGACCATAACATTGGTACATGCTTCTATTTCCCATTCCACATTTATTCCTCATTTGCTGTTAGAATGAGCTCCCCTCTTCTGGGAAGATGTTCCACTAGATTTTATGGAGATTTATGGAGATTCCTTTAGCTACATGGGTGCTAGTAAAGTCAGGTACTGATTACGTTCAATAGGGTAATACCTCTTTAAAGGGAGCTCTACTACCAAATCCAACTTATGTAAAGCAGATCTTCATGGAGCTGGCTTTGGTTTTGGAATTCCTAGTTAAAGTGAATAAATTTCATGCTACTGGATTCAAAGACGTCCGGTACAATTGTGTGTTCGTGTCACTTCCTATATCTGGGGCAATTTAAGATCTAAACGGATTTCTGAGTGATTGGACCTTATTTCTCTGAATTTGATTGGATGGAACCATGGTGGGAATTCTTTGCTCAGATGGTCTTTATGAAAACCTATCCAGGGTCAATTCATACAGACTAAACACTGGGTCTCAAAAAGCAGACAAGTAAACCTGTAAATAATAAACGAGTAAACAAGCGGTGAGGTTCCATAACTTTATAATGACTTACTGCCTTTTATCCCTC
Organism: Silurus asotus; assembly: GCA_024362625.1. Classification (NCBI taxonomy): domain Eukaryota; kingdom Metazoa; phylum Chordata; class Actinopteri; order Siluriformes; family Siluridae; genus Silurus; species Silurus asotus. Next base: position 330,902 of record MU551607.1, read on the forward strand.
CCTCCCTCCATGGTTTCTGCAGTTTTCACAAAGTAAATTATAGACATTTTAGGACCATTAAGAATTAAATGTAAGCCCTTTATCACAACAAAAACACACACAAATGCGTTGTTAGCAACTGGTCTTCATCAAACCCTAAATTAATCTTTCAAGCCAAGGATTACTAAACTTGCACTGCCCCATAGCTGAGAAATAAAATCCGTTTTATGTCTGTGGTACAATCAGAGAAAATTGCGCCAATAACAGAAAGCTGATTGCAGAGATGGGCAGTTGCTTCTACATGATGACATCATAAAAATGTGGCCTCTGATTGGTGCCTACTCAGTATTTTGCCCAGACTTGTTGAGATCAGAACTAAAAATTGATCCATATGGAAGAAGGTGGTGAAGGTAAGAAACCTGCAGGATGCCAACTTTCAAATACGTAGGTATGCAACGATTGATAAATAAATATTTGATTGCTGTCGTACGATGATTAAAATAGCTGTTTAGTAGGATCATGATTTTGCAGTCCACTGCATGAATGACTGACGGATACACAATATATTATATTTATGATTAACAATCAAATGATAAATACATTTCATGCTTCCTTGTTAAAGTTTTGATACATAGTGTGGCTGCAGTATTTTGTAGTTTATTTTGATACATATAAAGTTAAGGTATAAGGTATTTTATTTTGAAATACATTTTGATGCATCTTTGCCCAACACTTTAAATGGTTGTTGCAATACAGCGAATTATATTTGAAATGAGCAAAAGACAGAACACCACAGAAACTAACAAACAAAAACTTTCTAAAGTGCTGCGCGAGCATTTCAGTGAGCATCAGCGGTAACGTTACATAGACATCAGAAAACTAAGACCTGTTTCAAATGCTTTAAAACGTTAAACAGCTGAATTTTTGGCCTTAAAATGTCTTAAATTTGATAATAAAATTTTAGACTTTTTTCCAATATTTAGAGACTAAGGTTATTGTAGCTGATTTTAAAAAAAGCTAAAAAAAAAAAAAAAAATACCACTTTAGGATATTTTTCGTGACTACTCTCACACACATGCACAATGACTCAACAGCTGCAATGTTCACTCCTGAAGCTAAACTTATGAATATATGTGTGTGTGTGTGTGTGTGTGTGTGTGTGTGTTTGGGGTAGCTAATCAGCAGTAAAGTGATACAGTGAGTTGATTAAGTACTGCAGCACTGCGGAAACAAAGTGTGTATGTATCCTGCGACAACTTCCAGTCTGACGCGCACACATTTCTACTCCTTTAAAGCAGTCATTAGAACAGTGCTGTAGAAAGAAAACTAATTTACTGACTGCAAATAGGAGTTTGTTCTTTGCTGATACCAGATTATTAGACCCAGATAACACAAGGTAGCAAGATAACTAAAAACAGCCACAATGCAGCATTTATTTATTTGTTTTTATGTTTAGTTTAGAAGAATTGTCTTATTGTGCTGTACACTTAATGATTTAAAATTGCTGGGGTTTTTTTTTGTCTTTTTCCAAACAGATTATAATCCAGATGGAGTAAAAGTGTGTTGGGTAGAATGGTATATTAATTTGTTTTGGGATTAATCAAGTTCTCTCTCCCTCCATTTATAAAATGACCTGTGCTAACAATCATTCTGGACCATAACAGTTTTCCCAGCAGGTGATATACAACCACAAAAGACAACAATATGAGAGTTGAGATTTTCTCAATATTACACAACACTAGCTAAAAAGAAAAAAACACCTGACAAATCCGAACATTCGGCTATAATGTTTCCTCAAACTTTAGTTAGGTTGAAGCTCACAGGTTAAGTCATTGGACTTTGGCTTGGAAGGTCACAGGTTCAAATCCCACCACCTGCCACGCAGTTGCCACTGCTGGGCCCTTAATCAAGTCCCTTAACCATCCCCTGCTCAGTTGTAAATCGGTCTGGATAAAGTAAAGTTGGCACTGTTTGGGTGATAATACAATGCCTGATGTTCACAGTGATAAGCGTGTGAATGCTCTAAAGAATAACACAACAGTAGCACTCTATATGACCACAAACCACAACCTACAGTACAAACGCTAAAAAACCCAGACTGGTTTACCTACTGGTTTGCCACCATCCGAAAATAATGCGAATAATTGCGATTGTAATCTCCAAACTCTCATAAGGATTTATAAATATTTTAAAAGCATTTTCTGTACAGTTAACGCTGAGGTAATTATAGCACTGATCACATGGTACACACCACCTCACCACACATTACCTGCACTAAGAAAGACTAAATTATTCTCACATGCATGAGACAGGGTGATTAGGACTTCAGTGTAGAGGAACAAGGAACACACACACACGCACGCGCACACGCACACACGCACACACACACACACACACAGTGAGAGGGATGTGTTTATATTATGCTAAAGAGCCAAGTAGCAATTATCACCTTGACCTACAGCAGATTCACTTCCTGCGAGATGTGGAATAATGCAGTATTAGTGAATCCTGACATCATGGCAAACCCAGTGCTCATCAATCTACAGATTAATTATGGTACTCAGATCAGAAAATTTGTTCACATTTAGCCACAAAAGTGTAGTAAAGTCCTCATGAGGAGGCCTGGGGTGCAGTCAGCATAAGAAATTTCTCCCACTATTAATTAATAGTGTTGAAGCTCTATAGCAGGAGACCTTTCACCAAACCCAACCCATATAAAGCAGATCTTCATGGAGCCGGCTTTGTGCACAGGGGCATTGTCATGCTGGAAAAGGTTTGGGTCTCCTAGTTCAAATGAGAGAAACATTTTCCAAAGACATCAAAACATAATTGTGTGCCTTTTAACAGTTTAGAGAAGAAGCAGGGTAGAAAATTAAGGCGTCCCCATACTTTTGGTCATATAAATGGATGAGTATAAAGAAATTATCTTTGAACTGTACTGTAATGAACTATAGATAATAATAATGATCATTATTTACACTAAAATAAAATTTTTTTTATATTCCTTTAGCTTTCTTGATTATTAAAAATCAAGAAATAAAATGAATAAGATAAATTAGAAGGTGATGTGCATAACTTCATGGTAAAAATGTTATGACCCTAATAAGTCAGCTCGCAACACAGTCACCTATCAATCGTAAAATACATCCCGGGACAATATTACCGTAATAACATCTTGTTTATACTCAATTGTACACGTGCACTAGAACACACTAAAAATTACATGAGACACGTCAGCATGTCTGGGTGAAATTGAAAGAACTCTCACATCAAATGTGTACAAAAACATGTACAGTATCGTGGTGGACGTATGTCAGAAGTGGAGAATTACTGTACAGTTCGAACCAGAACCCTACACCTACACAGACACACACACTAAACCAGACTAGATTTAATACACATGCTGCAAGGGGGGAAAAAGAGAAGTCACAGCTGGCTTTGCAGAAACAGTCAGCACATTGTCTTTGCCTGTACGTTCCTCCCACACGGTCATCATCAGAAAGCCAGGCTTGCTTTTAGATGTGATATAGCGATGCTGATTACAAGCGCAGTGCAGGTCAGCATCAGAGAGACACAAAATCTCCTACTGGATGTGTTTATATGAAAAACCTGTTAAAAACCCTTTGAGTTTACTAATGAAGGAGAGTAGCGGCTTCTTGAAACTCATTCAAACTAATTATAATCTACTTGACATCAGATTGAAGTTTTCTGACACCAAGATGCACCTTACTAGCTGCAGTTCTCCAGCTGTGAACCTTGGACATTTATTTTTGTCCACCTGACCAATGCTCTTCAGTGCGTTTCACAATTAGTGAAGCTAAATGACGTTTTGATGCACATTACAGCTAAACTGTGGTCAAAAGTATTGGGACACCTGACTTTTGTAACATCACAGTTGTTAAATGGAACTATTGCCAGGTATGAACTGTAAAATGATTTTTCACACTGCATTTGGTCCAGAGATATATTAAAAATCGAGCTGATGGTTTGAATGTCACCTTCATCACACTTAAAGATTAAAGTTTTGTCCTCACATGCAGAGGAAACAACTGTACTTAGCCAAAAATCTATCATAGCACTTAGCGACTTTTAGCTCATTCAAACAACTAAGCAGCTGAGGGTTAAGGGTCAATGACTCATGACAGATGACTCATGATTTTCTAATCAGAAGTCCAACATCTTTAGCACTGCGCTTCCCCTTTCCCCATTCAGCTATAATACTTTGCTGAAGGTGTTGGTTGGAGATTTCTTTATAACCTTGTAATTCAGTTCATCACAAGACATGATATAGAAGCGAGTATAAGCGTACATTATATAACGATACCCTTACATTGTCCATTTGCTACAACTGTGTAAAAAGCGTGTTAATATGTTACACAACAAACCGGAATGTATATTCAGCACATTATTGGAATTATGTAACAGTGTGTGTCTCCTACACAGCTGCAGTGAGGTTGGGGAAGCCCTCGCTTGCTTGCGGTCTCACCGAAAACGTCAGGCTGTGCCAGATTCTCGCCTCTGCGCTTGGCTCGGCTGACTGCGGAGCTACGTTTACTCTGTCAGTTCAGCCAACAGCAGCAGCAGCAGCAGCAGCACTGCTGCAAAGGTGATACGCTTCACTGCAGAGATTTAACACGGCCGATTTCATTCACATCCACAGCCCTATGTCCTGATCGTCACTGGGATCTACTTGTACTATTTAGAAGAAGAGTATATAAACAAGGTGAAAATCTAGGTCGCTATTATTGCATTAATACAAGGAGGAAAAACTGGGTACATGACGAGGTTCTGATTGGACGGAAAACAGGTTGAATTTTTCCGACTCATTGTTAAAATGTACTCAGTATTTTTAAGGTTGTTGTTTTTTTTGTTTTTTTTTAAAGATGTGACTTAAATCACTTAAGCAGCAAAAAATGGAAATCAAATAGTTACAGTAGTGAGCATATACACATATGGTGTCAGGCCGTCTTATCACATATTAAGTACAAATAAAACCAATCCTAATAATGAGCACCCAATCAAGGGTCTTGATTTAGAAATCCACTGATTTGGTTTCTCTGATGCTTTGACCCGAAGCGGGTCTGAAACTCACCTAAAAGCTGCGGCCCACTGATCAAGTTATTAGAAGTTTTTTTTTTTTTTACTGTTAAAAAAGTAACTAGACGACTTAAGACAGAGACAGATTGTAAGCTTGTATAACATCTGGCTACACTGTGCGATTAATTGGATTTAAACGTGCCCTGGGTACATATCAGAAGATGCTTTCAGCATTCTATCCAACGTAATGCACTACGTTTAAGGATGGAGAGCCAGAAAGGACTGCTGATCTCATTAAGCAGATTCCTGGTTTCATACAAATCCTCTGGGCCAGACTGTGTAAGAGACAGAGAGAGAGAGAGAGAGAGAGAGGGGGGGGGGGGGGGGGGGGGGGTCTGGTCTGGTCTGGATAAAGTAGGAAAGAGAAAGGAGAAAGAAAGAGGCCCGGATGGAGAGGTGGAAAAAGAGTTTGGGAGGGAGTAGAGAAGAGAAAGGGAGAGAGAGCGAGATTAAGAGGTCTGGACAGGGTAGGGATGGAGGGAGACACATACACAAAGTCTTTTGCCACCAGCGTAATCTTTAGCCATCCTGAGGAAGGTTTATTTGCAGTAATAGTCTAAGTGACAGAACCAATAAAATCTACACAATAGATGGTGAATTGCATGTGATACACATGCTGCTCCACACATCACAGAATGTCTAAATCTTTACCACAACCTAATTTACAAAATAAAAACAAAAAACAAACAACAAAAAAATTAACATAAGAACATCTCTGAGGAAAACATCAACACTCAGAGACTCTTAATATCTTCCAGAGAACTGCAGATCAGCGATGGGTAATGTTAGGTCTGATGACCTTACCTTGAAATAAACTAATTCAGAAGTCAGGAACAAATAGGATGCTAAAGTTCCATTTATTTTAAGATGATTTTATAATGTTTCATACATATGATAATGTGTCAAATGTTCATTATAATTAGTGTAACTAAATTTTTAATAAATATATATATTTTTTTACTGGTCACACCACTTGACCCTGTGGCTTTGCCGACTGGCATACTTCCGATATAAAGGAGGATATTTCAGATTAAAGTTATTTCTTCAATTGGTCATAAAGAAAACGATCATGATCATGTGACCACTGAATTAAATTATTAATATTTGTAATACACCACCTACACTAGCCATTTACTTATTTTATTTATTGTTAGAACATTCAGTAAATTACTTCAACATAAGAGCAGCCACAGAACAGCTCTTAGGAGATTTAACGAATATAAAGAATATGGGATGAATATGAAGAGGACACTGGTGCTCATGGTACGTACATGGCTCGAGCAGATTTGACGGTGAAGCTCATGTCTACTTGGACAAACCCATTTTGAAATTTTATCAGCAGGGCAATTACTGTGTTAAGAACCTGATATTCAAACTCTTATTGACTGGTAAAGTGCCTCGAACGCCTGCATGGGATTACTGAGTTCACACAGAGTCGTGTGACTGTTCATGGAGAAAGAAAATATACCACTAGTATATATTTGTATATGTAAGGGGTATTACTGAGCTGGTTGTAAGGTGTTACAGATATTAGTGTATGATGTGGGGTAAATAACAGCATGTGGTAAAGCGTAGAACATTAAAATGATGCAAGACCTCACAGATAACCATAAATTATCACCTGTATAATGGTCAATTTCCAAGTTAATGCTGTAACTGACAATGGATCAAAATAATGTTTAATGCTTAGTACAGTGGTCCCCCGGTTATCGAAGGGCTCGGCTATCGAACATTCCAGTTAGCGAACGGTTGTCCGAACGAAATTTCGGTCCGGTGAACAAACAAAGTTCCAGTTACCGAACCCCACCCACGCTGCCCAACCCAGCGCGAGGGGAAGAATCTGCTTCCGCTTCAACCATCGCTGAGTAAGCATCTATCGCAACTTCTGTTTGTAAACAATATTAGTGATATTTAGCGGTAAGTACATTAATCATTTTGTTTCTTACTCTTGTAAAGTTGTTAATTTATACTTTTACCGAGCCAACACAAAATACCCACAGAGATCGGGATAATCCGGCAAAAGGCAGTCCATAAATAATTTCCACGGGAGGAAGCCCAATTGCGATGAGCTCAATGTGGGCGGGGCACGCACGAGCGAAGGAAAAGGGCATTCCCTGAAGCAACATGACAGCCACCGCAGGGGGCGTGGCAGAGGGATTCCTGAATATTAATACGGCTAAAAACAGGAAAATGGTGGAGTTCGGGAACGGATTAATTGGTTTTCCATTATTTCTTATGGGATAATTAGGTCCAGTTTTCGAACATATCGGCTTTCGAACGGTTTTAAGGGCCGAATTAAGTTCGATAACCGGGGGACCACTGTATGTTTAAAAGTTTGGACACATCTCCTTCAGTGGGTTTTTCTGAATTTTTTTAACAATGTACAATAATACTGAAGGCATCCAAACTATAAAAGAACACAAAATTATGCAGTAAACAAAAAACATGTAAAATAACCCAGAATATGTAGCTCCATTTAGCTTTGATAGCTGGCTTGGCAAAATCATGGCTCTCGCACATCAGATTCATGAGGTAGTCCCTCGTGTCCATGTTACCTTCTGCTTCTCTCTTTTAGTTATGCTGCCATAGGGAGTCTTGTTAGAGTCTCAACTGCACAGTGTCCTTAACTTTTATACAACAATAAGGAGACTTAATAATCCATATTTTTCTCTCCCCATCACCCTTCTTCTCTCTCTCGAGTTTAACATGCTCCTGAGGTACCAGTGACCACTGTTCCTGCCCCTCTACTCAGATCTGCCCGCTTTTTTCCGACCTGCCACTGGAAGGTGTTTAGCTGTAATAAATGGACAGACCCAGATAAGAATGAGGTTCCCTCTCGGTTCTGGTTCCTCTCAAGGTTTCTTCCTTATTCCATCGCAGGGATCTTGCCAAAGTCGCCACCAGCTTGTTCATTAAGGACAAACTTACACTTCATCTTTATTGCCACATTATCTGTGTAAAGCTGCTTTGAGACAATGTTAATTGTTAAAAGTACAAATAAAAAAAAAAAAAACGAATTGAATTGTCATCTGGAATGGTTTTTGATGGTTTTATCTTTTGACATTTCTTGCCTTTTTTTAATTTCCAGAGGAAAGAGTGAGTACAGAGGCAATAGCCCTATTCATGCTACTACAACTACTTTACAAATCCATTTTATGGCAAGAAACATTTTTATAAAAAAGGAAAAAAAGAACTTTAAAAGGTAACCCCATGCGCAGTCTCTACAACGATCAAACGCTACGATGAAACAGGCTCTCACGAGGACCAAAACCAACGAAGACCAAGAGCTAGCTCTACTGCTGAGGATAATTTCATTAGAATAAGCAGCATTAAAAACAGCTGATTTACATAAATGTTTCTTAGAGATCAAGTGGCAGATGTATTGAAAACATCCACTGTTCAAAAGAGACTGTGCAAGTCAGGCCTTCATGGTCAAACTGAAGCAATAAACCATTACTTTAGAACAACAACAAACAGAAGAGACTCACTTGGTCCAAGAAACACAAATAATGGACATTAAAACAATGGAAAACCTTCCTTTAGTCTGAAAAGTCCAAATTTTGGATTTTTAGTTTAATCTGCCAAGTCTGTTAGACATAAAGAGGTTAAAAGGATGGTTCCTGAATGTGTGGTTCCCACTGTGAAGCATGGAGGAGGAGGTGTGATGGTGTTTTGTTGCAGACATTGCTGGTGATTTCTTCAAAATTGAGAGCAAACTTAACCAGCATGGCTTCCACAACATTTTGCAGTGACATGCAATCACATCTGGTTTGCACTTATTGGGACCATCATTTCCATCGTTTGTTTTTTTTTTTATAGGAAAATAACCCCCAAACACATCTCTAGATTATGGAAGAGCTAACTGTCCAAAAAGAAAGTGATTATGAAGGCCAGGTCATCATACAGCACTCAATCACCCGATCTAAATCCAGTTAAGATGGTAAAAGCAACCCACAAGCACTCAACAGCTCTGAGAACTCCTTAAGATTTTCCAACAATCATTCCATGGGACTCCTTCATTAAGAGAAAGGAGAGAATGCCAGAAGTGTGCAAAACTGTCATCAAAGGAAAAGGTGACCACTTTGAAGAATCAACAAAATATTCTGATTTGTTGGACATGTTTAGTTTATCACATAATTCCACGTGTTCTTTCAAAGTTTGGATGTATTCAGTATTATTGTACAATGTTGGAAATAATTGTTACGTGTCTGCTATTTTTTTTTCTACTGTTAGGAACAGGTAAGAATGTGCGCGCACCTACATTCCACCACGTAGGTTTTTCTATTGTTTAGACACCCTAGTTAGAGGGCAGGTGCCACCCACTGCATTTTCTGGTAGCTTAGCCTAGAGTAGTCAGCTAGTCTGTTTCTGTCTGTTAGTTAGGTTAAGCTTCCCAAAATACATCCTAGAGTAGACCCTTTTGTTGTGTTCATTTCTTTGGCACTGTCCATGTTATTTTGCCAGTGTGAGTCTAGTCTTCTTGACTCTGTGAAGCACGCTTGGGATCTGTTTCTTACCTCACTGCACGTGACCATTAAACACTACCTACTCTAAACTCTGGTCCTGCTTTCTGTTCAAACGGCCCGTAACATCTAACTGGATATTGTTTCACACCCCCCTAGGCCTAGCCAGGGTGGGAACGTAACAATAATAAAGAAAAAACATGAGGGTATGTCCAAAATTTAGTACTGTATATGGCTTGTTAGACCTAGAATTCTGCTTCTCACACACAAAGTAGTGCCAAGAGATTACATTCGATTAGTTATAATAAAATGTTCTATATGAGAGAGAGAGAGAGAAAGAGAGAGAGATTGATTGAATAATAAAGCTGTTTGTGACTTAAAGGCACAATTTTTTTTGTTTTTCAAAAAACTAAACAAAACAAACCCACTACATTGGTTTAGAAAGCATGTTTGACTATTTTTTCTTTTCTTTTCTTTTTACAGTTTCCTTCTTGCTGAAAAGCAGGGTGTTGCAAAAACCAAATATAAATATTACCAACTGTATACATTTTTTTTATATAATTTTTAATCAATTTAAGATTCATTAGCAAAATGAAAATGTATTATAAACTCATATCACATCTTTGTATTGCTCTTTCCTATTGAGAGCTACTACTATTTCTCCCCCTCAATATAAACCTGCAGACATGGCACCACACACCGCCTGTTTGCAGTAGGGAAAATAAAATGTGAACAATGTTGACATGCCAGTTGTCAAACAATACCACAGTAAATGCATTGGCTGTCAGAAGAGTTCTGTTTGCCTCTTTGGCAACTGAAACTCAGCTTTCACTGAAATTAAACTGCTTTTATAAGTACAACTTATTTTAGAATTAAATGGTCCAATAGGCAGTTTTTCAGTACAAAGAGCCTGTAAGATATGTAGGAAAATAGACCTATTCATGGACTTGGCAAAAGTTTATTTGTCTGGAAAATGGATTTAGCTGGAATGCGAGTTTGTGATTGGATACCCTTACAGGGCAGTAAAGATAAATCAACAGGAGCTAAAATGGCACCTTACCTAATATACCTTTATAAAAAAAAAAAAAGGACAAAGCAATGAAAATTGTGACAATGTACAAATCGACATTTCATTAATTTATTAAACGAATCACTTTCATGAATCAAATTTGATAGAGTGCATTACTACACCTGTAATTAAATGAAATAGTTTTTCGAAAAATCTGCAGATCGGCGCTTCTTATGAAACGTGGCTGTTGATGCCGATTTAAAAAACTTAATCTGCTATACGTCCATCACATGCAGCCACTCTGCGGAGAGCGACCCTTCTAGAAGCTGGCTCCATTTCACCTCCATCCTGTGATGGAACTCCAACAAACCTTTAAAGCCTTATATTATATATACACTTAACCATTAGAGTCACCTTCCTCTGTCCTTGAATGTTTTTTTGAAAGCTTAATTACTTATTTCAATATTAAAAGATGCACCAGGATGCATTCACTCGTGAGCTATACTTCATTTCAATCAAGACCAAAAATTCAGTTAAAACAACAAAGTTACATTTGCTACTATGTTCAGAAGATTTCTTCCTGTTTGGAATATTCCTGAAAAATGTAATGTTACAAGTAAAATCAAAGGTGAAATGAAGGGGGCTATGTGGCTTCAACACACCATGACCCATTGGGTCTAAGGAAATGTAAGCACCTGATATTCTCTGGTTCGGCTTTACAACTTACTGCACCAAAACCCAGTGACCTGCGCCTACCTTCCCTTCCCTTGGCCCTGCGCCCACATGCTGAGCAAACCCGTCCACACGTGTCGCATCGCCAGCAGCGACTTCGCCAACCCCAGATAAATAAAACAAAAAGGTTGCGAACCTTTGAACCGTTACATCAAAATAGCCCTAGTGCACTGCAATGTTCAGCAAACCTCAACTGATCATCTGAGTATCATGCAACTGGTTACTGAATCCTGTCATGTCTGGAATAGATTCAAGATTAGGACACACACTCCCCCCCCAAATAAAAAACCTGGTGCAATACGGAATGCAGATATGCAGAAGAAGTGGCTTCCAAAGAGCGACAGAAGGTGCACACATGCACATACGTATCCATGAAAAAGCAATGAACACGGAAGATAAGGATTAGAATGAAAAGAATAAATAGAGGGAGGAGGAGGAGGAATGAGGGAGGGAGGGAGGACGGATCTAACGATGGTACTTGATAACCCACCTCTGTCCTCTGTCGACGTCTGGCGATGGAGGAGAGCAGTCCGGGTGCAGCCAGATTTCCGCTCGTTTTATTTGCCGGAGAAAGGGAGGAGAGGCGGCAGGGCAGAACGAGACAGCGGCGGGGAGTGGGCTTGGTCTCGCCGTGCCTAGTCGCGCTGCTCTCCTGTCAGCGCGAGAGATAGAGAGAAAGAGAGAGAGATAGAGAGAGAGATGAGAATGCAGAGAAGGCAAGAAGAGAGAGAATGTGGTGCGGTATGTCTCCTCTGCGTGTGTGTGTGTGCGTATGTGTGCGTGTGTGTGTGTGTGTGTGTATGAGAGAGAGTGAGTGAGAATAGAGCAGAGAGCGGAGGCATTAAAGGCAACGCTCCATCCCTTTTACATTTCTCACACACATACACACACCCCTACCTCCCTGCACAGTCAGAGGAAGAGTCAGCATATGGACAAACAGTCAGTGCAAGACATGCAACAACAACCAAAAAACCCTCTGCTGCTGAAACCTGTTTACAAGCAAATTATTAAAAATCTCACTCAAAACATGTTTTACGTCATAACATCCAGTACCACCGGGCCAGTAATATGTAAATCCTATACAACTACAACTAAGAAAAAAGGATTTCTGGTTTTGGTTCAACATGACTAAGCATTTTACCACAACCAGAAAAAGATAAAAGAAGATTTACTACCAATTATTTTTGCATGACACTAAATACAACTGGGTTCAATCAACATTCCACTGGGTTTTTCATCCACCTATAAGCTCTGATTCACCTTTCTTCATCTTTGTATAGAGTCTGATGCAGTAGTGCATAGGTAATTCCATCCATCTTTCTTCATCATGGTATAGAATCTGTTGCAGGGGCGCTTTAGTACTTTAGCGCTTGTACTTAAAACTGTCTAGGATCTCCACCTCCACAACTGCATACACTTTGCTCAAACGCTTCAACTTTCACACCATCACCACAGTCAACACTAAACTGTACACCCTCACTGCATTCTGGGACGTTTGCACAAACATCTCATCTACCACTCTGCGGAAAAGAAAAAAACTGTGCACCAACTACATAAATACATCAGCGACTAGAAAATCAGTACTAAAGTGGCTAAAACTCCTCAGTCAAAAGCATATTTCAGTGTGGACTTTTCTTCTACAACCTGGAGGCCATTGTACCTCCAGGAACATCAGGAAGTTCCCTACATTTTCAGTTACAGAACAGATTAGAATTACTAACCCCAGTTCAATAGGTGTTATTTGTGTCATTTAATTAGGTACGGTTGGCTTGGTAATTTTAAAGACTCTGAACGCTGTAATTAGTAGGTGAGCGGTTCTTCTTCGTATGCATGTGAGAGCTGTTTAGCTACACAGCACGTTCCTATACACTACTGTTTTATGCCTTGGACACGGACAGGTTCATCGTGAAGGTTTGGACCCCAACCAACCCACCACCACCACCTCTCCAAGCCTAACCTCCCCGCAATTCTGCAGTCTCACTTGATTCAATATTCATGAAGTCGACACTGCAGCACTCAGTACTACCTGAAAGGGGGAAAAAAAAAAGCTGTGTGTGTGTGTGTGTATGAGATGCAAGGTTGAGTCTTCTCTCTGTAACATTAGAGTTGCTTTGCCACACAGCTCACATTAACACACTGCACTGATGCAGAGGCTTGGGGACTGCAGTAGCTCCAGCACTGCATCGTGTGCTGCGGATCAGCTCTAGTCTGGCTCAACTCCAAAAGCATTACAGACACATTGCAGGATTCGGTTCGCAGCTTCAGCACGTCCTTCTGGGCTGTCCGTGTGAACTTCCACGCATTACATCACACGCTTATCCTAGACGCTACTCTACTCTCGGTGGTGCTAAACACAGCCCAATTAGAATGTTGCAAATTAGCACCACTTCCCAAAACTCAGATCTAAAGCCATCAGGGTCTACCAACATCTATCTTAGTGCAGTGTGTTCGAAGCTTGATCAGAGATGATCACAAATGGTGATACAGTTCTGTAAAATTTAAGGTACAACCTCTTACAATCTTATGGCTTTACATATCAGAAAATAAAAATAATCTAATCCTTATCAGGTCTTAGAATCCGATAAATATAACCTCCGATTAACATGTCCCACAGTGTCACATCATCTGTATGTCACAAAGGAATAGTAAGCACTTATGAGTCAAAAACTCCACCATCAGTGGAAACTAGTTACTAATAAAATTTATAATCTTTTAAACATTAATTAGGACGTATTTATATAAAATAAAATTATAAAGAAGCACTGGAACATGGTTTTGTTTACACGTAAATGCAAACTTTCCTACATCTAATGGGGTTAAAAGTGACAGTCTCTAGATACTGCATCAGAAACAGATTTTAATCTAACTTTGACCTTCATTCTTACACTCAAACACATTTTGTAAAATCTAAAATAATATAGGTTAATAACCGAGGATGTGTACACGCTGCACTCCAAACAACTGCAGAATATAAATGGCAGACATCTAATTTAAATCTTATGAATAAAAATTTGTGTAATTATGACTTTAATTTACAAGGAACCAGAACCACACACACGCCATGCAAACGATATTGGTATTGGTAGTAGCCAATTGTAAATATCGATGGTATTCAACAAAGTACTCAAATTGATTGAATAGAATTAACACTATGCAGGATGACCGGAATGAATAACAAAAAATAAAAAAATAAACTGAACGAGTAACCCTAGATACTAGGTAGCTAACCTTAAATTATTTCCATTTCGTTACATCAACAAGCGTAAAAAAAAAAAAAAAAACTAACCGAACTCATTTTTGTCTTATTTCCCCACACCCCCTTCAGCAAACGAGTGATAATCAGCACTTCTTTGTGATCGTGCTTTAGTTGCCCAACTTACTTGCAATTCTTTTATAACCTTCTAAAGTTCTTAAAATAAACTAAATGCACTGTGGCACCCTGGCGGCCCAGAAATCCCTAAGAGACGACCCTGACCCAGCAAGCTTTCTTTACCTACTTGTGTCTGTTCTACAACAACATGCTCGGTGTTGTAATTTTTTTAAGTAATTACTTTACAGCTGGAAAGAAAGCCGTCCGCTCTGAAGTCCCTCTGTGAGCCGCAGATTTAAAACGACTGATCTATATAAAGCTCTGACATTATTAACCCTATTAATAACTGTGCCACTGGGACAAACTACTGTTCCTGAGAGCTGATGATATCCTGCGCTTATTCACAATATTCAATTACTATAAATCCTCATTGTCCAAATTTTGCACACTTATTAGTCTACGTCGGTGTGGTTTTCCCATAATATAGTATAAAGTGCAGTTTTATTGCAGTTAAGTTGTCAGCAGATATTCGCTGTTTGTGTTCTGCCAACAAAAGACAATGCGCTACCTTATTTCGTTAGTACAGCATTAAAGAACACAAGCGATTCTTCTAAACGATACAACAATCCTTTCCTCTAGTCCGAAAGGATGCTTTTATACCAAAAATAAACCCATGAAGAGCAGTTCTATTTATAAAATTCTCATAAAACAACAGCGTGCACGGTCACTCAATCTGACCTCAGGGGAGAGTTCATAGAGAGGAACATTTGCAAACGAGTGTCACAGATAAATAACGACAGTAACGTGACCTAAGGCATGTGCGCCCCTGACCATCACACGTATGCGATTCCCTACAGTCTTGTCAAGAACACACCTGTATAGAATGCAGTGCTAAAAAAAGATGATGAGCTTTGTACAAAGTGAGCTTCATTAAGATGTGGTTTGGGAAAACTTAAGCCCTGCCTTCATCAACCCCACTGAACATCTTCCAAAACAGACACTGCCGAATGAGAACAAATCGTCTCACAGGACAAGAACAACTGTTTCATCCACATGACCTTGCTGCACCCTTGACACAGACTGCATCCAATTTCAAAATCTATTCATCTGCTTAATATATACGATAACTTTAGATAAATCCTACAAACATCTGCATTGTGGTCACACAGTCTGTTAGGGAGGCTGGAGGAACAGTGGAAATGACAAACCCAGTCTAAATCGGTCTAAACTAAACTAATGTAAAGTCTAGAGCTTTAATTATGTTCTACACTGAGCAGAATGAGTGGAGAATTTAGCAAACATCACACGTAGGAGGAGCTTTTTTTTGTTTTTTTACACACCAGACATGTACAAAAAAATTCAATACCAGAACTTGACAGGAACGTTTAGATCATCTCGCACTACAAAACAGATCAAATGATTTTAAGAAAGATGTTCTACACTAAAGTTGACGTTAAAACTTGTTACCTAGTCGGAACTAAAATGCTGGTAAGGAAATGAAAGACGGGGTCGTGAAAAATCATGAGTCATGTGATTATGAACAGTTGAACTCGTCTTTTTGTTCCATCCTGCATACACACACACATACATGCGAGCTCAAGCTCACAGAAGTCAGCACCGCTGCATAAGTGTGAAATTAACCACAACGCACTTCTGCACAACATCACTGCATTTCTCTGAAACTGGGTGAAGGTAGCTATATATAGCCTCACATATTAATAGAATGTAAATCATGCAAGTAGTCTATTAGTGTTTGTGCTTCTCTAACTCACCCAATTTGGCTTACTAAATTATCACCTCTAACACCAGAGGAGAATGGGTGTGTCAGAGCAGGGGATTTAAATAACGTGGATACTGCTATATGCATCATTACCGTTTTTCTCTCTCTCTTGGTATCTCCTATTTGTACACACCAAAAAGGTCATACAGTTCTGCCTTCCTGTTTTCTACCATCTCCTGAATCCACAGAATAGTTGTGCTATATAACAAAAATGATCAAATAACAGTGAAGGACAATTACCAGATACAGTGCAAGTGGAAAGTGTGATTTCTTTCTTGTGATCCAGTTCATCCCAGAGCAGTACAATAGGATTAAGGTGCGGTGACGTGGCGGAAAATTCCGAGATGGATTTCCTGGAATAAATCTCCAACCTTCCCTGCTCCAAAGAAAATCCCAAACCATTAAGCTTCCACCTCCATGTGTGACTGTAGGGGTAAGGGAGACTGCTCACATCACATCACTCCTATTCTCGATCTCCAGGAACTCTGCTACGACCACCACTGTCCTGATTTCATTAATGTGGTGAATCACAGAAGTGACCCTGATGCAAAAGTGGTAGTTTGTGGTACAGTGAAACACCTGGGAACACGATCCACGAACCTGCTTCCTGTTATGAGTTTTCCTATCCTGTTCATTTAGGGATTTCAGTTAATAAATCTACATTCTGAACTGTACCAAATAAAAATGTTTAACGCAATGACGTTTTGCACTTATAGTGTGTATCTGGCTAGAAGATATTTCTTGAAATGTTCTACCGTGGTAGGTGTAAAGTGGATGGTCTACCTTCGGTGGCCTACCTTGGTAGGTGTATACTGGATGTTCTATTTTGGATGCTTTACATTATTAGGTGTACACAGGATCTTCTACACTGGCACAGTAGGTACATTGGATGGTCTACCTTGGTAGGAGTAAACTGGTTGGTCTATCCTGGATCGTCTGCACTGGCACAGTAGGCACATTGGATGATCTACTTTGGTAGGCGTACGGTTGGTCTATCCTGGATCTTCTACATTGGTACAGTAGGTACATTGGATGGTCTACCTTGGTAGGAGTAAACTGGTTGGTCTATCCTGGGTCTTCTACACTGGTACAGTAGGTACATTGGATGGTCTACCCTGGTAGGTGTACAAGGGTTGGTCTATCCCGGATCTTCTACATTGGTACAGTAGGTACATTAGATGGTCTGCCTTGGTAGGAGTAAACTGGTTGGTCTATCCTGGATCTTCTACATTGGTACAGTAGGTACATTGGATGGTCTACCTTGGTAGGTGTACACTGGTTGGTCTATCCTGGATCTTCTACATTGGTACAGTGGGTACATTGGATGTTTTACATTGGTAGCTGTACATATAATGGTTTATCATGGAGGTTCTATATTAGGTGCACATCACATGGTTTAGCTTGGATGGTCTTTAGTAAATGTTATTTTGGTGGTCTATCTTAGATGTTCTACATTGGTAGATGTATATTGGATGGTCCACCTTGGGTTATGGGTAGCAATAAATAATAAAATGCAAAGGTTTTAATGTTTTCAAAAAATATATACTGTTTCTTTTTAACTTACGAAGATGCTCTGATCTCGATCTCTCACTCACTCACTCACTCACACACTCACTCACTCACTCACTCACTCACACACACACACACACACACACACACACACACACACACACACACACACACACACACACACACACACACACACACACACACACAGCTAAACCCGTTTTTGCTAATTCCAAAAACTGCATTAAAATCCTGTTATACTGTATCTACCCCGTTAACAGCTAGCCTAGTGGCTAATTCGCGCGAGATCAATTTCTAGCTCTTTCTAAAGAATCCGCTCATCCAGTCACCGTCATTTATTTGCTCGTTTGATTCGTTGATCCTTATTAAAGCCTCGATTTACACATTAAAAATTGCTAATTTACATATCTAACCACATCAATTCAGAAAAATAAAAGCAACAGAAGAAACCATACCTCAGAAGCCGCTGAATGACAGGAAGAGGAAAAAAAGAATTAAACGGACCCAACCGTCCGAATTTAAACCGTCAGACATCAAACGCTTTTCTCCCCGCGCGCGACTGCAAGAGCACGCGCTGATTTTATGCCGGGCCATCTGATTGGCTGGCTGACGGCACGTAAAGACGAAAGAGGCAAGGAGAGAAAAGGAAAAAAAACCTACAGCCGCGTCCTATTGGTTGTTGGGCGTGTCAGTCGCCAACGCGCGTCCAATCGCATTATTATTTTATTTTTTACAAACTAGCCACGCCCACTATAAACCTGCAAAAATACTGTACCTACTTGTGATGGGAAGATCGGATAATTTTAGTGACTCGGTTCTTTAAAACTCGTTCATCAGAATTAACGAAGTTGAGTCATTTAGTTAATTTCGTTCCTTTGATCAAAAATTTAATAAAATGTGACATTTTTAATAATCAGATCCCCAAACACATCTACATACACTAACTCTGAAGTTCCAATAATGAAAATATGACAATGCAGCTAGGAACAAATGATGAACAGAATGAGTAGCTTCACTTCTCATATTTTCTGGTCCATCTTGTAAGTTGTTTTGTTACGTGACGCCCATAATTATTGTAATTGTTTTTCCCACATGTCGCTAATGTTGCTCGTTCTTGTCGATTTCTTCTCTATAACATCCGAAGGATTCGACCATTTCTGTCCATACAGGCTGCCCAGGTGCTTGTTCAGTCTCTTGTCATTTCAAGACTGGACTACTGCAACTCTCTGCTAGCAGGTCTTAACCTGAACGCTATTCGTCCACTGCAAATGATCCAAAACACAGCTGCATGACTTGTGTTCAATCAGCCCAAGTTCTCCCACACCACCCCACTGCTGCGCTCCCTTCACTGGCTTCCAGTAGCTGCACGTATCAGATTCAAAACACTGATGCTTGCCTACAAGGCCAAAAATGGACCAGCACCATCTTACCTCAGTGACCTCATCACATCTCGCACTGCACCACGCTGTCTGAGATCCTCCAGCATTGCTCGACTGGTACCACCTTCTCTCAGATTGAGAGTTAAGTACAATTCAAGGCTCTTCTCTGTTCTGGCACCGAGGTGGTGGAATGAACTTCCCCTAGATGTCCGTACAGCAGAGTCCCTGATTATCTTTAAGCGACGACTGAAGACCTACCTCTTCCTGAAATACTTAAATTAGCACTTTCCAAGTTTGTAGAATTCGAGTTATATTTATATTGAGTTTGTATTCTTGCGTACCAGTGTAGATTTATTCACTACTAGAGATTTAAAGCACTTTTGTACGTCGCTCTGGATAAGGGCGTCTGCTAAATGCCGCAAATGTAAATGTAAATGTAACAATAATGTCAAGATTCAGGAAAAAAAAAAAAAAAAAAAAAAAACCCACAGGAGTCACGTGATAAAAGAACGAACGACTCGGAGCAGAAGAGTCGAGCGGTAAACTATTGAATTCTGTTTTCTGTACATAAGCTACTTATGCACATCCAGTAGAAAATGAACGAATCACTCTTTGAAACGACTCGTGCTTCTGAGTCACGTAAAAGACTCGTTCAAAATGAAAAAGTCGTTCATGAACAACACGTTCAACATATTCAATCCTTCCATTATTAGATTTTCATCTAGACAAACATTTGACAAAAAAATAACTGCTTTTGCAAAAGCGATTTTATTTCAATTACAGCAAAAGAAACAGAATGTAAGCGTTTGTGAAATGTCCCACACCCTGGTGAGGGAACACTGTGCATCCCAAAGTTCTCCTGTCTCTCAATAAGGTGCTTTCATGGTGATTTCCACACTTTTTTTTTGCTAAATTTAATGAAGTGTGGTACAGACGAATTAATTAACATTCAACTAGAATCATTATTAATCTTTCAAGATGAGCGGCGCTTTGACCTGAGTGGCCACCTCAGCACCCAGAAGCTCCTCCACTATAGCCAGGGCGAACTCGAAGCTGGTACCCGGGCCGCGACTCGTGATCAGGTGTCCATCTTTCTGAACACGGGCTTCTGAATACTTGTAGTGATCTAAAACAACAACAAAAAAAGCATAGGAAATAAGATGGTTCGATGCTTAACTGAACATGGAGGTAACTCAAACAGGCACCAAGACATGAGCAGCCACCATGGGCTATACTTGTTTTGTACAGAACATACCACTCATCCTTAATCAGTGTCCAGACAAACACCTCAAAGCCTTTATCATGTTCCTAAAACTGTTCCTGAGCAAAGGCAGCGTAGACGTGCATGGAACATGATCCTGCTTCACCATGAAGCAAATGTTTAG
This sequence comes from Silurus asotus, assembly GCA_024362625.1. NCBI lineage: Eukaryota > Metazoa > Chordata > Actinopteri > Siluriformes > Siluridae > Silurus > Silurus asotus. Next base: position 351,563 of record MU551607.1, read on the forward strand.
GTAAGTATGTAGCATCAAATAAACCTCCATCTAACAAGACCAGGATCATCATCATCATCCAGAGCATCTCTGATCACCATCATCCTATAGTGATGACATCCTGGTGCCATCTCTTTCCCACATTATCCAGGCAACCCACATGGTGGAAAAAATAAACTTGGTCCATCAGACCAGACTAACATCTTCTAAAGCGCCATGGTCCAGTTCAGATGCTCACATGCCGACTGCAGGAGCTTTAAGTGGTGTACAGGAGTCAGCATGAGTAAGGTATGAAGACCTGATTAGTTTCCATCAGTGCTAGCATGTACAATTTTTTTTTTTTTATATATAGCAGTTTACTGCTTTAATGTCTCTTCTGTGAGATTTGGACCAGGCAGACTAGCCTTCTCAAATCATGAACATCAAATGTGTCCCAGGTGTACGAGATGGTATCAGAAAGGTTCGAGACTAATAGTGTAACTAGTTCAAATCTGACACGTTACCACGTCTGCGGAATTCTGCAAGAAACTAGAAAATCTGCCAAAGAGATGATTGACATGACATACGTTTGACATACGGCGACGCTGCAATGAGTTTTTGAGGCGTTTCGAGTGCCACGTGCACGTTAAGAGTGGAAGAACATCACCTTCAATGAGCTCAACCCCTGAAAATGTAAAAACCGTTCTGCAACTCGTGCACGATGATCACCGGAGAACAAGCCACATGATCTCAATGCTGCAGATTGCGCCCTCTTCCCGAAGATGAAGCTCAAAAGTCGCCGCTTTGACGCGGTTCTGGAGATCCAGCGCAGAAGAAAATAAGACTTCCAGGACACGTTCCAGAAGAACGCAGGGAAATTTATTTTCGGATCAATCCACTCACACAGTTTCCTGCATCCACACTTTAAAAACTGACCGTTTACGAGCTGCCTAATAACTTCAATCCCCTAACAGAAAAATCTGTGTTATTCCACCCACTGCTCAGTGGTTGTATGGTGTTCTGGCTGATTGATAATGATGTCTTGTTGTATAGTCTATGACGCTGATTGTCCATGAAAACTGACCCCAAGCCACTCTGAAGCAAATTAAACAAAAATGATAAGTACAGTCTTCTAGTAGAATTTTTCAGATGTTTACCTCCAGCCATCATCTTGTCTTTAGCACCTGGGTGGGTGGTGACTGTGCTGCCGTAACCGATTTCATGAGCCAAAAGGGCAGTGGGACCTGAAAACAGAAAAATTGGTCTAATTCCAGACGTTCTAATCACTTTGAATCGGTTGCTGATCCAAAATATATATGACCAAAGGTATTTGAACACCTGTTTTTTTTCCCCTGCCATGTGTTTTTTTTTTTACCAAATTTTAAAGGCAAACTATAAATTTATCCTTCACTTGAACCAGGAGACCCAAACCTGTTCCAGCATGATCATGCCCCCATGCACAATGCCCCGCTCTGTGAAGTTCTGCTTTACCTGGTTTGGAGTAAAAGATCTCCTGCTGCAACCCCGTTGAACACCTTTGGGATGAATAAACACTAACTGCACCACAGACCTTCTCATCTACATCAGTACCTGACTTTACTAACACCCTTATGGCTGAATGAATCCCCCAAAAATCTTGTGGAACATCTTCCCAGAAGATCATTATAACAGCAAAAGGGGACGTTCAAGAAGAAGTCCACACACCAATCTTATGCTCAGGTGTCCACACACTTTTGTACATACAGTGTCTATACTTTCACCTCAAAATCCTCATGATGCTGCAAAGAAAAACAATTGTTGGAAAAAAAACAAAATGAAAAAGAAAAAAAAATCAATACAATATTATCTAAAATTACTGACGGATTCAGTTTCCTTCCGGCTCTTTGGGCCATATTTAGAAAAGCTCTCCATCTGCCAGTACGCTGACTCTGCACTCAGCGCATGCAAAGCTTTAATGATTTAAAGAAAGGAAAGAAAAAGTGATTGATTTTTCTTTCCAGCTCGGAAGTGGCTCTGGTGCGCTGTAAATATTACAGGACGCTCAGGATTCTGTAGTTACAAAAGGACACACAGGACAAACATCACATCACGATCGGTTCATTTCTCAAGGGGAAAAAAAAAAAAAAATGAAGCGAATTTGTTTTTCTGCCATTTTCCCTTCACGCTCTCGCGCCTTCATCCCTTTCTCTCGGACAGTTTGATGCAGTACTTGTGAGCGTACGCTATGAAATAAACCGGTGTGTGAAAGAATGCCAAAGGCACCACGACTCACTCATTACACACTCCTATGGGATCTTGAGTGATTTTCTAGGACACTTTTTTTTCTCGCTGCCCTCGTTTCCAGACGTCCTTCCGGTGTCCTTCATCCGCAGAGCTAATGACACGTAGCATATAACGGCAATAACCTTCATTATAGAATGGACAAGTGCACTGCTATATGACCGTTTGGGCTGTGAAATATGTTTATAATACAAAGAACAAAATCTACAGCACTAAGAAACATTTCCTTCTCAATAAAACACTTTTATTTACTAATTTTTGCCTTAATCTAGGAATCTGTTCATTCATTCCTTTACAATTTTCTGGCCAGATGTTTGTAGACACCTCCACATTTAGTCCCCGTTATATAGTCTTATTGGAAAATTCTACACTGTATTGGTACGATGTTCCACTAAATTTTATGGAGATTCAAACAGAAGGTCGAGAAGGTCTGGGGTGCAGTCAGCATTAACATTCATCTCCAAAGCAGGAGATCTTACATGCCAATCCAAAGTCTGTTAAATCCCAGTTAGAGAAATTCCACCCTGTAATTATTTTATATTACAGTAAATCCCCCACCGGTGTTTGATCTCATCTCGTCGTAAATGCGGACCCGATGCACATTTGGTAATCTGATTCATGTGTAAGAAACCGTGTGAGAGTGCAGCCTTTAATGCGTTTTTTTTTTTTTTAGATCCAGTGATTAAATTGTTTAAAAATAACCCTGTAAAAGGGATTTAAACGGCAAAAATGGCAACCCGGTTATTACATCACTCAATTATGACAAAACACCACCACAAATAAACGTTTTAAATTTAAAACAAATCTGTTTTGATGTTTGTGTGTTCGAGTTTCCGAACTTTAGAAGCAAAGCTACCATTAAGGTTTTACAGTGTGTGTGTGTGTGTGTGTGTGTGTGTGTGTGTGTGTGTGTATGTTTGTGCATGCGTGTTATAACCCTCAATGCAAAGCCACCACAAGCTACATAGCCATAAAAGTGTATGTCAAATATGGTTATCATGGACTAGAGTGGAATATCTCATGCTTTGTGTGCGTGTGTGTGTGTGTGTGTGTGTATTGTATGATACTATCTTTGTGTGTGTGTGTTTTCTAAACCTACAAGAAATGCCCAATGAACTTTGTGTATGTACGTGTGTGTGAACGTGTTTTCTGACCCTACAAGCAAAGCCACTACAAGCCTTACAGCAAGCCGTGTATGTGTGTGTGTGTGTGTGTGTGTGCGCAATTTTTCTATATATATAAAAAGCCAATAAAAGCCTCTATAAACTGCAAAACCAGTGTGTTGCGTGTGCATTTTTTTTGTGTGCATGTGTTTGTGTGTGTGTGTATGTGAATAGAGTGTACCTGCACAGATGGCAGCGATCAACCCCTTTCTGCTCTCCTGCTCCTTTAACACCGCCTTAACAGCAGGGGACTGAGAGAGCGAGAGAGAGAGTGTGAGTGAGAGAGAGAGTGTGTGAGTGAGAGAGAGAGTGTGTGAGTGAGAGAGAGAGTGTGTGAGTGAGAGAGAGAGTGAGAGAGAGTGTGAGTGAGAGAGAAAGAGTGTGAGAGAGAGAAAGAGAGAGAGGGAGAAAGAGAGAGTGTGAGAGAGAGAAAGAGAGAGAGAGAAAGTGTGTGAGAGAGAGAGAGAGTTTGAGTGTAAGAGAGTGTGAAAGAGAGAGAGAGAGTGTAAGAGAGTGTGTGAGAGAGAGAGAGAGAGAGTGTGAATGTAAGAGTGTGTGTGAGAGAGAGAGAGAATGAGTGTAAGAGAGAATGTAAGAGTGAGAGTGTGAGAGAAAGAGAGAGAGTGTAAGAGTGTGAGAGAGAAAGAGAGAGAGAGAGAACATAATTATTAAAAAATCTAAACATCTTCGTATCCAAGAAAACATTCTCAATATACCACACACTAAAATTAACGAATAAAATGTGTAAATATTTAAAACAATAACAGCTAATATTTATTTTATAGTAACATAAAATATGAATAAAAATATAAAACATATATAATGTTTAATATTCAGTATGAACAGAATATAATAAATAGGTATCATATTGGGATTTTTTTTTTATTATTTGGCAAATAAAAATGATTTATAAAACAAAATTAAATAATTGCTTTAAAATAAAATATCGAAATGCTCCTAAAATGTCAATTGATATGACAAATACATAACTAGAGAAATGAAAAATATTTTGATGGATTATAAATAAACTATATTGAAAATATTTAGTGTCACTCTCAGTAATAAGATCTGACCTCAGACAGGTTCTGGGCTCCGAGCAGTCCTCCAGGCAACAGAACCACATCATACGGGCCCTGAAACACAATTCTAATGTCAGTAACAGTAAAAACAAACAAACAAACAAACAAACAAACAGAGCAGAATAACACACTGATGATTTATTGTTTACTTTATTATCTGAATTTACTGCAGTGTCTGAATATAAAATTATTTTTTTTATCACTATATATACATATACATACATAATTTATTATTACTGTAATACACAAACAATGTATAATATAAACTATCTTAGGTATGAAAAAAATTATTCATTTATTAAGATACATTTAATTTAATAACATTGAATAAATAAATAAATAAATAAATAAATATACCAAATACCAAACAAATAATAATCTAATAATAATAATAATAATAATAATAATAATAATAATAATAATAATAATAATATGTAATTCTCAACTAAAAATCATTAAAGCATAAAAAAAAACAAAATCTATACTATTTTTTAAAAGGTGCATAATTATGATTAAGGGTAGGAAAGGTGAAAAAATATTTGTACTAAACTTTGTTATTAATGTGATTTTAAAAAAATCTACTATTAAAATAAAAGCAAAGAAACAATAAATCATTGTCATACAACACTGCATTATCAGACAATATTATTACATGGTGCATGTGTGTGATCAGGGTATTATGGGAGGTCAAGTATCTGTGTGTATTTTGTAAACGTTGACCTGCTTCGACGCTTCCTCCAGACTCGAATCCGGACAGATGCAGATGTCACGGCTGCACTGGACAGGATCCTTTCCTGTTAGTCCTGCTAGAGTCACAGTAATCTGTTTTACACACACACACACACACACACACACACACACACACACAAAGTGACTAAATCAACAGATGTTAAGAGGTGTCTATACTATCAATCCAAAAGTGTCAAATCTGATCAGTGAGCAGAGTCAAATCATTTGACTCACTAAAAAATAAACACTCATACCTACTTTTTTCCCACATTTTATCTTCATCAATAAAGAACTCGGCCAAAAGTCAATTTAAATACAATTATCTGACACCCAAAAAATACTACATAAAAATCTCTACATGTGACTCAGTGGAGGAAGGTGGCACACAGGTGGACTATGTTCTAGGTAGGAGATTGGAGACTGTAAGGTGTTGGCAGGGGACAGTGTAGACTGTAAGATGGTTTTGGAGGTGAAGAAGAAGCGGAGGAGAGTGAGGACTGAAAGAAGAATAAGTTGGTGGAAACTGAAGGAGGAAGACTGAAGTGTGAGGTTAAGGGAAGAGGTCAGACAGGAGCTCGGTGGTGGTGAAGAGGTGCGGGATGATTGGGAAACTACTGCAGAAGTGATGAGGGAGAAGCTAGAAAGGTTCTTGGTGTGACATCTGGAAATAGAAAGGAAGATAAAGAGACGTGGTGGTGGAATGAGGAAGTGCAGGAGAGCATAAGGAGAAAGAGGTTGGAGAAACAGAACTGGGATTCACAGAGATTTATTCATTCTGATAATTCAATACAATAAGTGAAACTGACAACGTAGAAGAGCTGAAGGCCACATCAGAGCAACCTGGGCTTCCAGAACACGTCAGCAGCGTCACAGACAGATCGCCTCCATGCCACATTGCTGCAGTAACTCCTGCAAACTGAACCCTGACCTGAGCATTGAGTTCTGCACATGTTCATACTTTTTATATACAAGTTTCACTTTTTGTATTGAATTACTCATAAATCAACTTAATGATATTCAAATTTATTGAGATGCAACTGTATATTCTCTCTCACACACACACACACACACACACACTCATATATATATAAAAAATGTGAGACTCTCTGTGTGTGTGTGTGTGTGTGTGTGTGTGTGCGCGTGTGTGTGTGTGAGCAGACTTTGACATTTAGCTGGATGTATCTGACCCCTGCCTCAATTCGGTCTACTGTAGTGCATTTCTTTCACATTTCTCCCCTCCAGCTAAAAAATACTTAATAATAATAATAATAATAATAAAAATAAGAATATTATTATTATTATTATTATTATTATTAATAAGAATAATATTAATAAGAATAATATTGATGGTGGTGTTTATTATGTAACTATGCTAAGCGCACCACTCCGGCTAGCTAACCCCGGAGACTAGCCGCTACATGAGGAACGAACCCCGGCTCGGCGCATCACATCCACCGGGATGACTGTCTCCATCTCCTCCGCTCCCTTCGCCAGGATCACTAAAGCTCGCTTAGCGGCCATCACCTCCAGCCCAACACCCGGGAGAGACCGGAACCTGCCGAGAGCTACACCTTCACTTCTTATAGCGGGGGAAAACACTGTTGCGTTCCAATCTTCTGCACTGATTATATGTAGTGCACTAGATAGTGCGCTAACAGCCGGTATATTAAACCCTAGATAGAGCACTGATGGAGGAAGCACCCGGGCAATTTGGTACAGTGTTTATAAAATAAAAGTCATGTTTCCGGCGTGGACGTTCGGCCAAGTAGATTAAATATAACTGATCATTCAGAACAATTATTATTTTTCCTTGATATTTGACTTCTTGCTTGACTTGATATACTTTGCAATGCACACACTGATAATGGAGAAGAACTTATTAAAACTCTATTCCTTTTTCTGATCAGTGGAAAATCAGAAAATCTCGATTTTATCCAGCCTAATATGAAATACTGTACATGAAGGATCACAAGCTGACCTCATTCCTGTTTCCTTGGACATCTACTGATGTCTAAAAGGCACTGTGTAATTAGGTGTGATATAAATATAAACGTACGCTTTTAAACATGATATAATTATTATTTGTATATTTTTCTAATGCACATTGTTTTAAACCTAAGGCTAAGATTGCAGTCCCTCCAACAACCACCAGAGGGCAATGTAGGATATAAAATGGCAGGCTTCTGGATTTCAGCACATCACTGTAGAGTAGTGATGGAAGTGATTTTGACTCTCCTGAGTGTGACCTTAACACTAATTGTTGTTATTTGCCCCCAATTAGTGTGGGTTGAACCATCATTTATTTTCACCTGCCTACATCTAAACACTGCACAAACACCACCCACGGGGTCTCACACTCTCCAATAACAGCTTTACACACTCTCAGCATCTGTAGGTTCGTTTTCCCAAACGTTCAGCTGAAATACTTCTCCATGTCTCTTGTAAAGTTCACCAAAGATGTTCTTCACTAGTTGGAGATTTTCTTCTTGTGATCAGTTCATCTCAGAGCAGTTCAGTAGGATTGTGGTGCAGTGAATGGGCAGATAATAATCCAGATGATTGTTTGCTCTCTAAATAACACTTTCATAGCTCTGATGTTCACCTCCAAGTCCAAGTTCAGACGGAATTACATGGTGGTGAAGTATAGAACGGTTGCCATGTTGGTTCCAATCACTTTCTGGAATAAATCTCCAACCTTCTCTGCTCCAAAACAACCCCAAATCATTGAGCTTCCACCTCCATGTGTGACTCCATGTCTCTCCTGCTCTTACACAAAGTTCTTCTTTTAAAGACAACCATGTCAAACTCATCTGTCTACAGATTCTATTCTCCGCTCATTCACTGTCCAGGGCTCATTTTTGTGATCATAAAATGAGCTCTCCAAACTATTTCAGTTCCTGATGCTTGACATGGAGAAGATTTTCTTCCACGCTGGAAGAAAAAACAAGCAAAAAACCTCAAAACGCTGTGAAACGCAACAGACAAATGTTATTGCTTTCCGTTAGTCACACACAGAAAACATACTGCTCTGAAAAGCAACACCGTCTCTTACAATCCAATTCAATTTATAGATGTGTATTTGTACAGCACTTTAACGACAGACGCTGTGAGGGAAAAAAACCCAGAGAAGATACGAGGAAGAAACTTTGAGAAGAACCAGACTCATTGTAAATCAGTCTCTTCTGTAACTGTGCAGTATATGATCGAGAGTGTGTGCTGTTTTATATATAATATATAAATTACTTTATTATGATTGATGTTTGATTTTCTTGAGAATTCTTTTACATATAGTAAGAAAGTTTTTTCCAGTTTGAACACGTGTGTGTGTGTGTGTGTGTGTGTGTGTGTGTGTGTGTGTGTGTGTGTTTTGTAGTCTGCACAGATTTCCAACACACAGCAGGAATGGGTTGAACACACATCCCCCTGCTTCACCAGCTCAGTCCTTCAAACACACACACACTTCACTTCCGTGCTTACGGAAATCTTCATACCTCAAACACACACACACACACACACACACACACAAGTGGTTGGAAACCTGGCGAATCTCTGTGTTCTGCAAAACATTCAAATCATTAACTCTGGATGCACGAACATGAATGTGGAATTAGCCACACACACACACACACACACACACACACACACACACACACACACACACACACTCACACACACACACACACACACACACACACACACACATACAGTGTTTATTGCAGACACAGTGTGTGTTCGTGTTGCATTTTCTTCATGTAATATACACAACATATCACACACGAGGCACCAAAAAAATCATACATTTAAATAAATAAATAAATAAAAAACGCGAAATGATACAATAATACAACACACTTGTTAATAGGAGTTTATTTATAATTATAATATTTGCATATGCATGGTTTGTGGGCGGAGTCTGACCTTTGAGCTAATCCTGCATTGTTAGTACGCTACTGCAGTGATTATCTGAATTCTGATTGGACACAGAAAGGAAATTGAATCAGCCAATCAGGTGCAGAAGCACAGAATATTAAATAACGTGAAGCGCTTCAAAACATTGAGAGGAGGATTTTTACTTTTTACAGCACAGTAACATTCTTTCTCCTTTTTTTTAGAATGTATTTTTAGAATACTTGAGATTTATTTCTGGAGAATTCTTGAGTTTTTTTTTTTTTTTTTTTTATTCTTGAGATTTTTTTGGAGAATTTGTTAAAAATTCTTTTTGAGAAGTAAAATAAAAGTAAAAAGTAAAATTTTCCTGAAGTTAAATAAAAGTAAATTAAGTTGAAAATAATTAAGTAAATTTTGTAAAGTAAAACAATAACATTCTTTCTACACAGGAGGTCAGGGCACGGGGTCAGCCAATGTTACAGTGCCCCTGGAGCACAAATGATTAAGGGCCTTACTCAAGGGCCCCAAGACTGTCAGCTTGGCAATACTGGGTTTAAACCTACAGCCTTTTATTCAGTAACCCAGAACCTGAACCAGTGAGCTCCCACTTTGCAACAAAAAGGGTGAACCGTCTCTAGAATTTACACAGAATGGTGCAAAAAAACAAAAAACATCATCAGTTCTGTGAGTGGATACGCCTTGATGACATGAACAGGTTGTTTTGGGCTGACAGGAAGTATACAGTTTTACTCTTCATAAACCTGTTGAGCAGAAAAGCTTTGGAGGTTAAAAAAATTTAACCTTGAGGAGTTCCACCAGATTCCTCTCCTGACAGCCAAGAACAGGAGTCTAAAGCAATCCTGAACACCTGTGACTATAGAAAATCGTGCTTTGTCAATTGCTGAGATTGAGGTTGATGAGATCATCCTGAGCTCCTGATTGGGAATTCCCAGGTAGATCCCGAAGATAAAGTTCTCTGAAGGCGTGCGCTAACACCGAATCTGGTTTTATGTTCCTGCATCATGTCGCACCAGTGTGAGGGAACGTCAAATATAAACCAGATTCAGTGCAAAATCCTGCCAAGTTTTTATACAAATGTACAATCCAAGCGGTGCACGAGCGTCAGACGGGACCTTTGATCTCGGCTTGGCGGCCCTGTCGGATTTTAATTCCCTCCTGACGTTCAGATCAAATCTTTCTCATGTTTACTAGAGTAGGAGGAACATCAGCGTTCCTCGTCAGAGGCAGCGCAGCTTTATTTCCTGGCTCCTTCATCAGCTTCCGTGCGGTTGCCAGATGCTCCGCAAGACTCAGCTTTATCTAATACGGTGCAGAGGTTTCTTCTTAAACCTGAGGGGCTTCTGGAATTAAACCACCAGGGATCCTTTAATACTGCACTTTTATTTTGAAAAAAAAAAAAAATCAAAAATAGGAGTCGGGGAATTCCACAAAATCCTGTTAGCTCCGAATACGGAACGCTTCAAACATGAGAATATTTGAGGGTTTTTTCTGGGAAATGATACACTCTCCTCAGATCCGGGCCTGGAGACGATGGTCCAAATTGTTCACAGAGCAAACAAGAGGACCAGAGCAGGTGCGAGCACCTTGAAGAAACACTGACGTGGAGATCTTCAAGCCAGGAAGCGTTCACTGCTCCTTCTTATTACAGCAGATGTGATCAGTCTTATAGCACTAATCTTCTTCACCAGGAGGAAAAAAAAAACAGAAATATAATCAAACATATCAGGTCTAATTTGTCCATATTATAGTAAAGTTCTGAGCACTTCAGTCCAAAGATCAACAACCCAATATGACCACATGTTTTCAGATACCCAACATTTCCAACCATATGTGGTTCTTCCACAAACTGTTACCACAGAAGTGGAGACACACAGATGTACAGGACGTCTCTGGAGGTCTTTGCATAAAATTTTCCCTTCACTTGATCTACAAGACTCAAACCTGTTCCAGCATGACGATGCCACTGTGCACAAGGGCTGCTTCATGAAGATCTGCTTTCCATGGTTTGGATTTAGTATAAGATCTTCTTTTATAGAGCTATAAACCCTACTGAACATCATTGGGACCTCACCTCCATCAGTACCTGACTTTATTACCACCCTCTCACACGAATCTCCACAAATTCCAGTGGAACATCATTAAGAAATAGTGGTGTGTGTGTGTGTGTGTGTGTGTGTGTGTGTGTGTGTGTGTGTGTCTATAGAAAACTCTCTCCTCATAAAGGTCTAAAGCTGGAGAATGGAACACAGAACCACATTTTGGGTTCTCACACTTTTCAGAAGCGAGAACTTTCACACTTTTTTCCGAAATGTAATCTTCAACTTCTAGTTAAAATGTAAAAGGAGAAGTTTTAACTGTTACTCGAGTACAGGAACGCTGTAGTTTTTGGTCGATCGCCTGTAAAGTGTCCATGTGACGGATCATTTGCATATGACGACGCCCACAAAACTCCATAAAAGGCCTGGAATTGTGCGATCTTTCAAGCAGATGATAAGATTTGAGCTTCACAAGTAGTTTTCACACACACACACACACTCACACACACACACACACGGAACACACACACACATTGAATATGGACGTTTTGTTTTTTGGTATTTACGTGAGTTTTGTGAAAGCTATTCTACATTTCTCGCTTAAACGTTCAGACGAACGATTCATGAATTTCGTATCCTTCCTGATAAACACGGCGCATTGTGTGGCAAATAATCAACAACAACAACAACAACAACTAAAGAATCTCATCAGTCAAAGAAAACTTTCAGCCTCAAGCTAACACACACACACACACACACACACACACACACACACACACACACACACACATCTTAATTATGCCTTTTTCTCAAGCCCCATGTTTGTAATTTTCACTTGAAAGCTGTGTGTGTGTGTGTGTGTGTGTGTGTGTGTGTGTGTGTGTGTGTGTGTGTGGGTGTGTGTGTGATGCAGACTGAAAATGTATGAAGCTCTGATAGAAGCAGGTCTGGTGTCTTGTGCAGATAAGCCTGCGTGTGCGTGTGTTTGCACGCATGTGTGTGTTTCAAGCTTTCGGAATGAAAAAAATAGAAACAGAAAACACTGTGGGAACGCAGCCTCCACTTCCAGCACGCAGTAGGAGATGAAGATGCTCCGGCGGAAGTCTTTGAGCGCTCGCCTGCTTTAATATCTCCGGCAGCGAGGCGACATTTCGGCATCAGCATCGAGATAAAGCACCGACCACGCTTCTTCTCCGATCGATTCTCCACGCAACCAGGCCTGGTTCAGGAATCTGATTGGTCGGGAGCTGTGTGAAATTTGTGTAGAAGTGTGCAGGTGGGCAGGAGTTTATATGTGCATGTAATTATCGTTTCCATAGCAACAGCAATACAGCAGTGTAGTTTGTTTTGTTGTTGTTTTATGGCATCTATTAACAATTATGGAAGGAGTCTCCAGTGTCGGTGCGTTGTAAAAAAACCTCTTCAGGAAGAGAGATAGATACGAAGAGAAAGAGGATAAGGAGTGAGAGAAATTAAACAAAAAGAAGAGAAAAAGAAAAGATGACAGAAGAAAAAGAGAGAAGAGTCAAACCGTGGTGATGAAGATGATTATGAAACAAAGGAAGAAGTGGAGGAGGGAGAAAAAGAAGAGGAGGAAAGGAAAGATGAAAAAATGAGGAAGAAAAGAAAATGAAGGAAAAGAAGACAAAGCAGCAATAGAGATGAAGAGGAAGGAGGAAAAAGGTCAAGAAGGAGAGGAGGAGGAGGTTATGAACAAGAATAAGAAAGGGGAGAAGAAGAAAGAAGGAGAAAGAAAAGGAGAAGAAAGTTCTAAACAACAACAACATTTTTAAGAAGAACAAGAAGAGGAAGAAAAAGAAGGAAAAACAGAATCAGTATTAGAACGGTGAAAAAACAAGATGAGGAAAAAGAAGAGGAAAAAGAAGAGGAAGATGAAGACAGAGAAGAGGAGGATAAGGAAATAATGAATAACAAAAAGAAAAAGAAAAAGTAGTAGAGGGAAAGAAAGGAGACAAAGAAAAAAAAGAAGAAGAAGAACACGTATGAGAAGAAGAAAAGGAAGAAGAAGAAGAAAATGTAGAATAAGTAGCAGAAGGAGGGGAGAAACTAGAAGAGGATGAATAATAAAAAGAGGAAGAACTCGGGGGAAAGAGTGATACAAAAAAATAAGAAAAAGTAGGAGAAAAACAAGAAGGAGAAGAAGAAAGAGATGAAGGAGGAAATTAAGAAGAAGAACAGAAAGAGGGAGAAAAGATGAAGAAAAAGAAACAGGAACAAGAAAAAGGAGAAATTAAAGGAGAAGATTGAAAAGAAGAACAAACAGTAGAAAATATAATTGATGAATTAAAAATCTAATGAAAAAAAAAAACAGAGGATTTAAGGTCAGATGTCCTCAGAGCTGAGATTCATGAGAAGGTCTGAGGAACACTGGATCAGACTGATGTTTGGGAGGTAATGAGGTCATTAATGGTGCTGTAGCTGCTGATGGAGCTGTGAGGAGTCACAGTGTTTTTGATTAGAGTTCTGAGCAGGACAACATCCCAGCAGCAGCAGCAGTGCTTCTCCCGCACACTCAGCTCCGTCCTCAGCTCGTCTGGCGGTCCGGAGATAAACGTCAGGAGGAGAATCCTGTCGAGTGAATCATCCCGGATGTTCACAGCGAGACAGAGTGCAGAGGTTCGGGGGACTCTCGAGGGCAATCCGCTCGTCCCTGTAAGTCCCGATGGCTGGATGTGAAATCAATGGTACACCCATGTAAGACTTCACTTGTGTGGCCTTCAGTGGCTTAGGAACAGGATAAAAGTCTCACGTTTCTAGTTTTCAATATCCTCAAAGAAAATCAGATGATTTTAAAAGGAGGAGGCGAACAAAGCTGCGTGAAAGATTCGCACCGTCCAGCCAAAGATCAATAATATCTCAAAGTTACGGCTTTGTGGTATAAGAAGAACATCGGATGCCTGTGCTTGAGGATGTGCTGCATAAATACACCAATCTGCCTTCTTCTTTCTTCTTCTCAGGGCAGGAGATTGGCCAGGACTTTCCTCGTCTACAGGACGGCTACGGAGGTCAACATCTTCATATTAACACTCATATCAGGGCTACGAGAATCAGTTATAACACAGGATTCACATCACAGCTTTCGCTACATTGACTCCATGTTTCTATTTGCTTTACCTGGGATGAAGTGGAAGATCTGAAGATATATATATATCTCCTCAGGCCTCCTCACTTCATCACCAGTACTTAACTTTACAAAAACTTATTGTGGCTAAATAAAATCTCACACAAATCTCCACAAAATCTAGTGGAACATCTTCCCTGAAGAGTGGAGCTTATTATAAGAGTAAATAGAGACTAAATGAGGAATGGGAAAGGAGAACATAGGAATCTTAATGTTAAGGTGTCCACAAACTTTTTCTCCATATATATAATTTTTTTTAAAATTAGAGATAAAGTGTAAAAAAGGAACAGACTGTTTATAGCTGCTATAATGTAAGTGATATCAGGAACAGTACAATGAAGATGTTTTTCGTGCGATTACACAAAATTGATCTACAAGGTGAAAGGAAATGAAGTGTAACTGCTTATAATTCTTCAGTTTGGATTAATTTCAAGACATAAATTAATGTAATAAATGTAATAAATTAATAAATGTAGTGGAATTAGAAACTTCATGCTGCGTATATTTTAGGGTTTAAACCTAAAATATTCGTGATGGTGTATTTTTCTAGGTTTCATGTTGAGGAACCCGAGTTCTTCAGTGTATTAGAATGTGTGATGAGTGTTCTCCAGAATGCGCTTCCAGAGAGCTTTTGGTCTCCGAGTTCGTCTCGGAGCTCATATAGATGGTTTGTGTGCCTTGGTTCTTCTCCTTCACTTCATATGCAAAACAGAGAGGAGAAGTGGCGCTGCACGGCGCGGTCTCGGGCCTAAAGCACGTTCCTCCTCACATAACCCGAAGTGACAACAGCAGCAGGAGCGAGGCCAAGCGCACAGCGACACTCTCACTGAAGCATAATGCACTTAGCGCTCCTCTAAGCACCATGCTCTGCATTTATGGCAAGAACTGAGCAGGAGATTAAAAAAAAAAAAAAAAAGGACAAATGTTGCTGTTTATTTTGGTTTACACAGCGAGAGAAGTCTTTTAAGTGGACTTGCTCGATTTCTCCTTTCACGCTGAAGTGTTGGAGGTAAACAGGGGCAATAGGGGGCAGACCGAGCAGCATACTAATCATGATGCTGGAGAAACATCTCACAACGACAACCGGCTCTACCATCATACACATACTGCTTTCTCTGAGGGAGAACCTACAACATCTCTGAGAAATATTTCTTCAGGATTTTTATTATCAAACACACACATATAAATATACAAATATACATACTTGCATACATATTTGCATTAAAAACTATTTATTTATATATAATTATTAGTAAATGCTTTTATTATTTAGAAAGTGAACAATAATTTGTGACCAATATTTGATATGTAGATTAATTTCTCTTTGCTAAACTGCTGCTACGTGAATATGACTGGTGCCACCCAGATCAGGATGAGGTTCCCTCTCGATTCTGGTTCCTCTCAAGGTTTCTTTCTTATTCCATTTCAGGGAGTTTTTTAATGCCACAGTCGTCACCAGCTTGTTGATCAGGGACGAACTTCCACTTATAAAGAACATCTTATTCATTTTTATCCCCACATTATCTGTGTAAATCTGCTCTGAGACAACGTTCCTTATGGTCATTTGCTGCCAAGTTCTTCATAAAAATCACAAAAGCTTCTTTTTAGTTTTTTTACCTGTTCTGTTTTGTTAAAGATACACATTGTAGTGTGATGAGCTGCTTCTTACCTCTCATTAAAAAACACTAAACAACTTCATGTTGATTATATTAATTACTATATCATGATGTCTGTAATATCAATTATCAAGTTATTTTCACTGCATATATTCAATCATTTTTGGGAAATGTAAAAAAATAGCTTCTTAATCTCCTGAACTCTGGTTGGTTATATAAAAGCAGAAATGTTAAAGTGTTAAACTACTTAATATTAAATTAAAAGTAAAAGAAAATATGGCGTATTAATATTAATACTAATAAGGGTGCCAATAATTTTAAAACCAGTGTTTTGCAGTATTAACGTTTTACTGAGGAATAACTATCTCAGTGTCTGTTCCTTCTCTACATTAAAGCAGCTATAAACGATCATCTCATCACCAGCTTCTCTTTTATTGTTCCATAAATGTTACCTAAACATCTCCTTATAGAAACCATCACACCATAACAGCGAGAACATCTGAGATTACCACCACAGCCGCTGTACTACAGATTAATCAGCCAATCACAATCCACATGCTCGTTAATGTTAATATGTTAATGTTAATACTTTTGAAAGGGCACTAAATACATAGAATGGCATTTAAATGTAATTGTAATTGTACTTGTCTCGCCTTGACGAAAAGTTGTACAGAACTTTGGTGCACTTTAATTTCTTTATTGTTCTCCGGGATGAGAATAACCTGCTAACAGCCGTACATTTTCATTCCCCCGACCTACCGAGGGTCTCCAAATGAGACTTTATGTTTCATACACGCAACATCTCGGGGTTGCAGCGACTGCAAATGAAATTGATTCCCCTCCCGTATCTCTCCTCCTTCAATTCGGACTCCAGCTGCGTTTCCCGTATGGAGCAGTAATGAGAGCGCGTGAGAGAACGAGCTCGATCTAAAGCCGGGCCGCATCGCAAACATCCAATCCTTTCATTAACACACACACACACACACACACACACACACACACACAGAGAGAAAGAAAGAAAGAAAGCTCCCCGTGGCCCCCCAGACGTATCTAAATAAAGCCTCGGCTGTACCTTTGCCTGCGTTTGTCATAAATATGGATGTAATGAAATTCATCACAAATCGCTCAGTGGTACAGATCAAAAATAATATCATATAACACGAGAAAGTAAACACACCTGGAAAGATTGTCTAAGTTTGTGGAAAACCTCAGCATAATTATGTGAATCTTTTCCATCCCATTCCACAGTTAATCCTCATTTGCTCTTATAATAACCTCCACTCTTCGGAGAAGATGTTCCACCAGAGATTTTCTGGAGATTTATTCAGCTCTGGGGGGGGTTAGTAAAGTCAGGTACTGGTGGTCCAATGGTCTGGGGTGCAGTCAGCATGAACAATTCATCCTAATGGTGTTCAGTAGCTTTGGAGATCTATAGCAGCATCTTTTCTACCAAATCCAACCAAAGGAAAGCAGATCTCCATGGAGCTGGATTGATGCACAGAGGCATTGTCATGATGGAACATGTTTAAGTCTCTTAGTTCAAGTGAAGGAAAAAGTGTATGTTCCAGCATCCAAAGAGTTTGTGTAGGAGTTGTGTAAGAGTTCGGAGAAGAACCACACATGGCTGGAAAAGTCAGGTGTCCCAATACTTTTGTCCAGATATTTTCTGGATCTGACCTGTGGACAACTGAGGTAAACAAACAGAACCAAACCTACCTGTGCATGTCACCATGATGGAATCATCACCAGGGCATCTTTAGAGTATATTTTAACTAAAAACATAGTTAGGGGGCGGAGTTAACATTTATTTACCTTTGATTCTCTAAATGTATGGAGATCTCATGAAGCTCTGACTATAAAACTCCAAAAACTGAACCGCATGTTCTCAGATTGCTGCTTGGGTCCAATAAATCAATCCACCCTGTTCCTCACATCTGAGCTCACTGAAGCCTGTGATTGGTTAGAATCACTGTGATTGACAGGAGAGACTGGAGATACCACTCCAACTCACCGAGAACTTCCAGGTTTGCTCTCTTGACTCCTGGTTCTTGACTCTTGACTACTAAATATATTCACACACAGGTGACAAATCAATTCTCAACTGTGGCGTTCACAAATTTCAGATTCACAGGTAATGCTGTCTCAGTGGTCATGCGTTCAAATCCCAGCGCTACCTCTTCTGGGGCCCTTAAGCAAGGCCCTTAATACTCAACTGCCCAAATGTAAGTCACTCAGAATGAGGGCATTTGCTGTAACTGTAATCTCGAGAGGGTATAAACTGTATTTTGTTGCATAAATGCTCCTGCTAATGATTTCATTCACGTCCATCTTGAGTGTCTGTGTGTGTGTGTGTGTGTGTGTGTGTGTGTGTGTGTATGTGCTTGCTCCAGGGTCTCAGGTGTGTGATATCTCGGTCAGTGCCTCTGGGAGCTCCTCCAAAGCGCCGTTGCAGTAAATGACTCACTAAACAGTCCTGCACTGGATCCTGCATTTTGGGAGGAAAATCAATTATTCGACCCCCCGTGCATTTCACAGCGCATTTTAAACACGCTGGAGTGAATTAAACCCCCACACACACACACACACACACACACACACACACACACACACACACACACACACACACAGCCGTTCTTTTTATACGAATTAAATAACAACTGTGCGACCAGTGATACAGGAACAGGCCGTGTTTGTTAGCGTTTACAGCTTCACTACGGTGTTCTAATGCAGCCGCTGGAGAACACGAACACGTCCCCCGTCTGCGATGCCGCACGCGCGACCTCTTCTGCGGCTGACGCCGGCGATCTGACAGCTCTAATAAAAGATGATTACCAGGAGGCATCCGTTAATTTGGCCCTAATCACGACAAAAAGGAGAGGCAGCACTTAACAGCTGTGAAATGGCAGCCGCTGTTCGGAAATGAGGCTCTGGGGAGGAGAGGAAGAAGGGGGGTGGGGGTGGAGAAGGGGTCCGAGGGCTAAGGGGTCCCGAGTCTCCGCTGTCATCAACACTGTCATTACCTGCCTCCTATTGTAGCTCTGCGGCACACGGATTAGCGCAGGGTAACTTTACCTTCTGGAGAAAAGAGAATTGGTTTTGCTGCAAAGCTCTTGTGATCCAGGTGAGAAGCTGACGGTGA
Organism: Silurus asotus; assembly: GCA_024362625.1. Classification (NCBI taxonomy): domain Eukaryota; kingdom Metazoa; phylum Chordata; class Actinopteri; order Siluriformes; family Siluridae; genus Silurus; species Silurus asotus. The sequence continues at coordinate 370,614 of MU551607.1, forward strand.
AGGTCTTAAGCTCAGCTCTTTATCTACCAAGCGCCAGGGGATTGGACGTCGATCCTTGTTAGGCTGATGAGGGACAGGAAGTCCATCTGTGTCAAAGTATTAATCGACACACACACACACACACACACACACTTAAACCCCTGACCTTTGATGAACAAACAGGTTCGAGATGCAGCGATCCAGTGGACAATAGAAAGTCCTGGATTAGCACAGAGGTGAAAAGACGTCCAATGTAACTGTTATGAACCAATTAAAAAGAATCAAAGTCCAACGGTTTTATCCAAAACCCAGAGTACATTTATAGTTGCATATTATAATAACGTATCATTCTTTATCAAATAAAACACTGGTCAAGGTGAAGTTGCTGTGATATTAAAGAGGAATAAAGATCTTCAGGATGTGCAGTTTCTGGAAATTAATTGCACCAGTCTGTTGTGTAATAGCCAGAAAACACACACACACACACACACACACACACACACACACACACACACGGAGAAGGTACACTGCCAGCCAGCACACTGTTACCTTTTATTATTACCCTCAGAATTAGAGACCCCGCGGCGCCAGATTCGAGGAGGGACAAAAGGCATTGAAAAGTCATCCGTCTGCAGAGGGACTGAACAAGAAGGCCAATTAATGGAGGAGAAGCTGAGCTCGGAGCCGGGATAATATGACAAACAAGCCAGAACATTCCGCTTGGCATCGTTTGGATTAATCAGTCAAACAAACAGACGTTCTGGGGGTCCGATGGAAAGTTTATGATTCAATTACAGAGCTTTTAACGATGGAAATGACGTGTTGGAGCGCTGCATTTTATATGCAGAAGAGCTCAATCTGTTTACATGATCACCCAAAAAATGGTGTCGACTCCATCTGGGTCTTTAATCCGGATTTAAAAGTGCGTGCGAACCAGAGCGAGTGACCGCGCAGCTCTAAAAGCCCCTGATCCGTACCGACTTACACAAACAATTACACTTCACTTAATGTTCTAGAGATTACTAGATGAAGGGGGAGGGATGGTCTGGATGCTGCACTTCAGAAATATCAGGCTTCATCACTCCATGGGCCAAATTCATTACGTAGCTCATTGAGATTAATTATGCTCACCGCCGGCTTCAATTACCAGTCAAAAATGCTCCCAATCGGAGCTGCTCAGTGCCCGAATGAGCTTCAGATATATTCATATTTGATTAACACTCAAATATATTTATTTATTAATGACTTTTCTCATTTAAAAAAATCACACTCTCTTTTATTTTATATACATTAAATACTGAATAATGTCATGTTTTCAAAAGGGCAACTTTTAAACCACTTCATGTCTTTCTTGTCAATGGACCCATTTCTTTCACACACACACACTCACACACACACTCACACATACCTTCACCTCGGTGTGACGCTTTAAACCCACTTGAATACACCGTAAAGTCACTTAAGCCCTGTTTCCATGGCATCCTCACACTCCCCCCCCCCACTCCCCCCCTCACAGAGGTGTTTATTCGTGGAGGAAATTTGTACATTTCCAGTATTAATGAGTTCATTACAGCAGCACACATCCGGGCTGCTGTTTGGAAAACACTAAATATCGATGCCTATTTACATACATTTACAAGTTAATTAGAGAACCCGAGTGAACACAAAGCTTTATTTATTCTCAAACGCAGTAAAGACGTCGCTTTGGTTCCCGACTTAAACCACCAATAAAAATAATTACAAAAACGGTTCTCAAAAGATTCCCTGATTTAACACTGATTTTTTTATTTTTAATAAAAACTTCTTGTATAATTACAAAAACGTTTCCTAAAAAACGCCACACTGCTGTTATATTACATTAAAAGGAAATTATGAACAATAAATAGTGAAAGTTCCGTAGGTTGGGGGTTCAAGGTCCCTGGTATCGCCAGGGTGCTGATATTGGGGCCCTTGAGTAAGGCCCTTAGCACTCTATGCTCCTGGCTGCACCCAGGCCTCCTCACCTTATCTACATCACTACCAGACTTTACTAACACCCTCGTTGCTGAATGAATCTTCACAAATCTCCCCAAAATCTAGTGAAATTTCTTCCCAGAAGATATATTTACACATCATGATTCAGCTCTTGTACGCCACCTATAGGATTTTCTCAAAAAAAACTCCAAATGACTGCTCACTCTTTTGCATTAAAGGATGCCTGGGTCGTTTTATTTTGTTGTGCTGTTCATTGAGCTGAAGGGAGGAATGGAATCAAAAGAGAGGGATGAAAGGAAGAATATGTATACCTCTGTAGAAAAACGTGAACGTTGGACCACACTGTGCACCCAGGCGTCACCTCTGAAGGGGGTCTCAGACAATTCCCTGCTGCCTGACTGCGCTAAGTTTGCAAAGCCCAATTTACAGCTAATCTGGAGGTCGCGGCAGCGGGGCGCGGAGGGCCTGGTAGGACATAATGGCTGCGGAATTGTAAATATTGGTTTGGAGATGGACCCAAATGGAGGCTAGGCGCAGGGAAATTTCCATCGAGTGCAACTGGAGGACTGGAATAGATTTTCCATTCTACTGTGTCGCATTAGATTTTCGGAGGTGCAGGGTGGCAGGTACATGTCATTAGTAACACTTTAGCGCAGTAATGAACCTTTTTATTTATCCGCCGGCTCTTCTCATGAATGCATAAGGAGGCTCTCAGCTGTTCTGTACTGCATTGGAGAGGAAGGAGGAGTGTGGGAAAGCACAGAGGACACGACCAGGGGGCAGTAAAGGCTACAAGAATGACCATGGAAGACTTAAATACTACACACAGGACACCAAGACAACACATTTACCCAGGGGTGATAATCAGACTGTGTATTTACACACACACACACACACACACACACACACACACACACACACACACACACACACACACACACACACACACTCAACCTCATTGCTGAGGCTGACAGCCACTTAAGGGACACATCACTCAGACGAGCTCCAGCCCCTGGGCAAAACAGAAAAACACACACACACACACACACACACACACACACACATACACACACACACACGCACAGAGAAGGAAGGAAGGAAATGGTAGTGCAGTCATGTTTGCTCTTGTGCATCAAAAAAAGCGTATTTAATGGGAAGTCGTGATATTTGTTTGTTTCCACATTTCATATGTTCACATTTTTTTGGTTCTCCCGAAATAAATACACACAAACACACACACACACACACACAAAAATAACAACACACTACTCTGGAATTTAAATTTGGTGTGAACCTCCATTTCCCTCCAAAACACCATCAATTCTTCTATGTACTCTTACACACATTTTTTTTTTAGGAACTTGGAAGGTAGGTTGTTGCAAAAATGTTTGATATTCTGTGAATATGGTCTCCTCCTATCCTTCTGTCTATTCATCTAATCCCAGTCAGACTTGATGATGTTGGGATCAGGACTCTGTGGGAGCCAAAACTATCACTTCCATTTCTGTTGTTCCTCTTTGTTCTTGTTGTCCTTCTGCAGAATACATTTGAGGACAATCAGACTCCCTCATGGTACTGCATGATGGATGAGTATCTGCCTGTACATCTCAGCATCAAGGACACCATTAAACCTGACCAAATATTTAACACGATTTCCAGAAATGCATCTCCAAACTTGCAGGAGTCTGCCACCATGCTTCACTCATTACTGTATCACTCTCCAGCTCTTTACCAAACATCATGCCTCATGCTACAGCAAATTTCTCTCACCCCAGTTCCTCTGTTTTTATGCATAGTTAAATCCCTCAGCCTTAATTCCATGTTGAAGCTTTGGCTTTTTGGCCACATTTAACCCATAAAGACCACTTCTGGCCAGTCTTCTGGCCAGTCTTCTCCAGTAAATGGGAGAACCTGGGTCCCACTGGTTTCCTCCAATTCTTTGATGATGGCATTGCTAGACATCTGATGTTGAAAGGAAGTAAGCATGATGTGTCTTTCATCTTTCATCATCACTGCATTTACAGTCCTATCACCTGTATCTTTGTGCTTCTTTAAAATAGCTTGAAGAGCACATCTTGACACCCCAGTCTGCTTTGAGATCTTTGCCTAGGAGAGACCTTGCTGATGCAGTAGAACCTTGCCATGGTGTAGGACCTGACTGTGTTTTGACCTTCAGACAAAACTGATAATCATCATCACCTGCTTGGTAGAATTGGTTCATCAGTCACCTGACTCTGATCCTACAAAATCCCTGACTTTGTGTAAAAAGTGTGCAAAAGCTAAAAGGTGGTCACACCAAATACTGACGTGATTTGGATTTTTATTCTGTTCTTTAAATTTTTACATTTTGTTACTTAATAATTAATAAATGATAAAAAATGTTTAAAGCGTTCTCATTTTAAAGCAACATATTAGAACACACCTTTGAAGAGCCTTTATCCTGAAGATGAAGTGCTAAAACTGTAGACTCCTTCCCTAGAACTTAAACAAACATCCCGTTACAGTCATTTTCTAAAGCAGTTTATTATCCAAACATCTGCAATGTGAACAAGTTGTTACTATAGAAACCGAGGTCCACACTTTCATAACTCTAATTGGTCCTGGTAGCGTTCATGCGCCTTTAGCCACCTTAGCATTTCTGCACAAACTCTTCCGTTCAGCCTCTCTTTGGCAGAAAATGCCACTTGCCCCAGAACTGGTGCTGTTGGCCAGGAGGTCGTATCTCTCCTTCTTACACACACATGGTTAGCGCTGCCTTCCCACAGTGCACTGAAGCAGGTCATTGTTCATGGTCAGGGTCTCGTGGTCACCCCGGCGTCCTGCCTCTTCATTTCCCTTTCATCTGCGGTGTGAAATCGCTGCCGGTGTGCCGCTGACCCGCGGCATTAAGAGGTCGGCTATTGAAATCTGATGTGTCCCTGTTGGCCGACAGACGGAGACGGGGTGTGGTGGGGGAGCTGAGACGGCGACAGATTGGACTTTTAACAGGGATTTTTGTATACACACGACTTGTAGCGCCAATGCCGTGAGACACGGCCGACACGTATTCCCAGCGGAACGAGTGGGAACTTTTATAACCCGACTAACCATGACGTTCTACTTTTAACTCCTAACCCCCGGATGTGTTTCATTTTCTAACCCTTTGCACAACACATTCCCGTTAAAGAATACAATACAAGAAATTCAATATCATATCGCCCAGCCCACTAGAACCGCTAGCTTTGATTTTCTTTTATATGTTATTGTTCTTAAAATCATTTAAAATCTAGTTTTATTTAGAAAAAGGCCCAAAACCTTAAAAAAAATCTCACTATACAGAAAAAACAAAACAAAACAGAAAACCACTTACACGCTAGCAACTGCGTTACACAGCGAAATGGACTGCTATGCTATTTTATTAGCTAAAAGTGCAAATGTGTTGCAGAGTCAAAGGATTTCATTTTCTTTCAAACCTAATAGCTCAGTGTACGAATGAGATAAATGTAAGTCAAAAAGTGTTTCTTTCACATTATTATTATTCAGTTGGTGTTTCTGTTCTTATAAAAAGTCACAAACTTATAAAACTTTCAGCTGTTGAAATGAAAGAGAGATAGATAGATAGATAGAGAGAGAGAGAGAGAGAGAGAGAGAGAGAGTTATGAGGATGAAGGAATCTATAACAGGTAAGTGTTAGATATGATTCTCCTGATAAGGAGCTATAATTTGGCTTTTACAGATAGCTGCAGGGGTTAGAGAGCTGAACCACGCCGATTTACTCACTGTGTTTGTGTGTGTGTGTGTGTGTGTGTGTGTGTGTGTGTGTGTGTGTGTGTGTGTGTTTGAGGGTGGGTGTGTGTGTGGGAGGGTGTGTGGGTGTATGTGTGTTTGAGGGTGTGTGTGTGTGTGTGTGTGTGTGTGTGTGTTTTCTTATTCCTCTCCTTTATAATATTTTGAATCTTGCCCATTCAAGTGCTTTTCATCTCTGATGATTTTCACTTGTTTTATGTTATTTTATTCTCTCTCTCTCTCTCTCTCTCTCTCTCTCTCTCTCTCTCTCTCTCTCTCTCTCTCTTTTTCTCTTCACCAGAAGGTGAGATCACAAACCCCACAGAAGGCGAGAAGTGGCCATGTTTTAAAAGCGCTGGACAAAATACAAATATTTGAGAATGTATTTCATGGCGATTATGTTGAGTTTCATGGCCCTGGTGCGCTTCTGAGCCGCTGCCTGGACGCCTTAATTTGTATAGAAATTGTAATCATTTGTTCATTTCAAGGTGAAAATTGCATTTTTTAATTTAAATCGTATCCTGCATGAGAGGCTATTATCTAGAAAAATTGTCTGCGTGTATGGAGGTCTATGGCCGGGAGTCACGGCTGTTACTGAGCTCGCTCCGATTCACACAGGGCCAGGGACAAAACCCTGATAGTGTCTCTCTCTCTCTCTCTCTCTCTCTCTCTCTCTATCATTCTCTCTCTGCATCTTTCTCTATCGATCTCTCTCCCTCCCTCTCTTTCTCTCTCTCTGTTCACTGCAGGTCTCTCTCTCTCTCTCTCTCTCTCTCTCTCTCTCTCTCTCTCTCTTTCGCTCTCTTTATCTCTTTCTCTCTCTCTCCCTCTCTCTGTTCACTGCAGGTCTCTCTCTCTCTCTCTCTCTCTCTTTCTCCTTTTTCCTACCTCTTTCTCTCTCTTTCTCTCTTTCCTTCCTCCTTCTGTCAGGTTGTCTCTTTTTTCCTCCCTCTTTTTCTCTATTTTTCCTACTTCCTCTGTCTGTCCCTCTCTCTCACACTTTGTCTCTCCCATTCTGTTTCTAGCCCTTCCTACTCTTTTTCTGTCCCCCCCCATCTCCAGCAGAGGAGGAGAGACAGACATGTGTGTGTGTGTGTGTGTGTGTGTGTGTGTGTGTGTGTGTGTGTGTGTGTGTTTGTGTGAGATACAGAGACAGTGAAAGTGATTTTAATAAATGACAAACACACCTCCAGATCCCAGGTCCTGATCTCAGATCTCCCTCAGCGTGTAATTAAATCTCAGTCGTATTCAGGAGGAAAGTGTTTGCATCTCATCGTCTGTCGGAGCCGAGAGTAAAATTCCGTCTCTCAGGTCTTGAAGCAGCTCAAGTCCTTCTTCATATATTCCAGAATAATGACAGGATTTCAGGAATTACAGCCAGACGTGAGCGCTATCACCATGAGTTCAGATATTCTTCATTTATGAGTACTTTTCAGGGTTATTCTAAAAGTTTTCACTAAAATTCTCCTTGGTGTTCAGCTAAGTATTCTTCTCAGTGTCATCCTTAGCGTTCAGCTCAGGATTCTCCTCAGAGATCACCTCAGGATTCTTATAGAATTTTACCTTAGCGTTCTACTCTGGGTTCTCCTTAAAGTTTTCCTCACTGTTCACTTCAGAGTTCTCCTCAGGGCACTCCTTAGAGTTCCTCTTAGGGTTCTTCTCAGTGTTCTCTTCAGGGTTCTTTTACGATTCTCCTTAAAGTCTCCTTAGTGGTGATATTTAATTTTGACGAATTCACTGAAAAAGTCCCTGATGAATTGTTCGAAAGTGTGTTTGCGTGTTTTACTGGAGAAACAGAACTTTTCTCTGGAAGCACAGATACACCCAGCATCTCACGTGCACCTCATGTTTTCCTTGGCAAAAAGTTCAAAAGCAAGAGACCTTTAAAAAAAATAAAATAAACAGTTTATTCTTCCCGCTGAGGTCTCAGAGTCGGGTCTTGCACTGGTGTCTCATTCTCTATGCCTGTCTCTTCTCAATTACTTATTTTTCTTCTCAATTAGATCCAAATCAAAGTCCTTCCTCGTTCCTCACCTTTCTTATACACTTTCTAGCAGATAGCGTCCCACTGACCTCCCCCTCTGCTTCTATTTCTCTTACACACACACATCTTGCAGCTCAGGAGTTTCATTTCCATTCCTGTGATCTAAACAAGCCCATTACAGGAAGGACACGAGCCACGGGCCGATGGGGAAACGTCCCAGCGTTAAGCCACCATGACACCTAGGCACCTTCAGCAGCTCTTCGTCACAGTGCAGGGCACCACATTGAGGTTTTTTTTTTTTTTATCAGAACCTTTCTGGAAGAAGGCGAGAGGAATCGCCGCTTGTGGGTTCTGTTGATCCGTCGTCCTGTAGTCAATCAATTATCGCATCAAAGCAGAGGAGAGGAGGAAGAGGAAGTAGACACAAAGAAGAGACACACGGTGGATTGGGACGAAGCCTCCATGAGGAGAACCAGGAAGGACAGGAGAGAGGCGGAGAAGTTTGGACGCATGAAGCGAGGAGAAGCATAACCATCAAACGAAGAGAATAGCTAGGACAAACACACTCACACACACACACACACACACACACACACACACACACACACACACACACACACACACACAAACAAACAAGGGAAAAATAACAATAAAGAAAAGAAAAAATATATATTTTTTTGCATTTATATATTTGCATATATGCAAAGGAAGGTTTTAAAACCTTCTATCTAAAGGTTTAAAAAAGTATTGGCACCCCTAATCTTGAAGTTGAGGGTTCAAAAGTATATTTATAAAAAAAAAAAAAAAGAAAA
>MU551607.1:379134-386634 GCA_024362625.1 Silurus asotus
TAGATAGATAGATAGATAGATAGATAGATAGATAGATAGATAGATAGATAGACTTCAGATCTTCAGATCTACAACATATACGGACAAAAGCTTGTGAACACCTGAGCATAAGATTGGTAAGATCTCATTCCATGATTAGTTCTTATTTGCTGTTGTAATGAGCTCCACTCTTCTGAGAAGATGTTCCACTGGATCTTGTGGAGATTTGTGAATATTCATTCAGCTACACAGGTGTTAGTAAATTCAGGTACTGATGTAGGTGATGTGAGGAGGCCTGGGGTGTAGTCAGCGTTCAGCTCTATAGCAGGGGAACTTCCACCAAATCCAACCCATGTAGCACAGATCTTCATGAAGCTGGCTTTGTGCACAGGAGCACTGTCATGCTGGAACAGGTTTGGATCTGCTTGTTCAAGTGAAGGGACAATTTCATGCTCTTGCATTCGAAGACGTCCAATGAAGTTGTGCGAGTTTAATTTGCTAACAGTTTGGAGAAGAATGTTTAAGTTCACTGGAAAAAACTTCGCAATCAAGACAAACCATAGAAATGCCCGACTTCCTGATCAGCACCTTGAGTAGTGAACTAGAGAGCTGATTAAGACACAGCCTAAATCAGTACATCATAAACGTCACTGCAGCTAGTGATCTGATTTAGTCAGAGCTTATTATACCAGAAAATGGGGATTAAATGTGGAATGGGATGTTAAAAAAGCAGCACATATCAATCCCATGCCCGGGTGTCCATAAACTTTTGGCCGTATCAAGTGTATCCTGTATTGTATCTCTGTTGTGGTTGTACATTGAGCAGTTATTCATGCCGATGGAGCGATTTGCTCTCCACATTAACGCACCTGATACACATCATCAGCCATCAGGTGCCAGTCTGAGAATCAGGTGTGTGTGATTAGAAGCTAATTACGAGTTTGTTTAGCGAGAGCTTCTGTTTTTTTTTTATACGAAGGCGACACATTATTCACTTCTCCCAAAAAAAACAACAACAACATCTGAAGCGTGTTAGGGTTAGCATAAAGTTCTCGTGTTGGATTTGAATTTCATTAGAAACAATCCTCACATTAATAATACTGTTATTCCAGATAAATAACCATGTTACTCCCATCACCCATGCAGTGTGTGTGTGTGTGTGTGTGTGTGTGTGTGTGTGTGTGTGTGTGTGTGTGTGTGTGTGTGTGTGTGTGTCAGCTGTGTTTTTAGGAGAACTTTGAGGAGAACCTTTACATGAAAAGAAATCTGGAGATATCTCTGAGTTGAACATTGATAAAAACATTAAGGAGATTGTGAAGAAAATTCTGAGGAGAGCCCTGAGAAGATCACTAAAATATTTTTTTAGAAGTACATTGACTGAGGAGAAGCCTCGAAGTGTGTCTTTCTTGTATTAAAAGAAATGGAAAGATGTGTGGAGCAGTTTTTAGAGGATGAAAAGATGAGATGGGCAATGCTAAAAAACAAAGCGATGAGCAGCAGTTGTAGAAGATAAAGGGATGACGAGCCATTTTAGAAGATTATGGGATGAGGAGCATTGGTAAAAATGGTGATAGCAGTGATAGATGATGAAGGGATGAGTTGAGCAGTGATAGATAATGAAGGGATGAGTTGAGCAGTAATAGATGATAAAGGAATGAGTTGAGCAGTGATAGATGATGAAGGGATGAGTTGAGCAGTGATAGAGGATGAAGGGATAAGTTGAGCAATGATAGATGATAAAGGGATGAGTTTAGCAGTGATAGATGATGAAGGGATAAGTTGAACAGTGATAGATGATAAAGGGATGAGTTGAGCAATGATAGATGATAAAAGGATGAGTTGAGCAGTGATAGAGGATGAAGGGATGAGTTAAGCAGTGATAATGGATGAAGGCATAAGTTGAGCAGTGATAGAGGATGAAGGGATGAGTTGAGCAATGATAGATGATAAAAGGATGAGTTGAGCAGTGATAGATGATGAAGGGATGAGTTGAGCAGTGATAGAGGATGAAGGGATAAGTTGAGCAATGATAGATGATGAAGGGATGAGTTTAGCAGTGATAGATGATGAAGGGATAAGTTGAACAATGATAGATGATGAAGGGATGAGTTGAGCAATGATAGATGATAAAAGGATGAGTTGAGCAGTGATAGATGATGAAGGGATGAGTTGAGCAGTGATAGAGGATGAAGGGATGAGTTGAGCAATGATAGATGATAAAAGGATGAGTTGAGCAGTGATAGATGATGAAGGGATGAGTTGAGCAGTGATAGAGGATGAAGGGATAAGTTGAGCAATGATAGATGATGAAGGGATGAGTTTAGCAGTGATAGATGATGAAGGGATAAGTTGAACAATGATAGATGATGAAGGGATGAGTTGAGCAATGATAGATGATAAAAGGATGAGTTGAGCAGTGATAGATGATGAAGGGATGAGTTGAGCAGTGATAGAGGATGAAGGGAGAAGGGATAAGTTGAGCAATGATAGATGATGAAGGGATGAGTTTAGCAGTGATAGATGATGAAGGGATAAGTTGATCAATGATAGATGATAAAGGGATGAGTTGAGCAATGATAGATGATAAAAGGATGAGTTGAGCAGTGATAGATGATGAAGGGATGAGTTGAGCAGTGATAGAGGATGAAGGGATAATTTGAGCAATGATAGATGATGAAGGGATGAGTTGAGCAGTGATAGATGATGAAGGGATGAGTTGAGCAGTGATGGATGATGAAGGGATGAGTTGAGCAGTGATAGAGGATGAAGGGATGAGTTGAGCAGTGATAGAGGATGAAGGGATGAGTTGAGCAGTGATAGATAATGAAGGGATGAGTTGAGCAGTGATATAGGATGAAGGGATGAGTTGAGCAATGATAGATGATGAAGGGATGAGTTGAGCAGTGATAGATGATGAAGGGATGAGTTGAGCAGTGATAGAGGGCGAATCTAGGAAGTTTGAGAGAATAATAGTGAATCTGCCTGGTATTAATGCGAAGACAAACAAACCCACTTATTGTCAGTTCAGGTTCGTGTGGATCAGGTGGAGTTTCTCCAATGGGATAAATCTCATTGTTTTTGATTTAATTCTTACCATAATCCAGAAATGATCCCAGAACTTCTGCTCAATAAACACGCCACAACCGGTTTGTGTATAAATGGAACGATAACAAACTGTTTATTAGAGCTGGTGGTTGATGTGGTGCTCGTGTTAAACTGCATCATGAGAATGTTTATTATAATCTAAACAAGCGAACGATCGCAAACAGCAGACATGAAGATCAGAGTAAAGCAGGTGCTGGTCGGAGGAAACGTTACATCGGTACCGAAACCTGAGCGAGAAACTTGCAGGGTGAAACAGAACGGCTCAGGGTACCGGACCTGATACTGGTTAATTCAGGTCGTCTGGAAAGAGCTGTGTTCTGATGACCACATGATAACTTGATAATTAAAAGGTTGAGACATGGCCTACACAAGAGGCTCAAAGATGAGATCAGTGTGAGATTATATCCTGTTAATGATTCGATTTAATCACTTAACACATTACAGAACCGTAATGTATCAACTATACAGTAGCTATGTGACCAGCGCCGGTAGTCGTACTTCAGTACTGTATTTTAGTGTCTGGCGATAAAAAGAAAAAAGAGAAGATAAAAATCGAGAAAACTGAAATCTGTTTTGCAAAATGTACAATATTTTTTACAATTTTGTCGTATCATCATCAAAAGATCGAAAAGACTAACCATAGTAAGACAGTGACTACCGGTACACAAAAGCTCGACAAGAGACGTACCAAAACTACACACAAACATGTGAACCAATGACGAGACAGAGGCGGAGACATTACAGGGACGTGGAAGTGTGCTGGAAATCCATGCTCTGTGAGGACAGGAGATAATCCCTGACTGCTCGGCGTAAATATCTGGAGCTGGTTTGGGTAATGGAATTGGTGCTTCAGGCCACACTGACTTTTCTATCTATAATGTTCTCTTACAGATCCACACCAGATGTTTCCTTCATGCCGCCTCCGTATTTAAGCATCTTAAATTACATTAATAAATCGATAAACTCAACAACCAGACGTTTTTTTTCTTTCTTTTTTGTTTGCTCTTTTTTAGATCTTTAATCAGTAACATTTACGCCAAGTGTTACAGGAAAGACACCAAAGTAGTAAATACCAAGAACAAGTTTCACACTAATCTATTACATCATACAGCAGAATAAATTATACCATGAAAATCATCCACACACACACACACACACGCACGCGCTAAACAAAAAAGAAGGAAGAAAGCATAAAATGCTAAAGGATCAGTTGAAGGGTTTTCTCAGGGGTTCAGGAGGAAATAGATACACCTTTAATATCCAAAAATGTTAAATAGCGCACGTTAGCCATGGATGCACTACGCTAAGAGTCGATTCTCGGTTTATTTCGATCAAAATGTACACAATCAGGGAGAAAGGAATCGTCTAGACGTCTACTACTCGCTGTGCGTCGAAGCGTCGAAGCTTGTTGAGGAGAAGATCTTCATCAGGAGCGTGGAACGTGGCTGGGTTTCTCATCCACACACTTTATATTCAACAACAAGGCAAGAAAAGTCTCTAAAAAAAAAAAAAAAAGTCTTTAAAAAGTCTTTATCATCCGCGTGTCCGATGGCAGAGTCTGATGGTGTTTATATCGTATGTATTACATTTTTTTTTTTCCAGGGCAATTTTTCACAGTTTTCATATCATTTCATATCATAGAACATTTTTTGCCCATCAAAGATAAAAAAAACACACACCCCGATAATGTACGGTATTTTGTACAAATCATATACATCATTTAACAAAACAAATGGAACTAAATGTAAAAAGAAAAAAGACAAAAACAAATCCCTTGTTTCATCGTCTATCGAACATTTCTCTCGCTTTATTATAGAAACATACTCTGTATAAACAGGTGATACAATCTGAGCGATTCACTGTACAATCTGCTGCAAGGCAAAAAACTAAACACACCGGAAGATTTGGAATGATAGAGTGAAAAGAAAGAGTGAAAGCGAAGAAGGGAAAGTGAAATAATGAAGGAAGAGAGAGGGAAAGCGTGAGAAGGGGATGGAAACGATACCGAGACCGTGATCTGATTCGCGAAAGTGTGTGTGAACGCTGAAGAAACAGAAACACTATATATGTTTTCTGTATATACGTATACACACACACACACACACACACACACACACACACACACACACACACACACAAGACTGCAGATTAAAAAAAATAAATAAACATGAAAAAAGAAAAATTATTATTATCCAAAGAATAATAATTCAAAAACAATGAAAAGAGGATGGGTGAAAGAAAAAAAGGAATAAAGGGATGAAAGGATAAAAAAAGATGAAAGAATATAAGGAGAAGGGAGAAATGGTTGAAAGAATGCAGGAATAAGTGAGTTGGATGAAGGGTGAAAGGATGACATGATGGATGAATAAAGGGGTGAGAAGATGAAGGGTTAAAAAAATAAAGGAATGAATGAATGAATTAATTAATGAATGAATGGATGAATGAAAGGGTTAAAGAGACAAAAGAATGAACAAATTAAGGACTAAAGTGATGAAGGGATAAAGTGATACAGGAAAGTGAAATGTGAAATTGATGATACAATGAAGAGATAAATGGGTGAAGGGAAACAGATGAAAGAATGAAGAGATGAAGGAATGAAACAAAGAAGGGAATAGAGCTCTGACCCTTCCTTTCAACTTCATTATGAAGATACTGTATAAAGAGTTAAAAAAATGAAGAGGTGCAGAGATTAAGGAGAAAAAGGGGAAGTGGTATCTCAGTTGTTAAGAGTTTGGATATCTGATTAGAAGGTTCAGATCCCAGCAGCACCAGGCTGCCCCTCCCAGGCCCTTGGAGCGAGGCCCTTGAGGCCCCCAACCCTCAGCAGCTCTGTTGTACGAGCTTTTGCCAAATACCAAACATATAAAATGTAAATATAAAAGAGATAAAAATATGAGTGAAATAACCAAATGAAAAGATGAAGGAAACAACACTCAGACCGTCTCTTGCAACTCTATCATCATTTTCATCATCATTATCATAATCATCATCATCATCATCATCATCAATAACAATAATAATTACATCCACAAGGGAGAGCAGAAAAAAAGATGAGAAGATTAGAGGAGGAGAAGATGAAAGGAGAAGAATTAAAAGATGTGAGGAGGAGAAGATGAGAGGAGATGAAGATGAGAAGATGTGAGGAGGAGAAGATGTGAGGAGGAGAAGATGAGAAGATGTGAAGAGGAGAAGATGTGAGGAGGAGAAGATGTGAGGAGGAGACGATGTGAGGAGGAGAAGATGAGAAGATGTGAGGAGGAGAAGATGTGAGGAGGAGAATTCTCATTATCTGAAGAATACTACTAAGAATTGAACATTTTCAGGATGTTGGACTTTATAGAGGATAATATACAGAAGTAAAGCCTAATCGGCTTCTTTACACATCAGGAACATCAGGCTGTAAGTCTCACTGTGCTTGTGTGTGTGTGTGTGTGTGTGTGTGTGTGGTGTGTGTGTGTGTGTGTGTGTGTGTGAATCAGTAGGCCTGTCCCGTCTCCACCTGCAGCAGCCCGAGTACAGCAGAGTGATCTCCCAGCTTCATCCTCCTCTGGGTGGACAGACTGACGTTTTTAGCCAGGTAGTCCACTGCACCTGAAAAATCACACACACACACACACACACACACACACACACACACACACACACACACACACACACACACACACACACACACACACACACACACACACACACACCAGTCAGTATACAATAAAAATCCTGGATAATCTGATTCACAAGTTGCTTTACATGCAGTTGATGTTTTAGTAAGAGCATTAGTTGTGCTCTTATGAACCAATCAGTGATGAGTGTTGTTCCATATGACCAATCTCAGGCCAGAATTCTTCTTCAACAACCAATCAGTAACCACCATTCATCCTGATAACTATTTACTGATACGACTAATCACATTTCTTCCTGGCATAGCTGATCCATAAACTCATGCTGTCTTTTCCTGGCAGTGTGTGTATGTGTATGTGTGTGTGTGTGTGTGTGTGTGTGTGTGTGTGTGTGTGTGTGTGTGTGTGTGTGTGTGTGTGTATGTATGTGTGCATGTGTGTGTATGTGTGCCACTCTTTATTAATCTCGCCATCTCGGATTTCATGCCTCACACACTCTTCATCGAAGTCCTTCCATTTATTCTGGCGTCATTAAGCTGCTCGCGTCGCTCAATCTCTAATAATTAACCCGACACTCGCTCGTCAACTCTCCTCTCGCCACTCCTGCACCTGCCTATCGATCTGACATCACACACACACACACACACACACACACACACACACACACACACACACTGAGGCAGCAAGCAGAAGTGCTGAGGTTTGGCCTTGGCTACAACATCAGCCACTGATTATGCTAATTCAATCAATCAGTCCTTTCCTGGCCTGCAGCATGGTGTGTGTGTGTGTGTGTGTGTGT
>MU551607.1:394134-410359 GCA_024362625.1 Silurus asotus
AGCGACTGCTGGAACAAGCTGTCAGTCCTCACAGCCGGCTAACGCCACCAAACCCAGCGCATATGGCTCCCGCTGACCGGCCAAGCTCACTAATATTCTCTAATACACTCATATTCTACACCGTCAACATCGTGCTCATCACACACACACACACATACACAGAGGTCGGCGATACCACTTATTTCATCTCCGCCTAATACAAAATATTTATCAAGCCTGTACGATCTGATACTTTCAAAGCCATCATTAGATCAGATCAGATTAGATTAGCATCTATGCAGAAGTGCATAAATTGTCTATATATAATAAATAGCAATGAGGGTCTGGGGTTCATATGTACTGGGGTGATAAATGTACACAGTTATATGTAGGTATACGAATCACTCTCTCGCCCCTGTACATATGAACCCACACAATTTTAATGATCTCATATGGACTCCAAAGCACCAGATTTCGGGCTTCTTACATCAAAAACCATTTATCATTCATTTAAAAATGTATATTTATACAACAAACAAGATAAAATCCATCCAACAAACCACCTGACACACACATGATTCTCCTAATGTTCCTCCTGTCCTTTTTCTTTTTTTCTATTTTTAAAAACTGGAAAAAAAGGCATTTGGCACACGTCCTTATCCAGACCTTTCTCATACAACTAAGCAGATATAGGGTCAGGGGCCTTGCTCAGGGGCCCAGGAGTAGCAGCTTGGTGTGGCTGTGGTTTGAACTCACAACCTTCGAATCGAAAGTCCAATTGTTTCACTTTGTTAGATGATTAACCTTTTTCTGCTTTTTAAAGAACTCTATCCGAAGGTACAGGTGATACAATACAGAACCTGCACCGCCGATATCGAATATCCCGATAGAAAAAATAGTGCTTAGTTAAAAATATCAACAAACAAACAAAAAACAAGCAGGACCAATTACTGTGCGAGCTGATGTTTTTTAACAACAATCTCTCAACCAATCAGAAAGCAGAAACAAAAAAATATTTTAAAAAATTATTTGTAATAAAGTTTTTTTGTAATAAAAAAACCCTTTTTTTGTCCCGATTTGTCGTATTTGTTTTTTATTTCTTACCAAATAGAATAAAATAGGGGGCGTGGTTGTGGGCGTGTCTATAAGAAACCTGTTCTTATGTAAAACATTTTTGTTTCTTTTTCTACAGTTTTTTTTTTCTTTTTTAGGAAAAATCATAAAAATAATTTTTTCAAAAAAAAAAAAGATCAACCATTCCACATTAAACACCTGCAGTACAGACCTTCTGTTAGTGTGTAAGGTCAAAGTGCGCGTGTGTGTGTGTGTGAATGAGAGACACGAGATGAGAAAACTGGAGAACTGGAAGTTAATGTGTCTTCTATTGGAGAGAGATTGCAGAGCTCATGGAGCACAATCCTCTTCTCCGCTCCTGATATGCTCGAGTGACTGCGGGATGGATTCAGCCACCAGGAACAGGAGCTCTTACACACACACACACACACACACACACACACACACAAACACACACACACACAAACACACACACACAGGCGTCACTTTTCAGAAATGAAACGGCACATTTTGCGATTCCGGATGAATGCTTTCCACATGGCTATGGTGAAAAGAAAAAAAGGGAGAGAGAGAGAGAGAGAGAGAGAGAGAGAGAGAGGAGCCAAGGAGGAACCCGAGTGGTGGGGGTTTTGTTTGCTAAAGACAGCAGGGGGGCGTCCCGGTGAAAAATGTCAGGTCAAATTATTCTTGACAGTGTTAATATCTGCACCTCATCGCCATAATCACATGTAAATAAATAGTGAAATGGCTCTCAGCTGGAGGCGAGGAGCAGAGGGACGCTTCCAGATGAGCACCGTGGCCTATACACACACACACACACACACATGCAGGAGTGAGCGCATCAATTTATCTTATCTACCCAAACTGTACGGCCAAATGTATTGGGACACCCGACTTTTCCACCCACACGTGGTTCTTCCTCAAACAGTTCCAACAAAGCTGAAGGCACACACCTGTAAACGTGTGTGTAGAATGAAATGTTGCCTTCGCTTACACTAGGAGACCCAAACCTGTTCCAGGATCACAATACCCCTGTACACATATCCATCTCCATGAAGATCTGCATTCCATGGGTTGGATTTGGTGGAAGATCTCCTGGTATAAACCCTATTGCAGGATGAATGTGAGCGCTGACTGCACCCCAGACCTCCTCACCTTCTCACCTTCTCACCCTCTCACCTACATCACTACCTGACTTTACTAACACCCTTATAGCTAAATGAATCTCCACAAAATCTAGTGGAACATCTTCTCAGTGGAGTGGAGGTTATTATAACATCAAACAGGAACTGAATGTGCTTTAAAGCACATATCAATTTTACATGTAGTCTCAATAATATACTGTAACCAGCTGTACTTTTTCTTTATTGTACTTTTTTTTCTGTACCTTCTCGCTCCTTGTACATGTAGATGAAGAAGAACCATGCACATTAGCTAGATTTCAGTTTACAGTACTGTATTGTAGTGTATATATATATATATATATATATATATATATATATAGTATATTTAGTGTATATAGTTTATATAGTATAGTACAGTATATATAGTACACACATTGTGCAAAGGTGCTCATCATGCTCCTTCCTCATCTGTATGTACAATGTGCGAGAAGGTACAGAAGATACATATACCTCAGTCAGACATGAAACATTACACCTTCACCTCGGGCAGTTCAGAAAATCCTTACACAAAATTTCTTACACTTCTAACAGCATTACAATGTGGTGGTCAGGAGAGAGAATTCCCATTACATCACTGACTGATGAAACTCCAGAAAAACCCACAGAATGACCCAATATTTCCAACCAAACCCGATTGTGAAAAAGATTGGATTCTATGACTTATGCGTCACTGTTTGGAACTAACGTACATACATTTATCGGACTCAGTACGGTGGCTAGGAACAGTTTTCCATGTTTTCCGAAAAAAAAAATGCTGAGTAAATGTATATTGGATCGTTCACACATTAAGGGGGCGTGGCCTAGAAAACTGGATCAGTGTAGTATATGGAAAAAAAATGTGTGCGTGTGTGTGTGTGTGTGTGTGTGTGTAATACGTGGAATTCATAATAAGAATTGGATACCTAGAAAGGATAGTCTTGTAAAGTGTACATGTGTGTTGCTATTTAATTCATGTTTATTTGTATTACACTTTTAACACTAAACGTTGTCTCCGAGCAGCTTTACACAGATAATGTGGTAATAAAAATTAATAAGATGTTCTTTATAAAAAATAAGTTTGTCCCTGCCAGTGTCAAATGTGGCATGAAAAAACTTCCTGAGATGGAATAAGGAAGAAACCTTTAGAGGAACCAGAATCAAGAGGGAACCTCATCTTTATCTGGGTGGACAAACACCCTGTGTGTGTGTATATCTTGGCTCTGACAGTTCCTCAGCCTCAGCTCTATCACTCCAGTTTTGTTTACTCGTCCTGTGTGCTTGATATCTGACCCCGTCCATGTCCAGTCATGTGCATTAAAATACATTTATTTAATGTTATATTATTCACAGAATAATTTGTAATTCTATTGAACACTATACTGATCCCTGAAATCCCCTGAAATCCTCATCAACCCTCTTTCATTTGTGAGTTTTATGGGTATCTGAAGGCACCCATATTAGATATCCAAGGGGAAAAAAACCTCTGAGGGTTTTGGGGGATTTCTGCCCCAGTGGGGCGCCGGTGGGCATTAGAGAGAGAGAGAGAGAGAGAGAGAGAGTGTGTGTGTGTGTGTGTGTGTGTGTGTGTATGTGTGTATGTGTGTGTGTAAGCGAGTCCGACCCTGTCGTGGTATTAATCACATCCACGCACCTGTCACACTGGCATGTGGAACTAACAAGAAGCATGTTGGAGAAAGTGACGACGCCCGAACGGCTGCAGTGAGCAGCAGGTTCACCCACGACCCCATGACCTCCTGACCCACTCAACCTGTAGATCTGAGGGACAAAAGCCAAGCCTGGATGGAGGTGTCTAAATACCATCACACACACACACACACACACACACACACACACACACACACACACACACACACACACACACACACACACAATCTCCTAGGTATTGGCCAAATGTATGTCTGCGTGTTTCTGGGAGAGAAATGGAAAAAAATCACATTTCCTCAAATTCACCAGAAACAGCGACTCACATTCACTCACATTCACTCACATTCACTCACATTCTCTCTATCCTTCTTTTTTCTTTCTTTCTTTCTCTCTGTCTTTCTCTCGCTCTATTTTCCACCAGAGAAACAAACAGACTGAAATTTTATTGCATTTTATTGTCTACAATCTATTGTTATATCATGGTACATGGAAAGAACTAGTGAGTATGAGAAAGAAAGATACTGAGAGATCAAAGAAGAGAGAGAGACTAACAAAAAGATGGATAGACAGAGAAAGAGAAAGAAAAACAGAGATAGAGGTAGATGGAGAGAGATGAACAACATAAACAAAGATAAACATAAAGACAGAGAGAGAGAAAAAAACAGAAAAAGAGAGAAAACAGGACACAGAAAGAGTCAGACAGACAGACAGACAGACAGACAGACAGACAGACAGACAGACAGACAGACAGACAGACAGACAGACAGATAGATAGATAGATAGATAGATAGATAGATAGATAGATAGATAGATAGATAGATAGATAGATAGATAGTGTGTGCAATTGCACCTGAAGAATCCACTACACGTGTATGAAACACGTAACCTTTGCACCACTTTCCCGTAAATGGGACTCCAGATGACCTTTTTAACCTTCCAGATTTTTACAGATTGTAAATCAGAACATTTCCGGATCCGAACCTCAGGTTTCCTCTTCGTTCTCATTTTCAGCAAACCCCCTGACCTCCTGTCTCTCCGAATAAACTATCAAATAGATTTTGGAGAAATCAGAAGAACCCCGAGCAGAACCGACCCCGGGGGGGGGTAAAAGTTTTGGCGCCTCTGGTTCATTTGGAAAAACCCCAACAAATTTCCTGGCAGAGGATTTACCTTCTCAAGCCTCTTATGTGTCTTTTCCCACCAAAAACAGAACCAGGATGGGATTTAATGTAATTTTTAAAATAAAAACACCCCTCTGACAGCGCGCACACACACACACACACACACACACACACACACACACACACACGAAGTGTGTACAGGGTAGTATAAATACAGATATGCGCTTTGAGAGCAGGCCAGCTGACACCGTGCCCAAGCTGCAGCTTATAATAATGCCCAAGTGTGCGTGTGTGTGTGTGTGTGTGTGTGTGTGTGTGTGTGTGTGCTCATTTATATGCAGGAGAAACAGAGGTCTGTTGAAAGTTAGTGAGAACCCTGTGAGATGGAAGCAGGGAGAATGCGAGCTCATTAGAAGATTCTTTTCAGCACGTGGCTGCAGTGTAGACGAGGACGAGGAAGAGGACGAGGTTTCAGACGGAGAGACAGAGCGTCTTACGTCCCTTATCTCAGTCAGACAGTTGTGGAGAGCTGGAGAGCGGCGGTGGTGAGAGCAGCTAGAGAACGAGCAGGCTGAGCGGGCACACACACACACACACACACACAGGCCCGGGGACACGGATCAAAGAGTATGAGGAGTGTAAGGAGTGTGTGCATGGAGTCTTCTTCACGTTCGCTCTTCACCCTGCCTCGCTCACACGTCCAGAATTCCTCTCGCCTCTGAGATCCTCGAGGTGTTGGTGAAGGGACTACAGACCTGTTAATTGATGCTGATGTTGAGGATGGAAACTGAAAGGCCGCAACTGACGCCTAAATAGTTGAATTGGCTCGTCATCTTCATATAGTTTCATATGGTATTGTATCGTTTTATATTGTATCGTATCGTATAGTCATATTGTATTGCATTTGTCATATCGTATCATTTCATACAGTTTTATATTGTACTGTATTTTTCATATCGTATCATTTCATACAGTTTTATATTGTACTGTATTTTTCATATCGTATCGTATAGTGTCATATTGTATTGCATTATTTTGTATAATCTGGTACAGTTTCCTGTGTCATATGGCATCGTTTTATAATGTATTGTATCATATCACGTACTGTATCGATTATAGATCACATTGTATCATATTGCATAATGAAATTTTATATTGTATTATTGCTTTTGAATTTTTTTATATACCATTAGTTTCAATTAATGTTACAATTTCTACAGGTTTGTAATAATTGCTAAACATATCTTCTTGAAATTACACCTTCGCTTGATGTCTTCACTGCAAGTAAGAGACTTGCGAATCTCCACACGTCCACACAAAGAGAAATGTCTTCTACTGCAAAGAAGGAAGGTTAAATAAAATTCTTGCTATTTTTCTGATCTGTGCTTTCCCTATTGACCCGTGGCCATTTTCTTCCTTCCAACACCTGCTGTGCTCCAAAATGAAAAAAAAAAAAAAACCCTCTGACTCGGTCAGGCACGGCTTAATGGATCTCATTTTGACATGGCGATGCTCTCCGAGTTCCACCTCCTGACTTCCTGCGAGTGGTAGCGAGGACGAGCGCCAGCCACCGAGCGGCGATGAGTTTTCTGCCCGGTCCGTAATGAGAAAATGTAGTGTGTCTGTGTGGGTTATGGGATTGCAAAGGTGACTGCGATGCCTGTCCTGAGATCAGCAGGGATCCATTACCACGGAGCACTCGGTCACCGTAACCCATTTGCCAGGAATGACAACATTTTGTCCATTTTTTTTTTACCAGCCATGAGCAGAAATGGCTTGTCTCCACCAAACATATGTTCAATAAAGCACTGGTTTACATGCAGGAAAAGAGAAGATCTTTTTTTTATAGGAGTGAACTATGGGTTAAAGCTTCTAGCGTAACATAGATCCTCACACTCTTTCTGATTTATGCCTCCAATTTATTTAAATAAACTACAAACCCTGACTTCTTTAAACATGTACACAACGTGGCTAAAAGTTTGTAGACACCTGAGTATAAGATTGGTATTTGCTTCTTCCTGAACATCCAATTCCACCTTTAGTTCCCATTTCCTGTAATAATGATCTCTACGCTTCTGGGAAGATGTTCCACTAGATTTGTGTGGAGATTCATTCATCCACAAGGCTGTTAGTAAAATCAGGTGCTGATGTAGGTGAGGTGAGGAGGCCTGGACTCCACATTCATCACAAATAGGGTTGGAGCTCTATAGCAGGAGATCTTCCATTCATCAGGAGCATGCGATTAGACTTGTGCTCTCTCCACGGGTTCTCATTTATTGCTCTTGATGTTCTCACGTCAGAGTGGTGAGGAACAGTAAGTTCTTCTGCACTGTAGTGAAGTAAAGAATAACATACAATAACGTTCACATGGAGTGAAGGAAACGTTTCTTGGTAAAGTGCATATGACTTTGTCATTGTTTTGTTTTTTCTTCACATTATTTCAGTCTTTTCTAAATGAAGTCTCCTGTGATATGAAAGTGAGAGATATTTTCTGCTGGGAGAAGCTTCACCACAAACAGTCCTTTATTATGAAAAAACACTGCTGGAATGGCAGGCATCTTCTCGCCATCTTCAAGTCTTTGCCCAGATTGAGCTCTGCAGTTGTGTAGGAAGCTGGAGATGGAGATGTGGAGAAGTGGAGATGTGGAGCTGAGTGCTAAGTGACTGCAGCAGATGCTGGTGTGCAGTAGGGATTCCTGGGTTCGCTCCGAGGGTTTCGTGTGAAAGTGCTGGCAGCTTCAGAGCACAGATTTTGAGCTGAGCCTGAACTCTGGTCTTGCTGTCAGGATGGACATATATCTCCAGCCCAAACAGAGTCTAATGGCTCTACCACATGGCTGAGATATTTAGCCGCTCCTTCTCATCCTCTTCCTCACACCTCTTAACAGTTTTCAAAGATGCAATGGCAGAAAAATCTGATTGGTTTAATACTACAGAATTCTCATGGAGAATTACAGGAGCTCACAGGGGCAGGTTTTTGACTTTAACCCCATACTGTAACCCCAAAAGTGTTAGGACATCAGACTTTTCCAGCCACCTCTGGATGCAAAAACAGAACATTTTCCCTTCACTTGTACTACGAGACCCAAACTTGCTCCAGTATGATATTGGTGCACAAAGCCGGCCCCATGAAGATCTGCTTTGCATTCGTTGTATTTGGTGGAAGATCTCCTGCTATAGAGCTCCAACCCTATTGTACACCAATCATATGTTATGGTGTTTGTCCATATAGTGTACATATTTAAATATCATTTTATTATATTTTGGGTGAAGCTGCTTGGCAAATAACGTCTGTTGTTAAAAGTTACTCCATGAAATAAAAACGATACGATGAAGTTGGATAGAAGGAGACGTTTATGTAACGTTTATTGAAAACTTTGGGATTTTCTACCTATTGAGATTAGACTGGCTAAATCTCTTACTGTTTTAATATCTGATATAAAAACTTGCTTTTTTTATGGATATCTTTCAGGTGATTTTATTTTATTTTTTTTGTGATTTTTACATATTGTGCAACAAAAATACAAAATATGTGCAATACCACTTGTTCTTTCTTTCTTTCTTTCTTTCTTTCTTTCTTTCTTTCTTTCTTTCTTTCTTTCTTTCTTTCTTTATTTGTTTTATAAAAAATAGGCAATACCATACTTTTGTTTGTCCTTTTTATAATAATTATTAAAAATAATTTTTTTAATTTAATTTATCCTTAATAAAAATTTGCACCTGGAAGAGCTTCTGTCACCAAAACAAATTCTTTATAGGTAAAAAAAATAATAATAATAATTTTGATTATGATTCTAATGTTTATTTTATTTATTTAATATATTTTATTATTATAATTTTATTTTATTTTTTAAATAATTTTTATGCTTGGAAAGCACTTTGCCTTGCAACTTTTAAAGGCTTTATATAAAAATAAAGATTTTTTTTTTTTGAATTAATTAAAAACATTTTCAGTAACAATTTAAAACCTGTAGGCACTTGATTTCTTTTTTTAATTAATTTCTAATTTCTTTTTTTAATCCAGAAAGCTGAATTCCTAATCCATAGCATTAACCAGGAAAAATGTATTATGTAGTGCTGAGAGGAACTCGGAAGCCTGGGTATAAAAAAGTGTGAGAATGTGTGTGTGTGTTTGTGTGTGTGTGTGTGTGTGTGTGTGTGTGTGTGTGTGTGTATGAGAAAAAAAGAGAGATCTGTGGCATTTACTTAGGTTGAGCACAAGCGCATTAGTGCTTAAAACCTCTGTGCTATGATTAAGAATCACACACGGCGAAGAGCCTGTGTTATCCTTCTGCAACGGAAAAGCTCTTTTTTGTCATCAAATCCTTCATTCCTTCTTCTCAGGAAGGAGGGAGAGAGAGAGAGAGAGAGAGAGAGAGAGAGAGAGAGAGAGCTAATACCACAAAATGTTCTCCAATCTGCTTTGAGAGAGAAAAAAACCCTCCGAATAAAACGTGTGAATGAGGGTAATTGTGGACAAATGTAGCATTGAAATTCATTTTCAACTCTTTTTACACACCATTTCAATCGTATTTTCTGCTTGTTAGCTACATCCTGTTGGTAAGGGTCAGTCAGACTGGCCGGTATTGATGGGTAATTGTGTATAATTCAGTCTTCGTTTGCGTCAAAACGCATCGTTTTTCATTGCTCTATTCGTCCAGATGTTCGTTCGTAACACTGATGATCCACAGCTGGGCGTGATCAACCATGCAGACACACAGCAAAGTGTGTAGTGTATGTAATGACACAATTAGGACACACAAACATCAAATCCCATTCAGTTCTTCTCTAAAACGGAAAATGCTTCAAGAACATATCATGTTACTACAACCACCCCTGAGACATTAACAATGTTTCCAGGAACCTATCCATTTATCCATCCATCCATCCATTGACCCACCCATCCATCCATCCATCCATCCATCCATCCATCCATCCATCATCCATCTTTTCCAGCAGGTTTTCAAGACAAGACAAAAAAACAGCTTATTATTTATGGGAAACCACAACACATGAACATCTCATTGGAGACTCCAAATAAAAAAAAAAGGACAAAAAACATAATCCTTACATAAAACCTCACCACACTGAGAATCACATTAAAGCATCCATTGTAAGGTATCAGAATGATTCATATCAACCTGCTGCACTTCTCTCAGAGCTGCACCTCCTGGTCAACACCTTCTGACCAATCAGAATGTTGTAGAGTGTAGATTGTATAAAATTGGGACATGATGTTCAGAACTCTTTTGGTGAAACACTTTGGCAACTGGTTTATACTAATGGAGAAAAAATTCTTTAAAGGTGCAGTATGTGGAAGTGTTTCTACACCTGTAATAACTTTTAAAAGATATCGTAAAAAAATATACATCTCACGCTAATCACATGCTATGGTCATAAAATAGATCTTACTAGTTGCTTCATTCCAGGATTCGGTTTGACAATTTTCAGGCCCATAAAATAAAAAATTTACCCTAATTTTCTTCACAAAATTAGAAGTCCATAAGATGAAAAAAGGCCAGTTAATGTTTTATTTCAATTGCAGTTCAAATCTCAGACAGCAGAGGGCTGTAAATATTACACACTGCCCCTTTAACATTCCTAAAGATCATGATAAAGTTGTTTCTAACCTGAGGGGAAAGCCCGTTGCTGACCGGGTTCATGTGGTTGCTCGGAGCTGAGGGAGTCATGAAGGTATCCGAGTAGCTGGAGAAGGTGTGGCGATTAGACGAGAGGCCGTAGGCGGAGCCAGTGTCGGCTGAGAGCCCCCCCTGGTGCATGGAGGAGGGTGGGAGCGGCTGGGGTCGATGCAGTGTGCTACTTCCATCTACAATGCAAACGCACACAGCATTAGAACTGTCAATCAAAGCTACGGATCCATAATCCAGCATGTGATTGGTTCTTACCCTGTGAGAGGGTGGTGCTAGGATAGGTGGTCTCAGGAAGCTGATAGGCTGGTAGGGTGGGCATTCCGGTAGGAGGAAACCCTCCAGGTAACAGGTGATTAAACGCTGCTAGCTGATTGGCTCCTGCTTGTTTGCGCCATCTGGCTCTTCGGTTACTAAACCACACCTGTTGGGAGAAAAACAGGAAGTTTGTGAAATACAAAACGAGGTGAATAGTAATGAACTGTGTGAAAACAGCGAGCAACCTGCAGCTGAGGTCTTCACACGCTCGATCCTCTGAGCTGCTTTGCTGCTCATAACATTAGACACAGTGAGAAATCAATCCTAATGTTCATTCTGTCCAGAATTAATAACCCAAATATTTATTGCTCAGACATGAACACACACAGTGGGGAAGACTGCGAGTGTGTCCCTGTGGAGAAGTGTGTGTGTGTGTGTGTGTGTGTGTGTGTGTGTGTGTGTGTGTGTGTGTGTGTGTGTGTGTTTTATTACTCTGTTGTTCCTGCAAAGTGACTGAAGCTGTGCTCTAAACAAAACTCCCTGATATGATCAGCAGATCAGCTGCAGAACACACACTTCCACAACACACACATCTCACCTGCACAAACCCTGAGCTGGAGCTCACATTCCACAACAAACAAACAAAGAAACAAACAAACTCAATTACAGATAGATAGATAGATAGATAGATAGATAGATAGATAGATAGATAGATAGATAGATAGATAGATAGATAGATAAATAGATAGATAGATAGATAGATAGATGTATAAATTAAAGGATAGATGGATATATTTAGAGACAGAAAAAGAAAGTAAGAAAGAAAGAAAGAAAGAAAGAAAGAAAGAAAGAAAGAAAGACAGAAAGGAAGAAAGAAAGAAAGAAAGAAAGAAAGAAAGAAAGAAAGAAAGAAAGAAAGAAAGAAAGAAAAAAAGAACCAACCAAACAAATGAACAAACAAACAGACAAAAAAACAGACAAAACGGAGAGGAAAAAAGGTTAATGATACAGAAAGAAAGAAAGAAAGAAAGAAAGAAAGAAAGAAAGAAAGAAAGAAAAAAAAAAGAAAGAAAGCTTTGTGAGTAAATCATCATCTCCCTCAGAAGAGGCTGATGGTAAATTTACAGATGGTAAAAAAAGTCTTTTGCTTCACGTGAATCTAATTGGAGGAGGTGAAAAGGCGGGGCCTGTATATTGGGCCCAGGCTGGGTTTGGTCGGGGCGAGGCCGAGGCCCCGTGTTCGCCGAAGGTTGAACGACATTGATCTATGCGTCGAAATGACAATTCATCCGCGCTTAATACACTGTCAGCACAGTTCATCTACTGTTGTGTTTGGAACGGCCCGGTCCATTGTTCAGCAGGATGAAAGCACGGGACAAAGAACTCTCAATACAGCGGACCGAACACTGGCCACAAAGAGGGGGGCGTCCCTTTTTAAACAGCCCTTTAAGAGTTCCACTTTCATGGTATGCACACAAGGACACACTCTATTCGGAGGCACTGGAAGCGCAGACACACTCGACAAAACACACATGCACAGACACACACCCCTTTCTTGGCCACCCCTCCCCTACCCCCCTTTTCCCAAAGTGGTATTTATATTGTCTGTGTGCAAAACTGTCAGGTTGCTAGCAGCTAGCGTCTCATTCAAATCGGCTTCAATGGATCTTTAGCGTTTGATTCGACCAAAGATGACTCTTACCCATCTGTCAAGTGTTCGCTCTAAACCCCCTTTTTTTCCCTTTAGTCTTTAGTCGCAGAAAGCGACGCCCACCCCTCCCCCAACTTTCAGACTATAAAGCATCCGAGGGGCCCTTTAACTAGGACCTGAGCATTAATCCACGATGCTCCGGCAGGGAAAAAAACAGCAAAAAGTCGCCCTCATGTCATCCGCAGGCTCCATTAAAGAGCTCTGGAGCTTAAGTAGGAGCAGGAACGGGTGCCAAGACTTAAACCGATCTCCTACTGAGGTTGGATAAACAGGTCTCATCGTCCGGGGACATGAAAACTGGGATACACCATTTTCTTCACTTAAATAGCAGCAAGGTCACATGACCTATGATCCCGGGACCCTACTTTTGACCCTGTGGGTCTTTCACCTCCACAGCAATTGTCTGCCTTTTTCATCCAACACAGTGTGAAGTCATGACTGTGAGGTTGAATCCTAAAGAAGAAGATTTTTTAAGGATACTGTAGATCCTGCAATTGATGTCAAAAATCCTGAGGTACATTGTGAGGTACTGGAATTTTAATCTTCATCTCCCTTCAAAAGACGCAAATGCAGAATAACTAAAAACCTCTAAACATGTCTGTGTTCGTTCATGTGTGTGTGTGTGTATTACATCTGGGTCCAGGACACACCAGCTGCATTTCTCAGCTGGATTTAAGGCTCTGGAACCTGATCACAAAGTCACCTTGGACAGTCCCAGTTTTCTCTCTCCACTCCACAATCCAGTCTAATTCCTCCACAGAGACCCTTCTCATCCTTCATAAGCATTTCTTGTCTACTGAGACCGATGATTCGGTGCTTTATGAAGGACAACACATTCTGAGACATGTAAAAAACAAATTGTGGAAATTTTGGAACTAGGAGTTTTTGACCCTTGGGTGTGGGCAGTTGTTTGGAACCAGTGTAAGCTCGTTTTGAACCCCTTACCATTATATATAATGGAGTAGTAAAGTGATGCTCAATGAGCGTTTACTTTTTTATATGTGAGTGGTGCACAAAGGGAATTTCCAGTTTGAACACCATCATGAGTGCATCCACTGCATTTAGAAGAAACAGCTTGAACATGGTGCTGTGGAAGCAAACGGCGATGGCTCCTCACGATGGCAGCTCAATATTCAACCTCAATATTTTCTCTTTCTGTGTGGGCGTTTAACAACAAAGTTCTCATTGTGCCGCACTTACACTGGCACCATTATAGAAAGGGGTTCAAAATGAGCTTGCACATGTTCAAAACAATTGATACCCCAGGGTCGAAAACTCCTCCAAAATTTCTCCTTTCCCTGCACCACCCTGTATCTAAATCTCTCTCATACTGATTTGCTAATATAGAAGTCAATAACGTGTTCATCATTCAACTCTCTGACTTACACACACAAACAACCACAAAATGGCTGTTAATAAAACAATAGCGACTAAACAGAACATTATGCAGTACATTTTCCAATAATGCAGCTCAGCCATTGTAGCGCATCATGACCTCAGTAGTGATGGGAAGATCGGATTTTTATAGAAACTTGTTCATTTGATCAGAAATTAAATAAAATGTTATCAATAATCAGATCCACAAACACGTGTACATACGCCAACCTTGACTGTGGTTCCAATAATAAAGAGCTTCACTTCTCATATCTTCTGGATCGTTATTTTGTCATGTGACTCTCATTAGTATTGTAACAACAATGTCAAGATTCATACAAAAAAACTATACAATCTATTGCATTGTGCAGTGTCTATAACAGTCATGTAACAAAAAAATGAACGACTCGGACCAGAGGATTTATGAGATGAACTACTAAATCCTTGTTCCTAGATTTTGTGATGTTTTGCTCATGTGCGTCCAGTAGAAAATGGACGAATTACTTTTTGAGACGACTCGTTCTTCCAAATCACATTAAAGACTCGTTCGAAAGGAACAAATCGTTCATGATCCATCACTAGACCACAGTTAGCTTAATCATTTTTCTTGCTACCTGACTTCGTGTACCATCTGTATATTGTGTGTTGTGCCATGTGACATACAAAGCTAATCAGCAATCAGAACTGTTGCTAGCCCCATCCTTATAAACCATTCATTCCTCTTGGCGGCCATCTTGAAAAGGTTTGGAAAGCCGTTCAGCTGGAATAATTCTTCCACTTTGTATTTACTGGTGGCTTTAGGTTTTGCGTTCCTGTTCCTGCTGCGTGCACACATACTGTTATAAGCAAAGCGGCACTATGTTAATTAACGGCGCTGCGAGTGCGAAACGCAGGGAGGATGCAGAGGGATTAACGTGATAAGTATCAGAGAATACAGAGCAACTGAAAGCGAGTCATTTCAATTGCAATAATAGGAAACTGTTCGAAACATTCGCACGGATGCGCTGCAACAAATTTGCTCGTCTGCAATCTGCACCAAATCCTTTTTATTCTTTTATAGAACATAAGCTCAGACTCGGAGGAGCGAGGGGCTTGTCTGTCGGGCTGGGTGGGATTTCTGCACAAAACTTACTCTAATAAATCCTGGATCGCCTCTCAATACGGCTATTACAGCGGATCATGCTAATGCTAAATTTCTTATTTTTTCACAGCGTGCACGAGGTCTGGTACAAGCAACAAAATAAAGTCCTCTCTCTAAGCGAGCTGCTAGCATAAAGACAGATGCTAACCACGTCTTTCCAAATTGATTTGTACGGCTTGTAAAAAAGGCGATGCTTATAGCTTATTAGATTCTACCTTTAATAGCGTTCGTAATGTTCATTAAGTCTGATAAGAGACTCTGTGAGACGCTTCGAACACGTAAAATACGTGTCAATTTAAAAAAGGTGGAAGAGAACCTTTTTCGTTCTTGTTTGTGTTTCCTATTGAATGTCTAACCTGGCAAAGCTAGAGCAACAAGCATCTTTCTCTCATCTCCTTTCTTCTGTCTCTCTGGGAAGCGAGAACCTGGCAGTTAGATCTCCAGCTCAGCACAAGACCGGAGAGTCCGTCACGCCAGCATGGAACTGATACGGATCCGATCCCGCAATCTATCAACCGGGGTGATAAAACTAAACCAGGGGCTTCGGATGAAGACGGATGGGGTGAGGAGCCTCGTGGGAGAGGTCTGGAAGAGGATCTGACTCTGGAGATTGTGCTCGAGGGTATTCTCAGATGTCAGATCTCATCACTTTTTAACGTTTAAGCAGAGCTGTTCGACAGCTCCAAAGTCATGGGACATGAAGAACAAAGAGTTTTGTCTTGTTTGGGGAAGGTGTATTGGTGTGTGTTTGCGTGCTAGCTGCCACAGCGCCACTCAAATTGATTTTTATTACAATTCCTCATGCTGATCGTTATTCCGTATATTTTGTGATGTGATATGTACGATTGTCACTAATAATAATATAAAACCACTTTGTCAGGCAAGTTTCCCATATGCATAGTTGTGTTTTGTAACTGCTTTGGTATTTTTTCTGGTCTATCCAATATTAATAATAATAATAATAATAATAATAATAATAATAATAATAATAATAAAATTAATACATAAAATAAAATAAATAATAATGATAATAATAATAAAATAAATAAAATAAATAAATAATAATAATAATAATAAATTTAATAAATTTA
>MU551607.1:435949-459311 GCA_024362625.1 Silurus asotus
TTATTATTATTATTATTATTATTATTATTATTATTATTATTATTATTATTATTATAGCTCAGTTCCACAGTGTGTTGGAGATGACAGACACAGTCAGTGGAAGTGACGGCTTCGCTGACAGTTTGTTGGTCTGCTGTCAGATGTGGAAGCGGTGATTTGGTGGTGATCGTGAGAGACTGATGCGCTCCACAAATGAACTGACGGCGCTAAATACCTTCTGTCAGAGCCTCCATAAATAATTGAGTGAAGGACTGAGAGTGGCTAACAGCATGGCTAATCACAACCACTTCCCCCTGAGGAGAACAGAGCACTCATACCTTTACACCACCACCACCACCACATCATCCTCATCCTCATCCTCATCCTCATCATCATCATCATCATCATCATCATCATCATCATCAACCGCTAACACGTTCTCCAAAAAAACCAGCGGTAAAAAGAAGCAGCAACAAAAACAAGGTGCACTCACACGACTATAATTTACCCTGGACTAATACTAATACTAATACTAATACTAATACTAATACTAATACCAATACTAATACTAATAATAATACTAATACTGGTACTGATACTGATACTGATACTGATACTAATACTAATACTGATAATGATACTAATTTTACTACTAATACTAATACTAATACTGATACTAATACCAGTACTAATACTAATACCAATACTGATACTAATACCAGTACCAATACTAATACTGATACTGATACTAAAACTGATACTTATACCAGTACTAATACCAATACTGATACTAATACCAGTACTACTTCTAATCCTAATACTGATACTAAAACTGATACTAATACTAATACTGATACTGATACTAATACTAATACTGATACTGATAATAATTTTACTACTAATACTAATACTAATACTGATACTAAGGTTACTACTAATACTGATACTGATACTAATATAATACAAATACTTATACTGATACTAATTTTACTAATAATACTAATACTAATACTGATACTGATACTTATACCAATACTAATACTAATACTGATACTGATACTAATACTGATACTGATACTAATTTTACTACTAATACCAATACTGATACTAATACCAGTACTAATACTGATACTAATAAAACACTTACCCCTGTCCCCCAGAATGCCGTCGATGCTGTGCTTCGTTTTCTTCTCTCCATCTTCATCCTTCTTGTCACAATCATCGTCATCGTCCTTCTTTCCGAATCGTGCTCTCAGAACGCGGCTAATGGAACTGACTGGATTCAAAAACACAATAATATTTACAGTTAATAGAAACCAAAACACACAACTCGTACATATAAAAACACGTGACCAGGTCAACACGGGGACGACAAACGTGAAATAGCGTGAATATTCATAATGTTTTATGATAATAATAAAATAAAAAATAATAGTAATAATAATAATAGTAATAATAATAATAATAATAATATTCGCAGTCGCTCACGATTTTAAACGAATTCGTAATGCGCGCTTGTTTGTGTGTGTGTGTGTGTGTGTGTGTGTGTGTGTGTGTGTGTGTGTGTGTGTGTGTGTGTGTGTGTGTGTTAGTATTAGGTGTCAGTAGGAAGAAAAGTGTGCTTACCAGATGAGGCCTCACCTGAAGGAACCGTGCTTCTGTCACACACTCCGTCCTTCAGCAGTTTGTCCCGGATCTCCCAGCTGAACATGCCCGGGTTCTCCCGCTTGTATTCCTCGATCCTCTTCTCCACGTCAGGCGTTGCCACCTGCTTTAGTGTCGAACGGCGGGATTTGCACAAATAAAAGGGGGGAAAACAAGTATAGAAACGAGATGTTAATGTCATAGGATTTTCAAATCATCTGATCTGATATTAGGCGTAAATCAGATATGAATGAAATCAGATATTAATGGCGCCTCGCCATTCGCTTATTTCTACGTTTTAATAAACGTTTGACTCAAAAAGTATCCAACCAAAACTTTTTCGATTTTATTTTGTACTCTCTCTTTTATAGAAATAGAAATAATAAAACAGTTTTCCTTCTCACTTCTCATCACTTCCATCGCTATATTTATTAAATATTTTAAGTTTCCAAGCTATTTAAAGGTACATTAGCTTTCCATATTCAAGCTGTATATATATATATATATATATGTGTGTGTGTGTGTGTGTGTGTGTGTGTGTGTGTGTGTGTGTGTGTGTGTGTTTGTATTATTTTATACACATAATTACAATATTAAATATATACTAATAATTAGTCATGTTTAGACAAAAAATTGTGCAGTCGTGAAAATAATCTTTGTGTTTTATCCCAAAGTAAAAAACACATTCTGAACATTTATTTTGTTTATTTAATTCGGAAATGTGAATGTTTATATGTAAATAAAGTGCAAAGTTTTAAAGATAAAAAAATGATGTACTATAATTAATAATACATTATTTATAGAGGTATAAAGATGTAATGTGGCACCACGCCAATGACAAACGACTGCAAGTCGTAAAGCGACGTTGTGTCATTAACCGGTTGCTAAATTGTTTCTGAGTTGATTAGTTGGGGTCGGAGATATTTACCCTGGGTTTGCTCCCCCCTATGGCCCCTGGTCGGATGGACCCCGTCTCCTGGTAGCGGCAGAGGATTTTGGAGACGCAGCCGTGGGAAACCCGCAGCTGACGGGAGATGACGCAGGGTCGGATGCCATGGTGGGCCATCTCCACGATCTTGTGTCGGATGTGGTTCGGTAAAGGCCTCCCGTTGATGAACACGCCGCCGAGCTGGTTCACCCGACCCTGACCCAGCGGGGTGGACACTGCTCCGTGACAAAACACACACACATCAGAAATATCAAGAAGATCCAAAAAAACACACACACACACACATCAAAAACGCTCAGTGGTTATAGTATTGCAATGAAACTGCACGTGAATTTTTTGTTTTACCGACATTTTTTATTTGCGTTGTATCCCCCACGTACACCTACACACACACACACACACACACACACACACACACACACACACACACACACCCTTCCCAAACCGACCAGACGCATGCCAGACACACTCCATCTATTTGTCCTGTAACATGCATCAGTTGAGGAAAGCGGAACACTCGAGACCCGCATCTCGCATTCAAGAGCCGCTAAAAGGCGGGTGCACTTTACACCTTGATTATTCCCAGTCATGCAGTGCAAATATTGGCGTGATCCTTTGAGCAGACTCTTAGCCGTGAGTTTTTACTTCCATTTGCAGCAGAAGGCTACTTCACTAAATCCCGCAGCTCGAGCGCAGACGCCGAGTTCGTGCGGCTGAACATTTTTCACCAAACCGCCCTCAAGCACGAACTCCGGCTCATCACTTTCCCATGAAGTGCTGCAGCTCTGCGTGCACGGCGAACTTTTTATTTACATGCATAAAAAAAAAATGATAAACTGCAATTCTTTCATTAAAAAAAGAATAATATTAAATTAAAATAAACACTTTGCGCAATATTGTTTGTTGCACACTGATCATTAGTGTATCTATTTATATTCAGATTAAAAACATGCTGTTGCCTGGAGAAAATATTGATTTACTTACATATAAGATTTTTCTATTTTTCTATAAATGCACGTGTCTGGAGCGAAGTTGGCAAAACATTTCCTTTACGGCCAATAAAAAGTTTTATTTGAATGTTGCTACTGCAGCGTTTTAATGCGTTTCGGCTAGAATTATCACTTTTAATCACTTTTGAATTTTCATGTAAAAAAAATCTACACGCTTCATAAAATTAACTCTTTCAAAGCAATCATTATTGTAAAATTAAAAAAAAAAAAATGTTTTTTATACATATATAAAAAGTTGTACCTTCCAGGGGAAATCCAGTGCGGGGGTAGTTCTGGCCCGGTGCTGGCCGAACCATTCGAGGAACTGTTCCTGTTAAAGTAGCCATTGAAGCTACTCAGAAAAAAGATTTAACAGTCCCTAATAATGTTTGGAAGAAATACGTCCAGTCTCGCTTTAGCCAGAGAAAAAGATAACTACCGCTACAAGAGGTCCAGTGTTTTAAAAAGCCAAGCAAGAAGAATGAGATTCCAGAAACACAAGTAAACACGCTCCAAAGAAATTAAAAAAGTCACACACTTGTGCGCGCGATGAACACAATAAAATAAATAAAGAGTGCAGTGTTTTTTTTACACAGAGTGTACAGAGTGGGAAAAAAAGTTATCGGAAGTGAATGATGTTTAGATGTTTTCCTCGACTCAGTCAGAGGTCTGCTGGTGGTGCTAACCTCCCTGGAGTAGCTGAAGTGACCCAACTTTAGAGCATGGCGGTGGAAAGGAGGGATGGGAGGGAGGGAGGGATGGAGGTAGGGGGAGCGGGCCGGAGCGCACCGATAGGCTCGCTGGCCTTTCTTTTAATTCCGTTTCAAAAGAGGAGGTAAAGCCTCGGAGCTGGCAACCAATGAGAGGAAACAGGAAAAAGACGCGTCCAGACAAGAATCCGCTTCACAAGCATCCACCTCCATTTCATCCTCATCCTCATCCTCCTCCTCTTCCTCCAATGTGAGGCCAAACACCCAAGAAATGTCAAGACGAGTTTTCATTCATCTCTGATTTGAGAGACGGATGCTAAACACTCACACACACACACACACACACACACACACACACACGCACACACTCATCATTGCTATATATATATATATATTTTTTATGTTTAAAACCAGTTGCTATTCAGTTCTGAGCAAAATAATAAAATTCATAGTGCATGTTGAATAAAAACAAATAAACAAATTCGATGTTCACACACATGCCATTGCACCAGTAGAATCCAAAACTTATCTAATTTTTCACGCACCACCCTGCAGATCAGTCCAAGTTGAACAGATGTTATTATCATAAGCACACTATCATATATTTTACGCATTAATTTTTGCACCTGAAATCTTAAATCTTACTAACAGCGATGGCAGGATTAATACACCACGTGACCTCAGAACGAAAGTCTCTGACTCTTTTCCTTACAGCGCAAACACGCATGCGTCATAAAATCAGATCAAATTAAACTCCGCACTTGTAATGAAGAGAAAAACCCCAGAGCTCTGAACTGACACCGCTGATGTTCCTCCATAAAATAGACTATAACATAATTTGATTTAAATCTGATTTGTGATGTGACCCCCTGGTTAACTGAACAGTCTCCATGAATTTGGGGTGATGATGCATGCAGTTTATAGCAGGTTTATTATTTCACACACCACGTGTACGAAGCTGTAAAGGTAAAATGTCATGTAAAAGTCATGTCGGGTCAAATCCGACGCACCAGAAACGTACTTATAAATTTAATCCTGAGACTAAAATTAAATACTAACTGGTTGAAGTCGTGAAAAAAACAAGCAAAATCACATCTCAGTTGTAAAGTCAGTGCAGAAATATTGGTGTTAATCATTTTTTTAAGATGAAGTTCATATTTCATCTCAAGTAATAATCGAGTAACGCACAGAAATAAAAAAAAAAGGAAACTGTAAATAAAAACTAAACTAAGAAAAAAATGAAATCAAAATGGGAGTCTGGAATGAGCGCATGTGCAGCAAGGCCCGGGTGCGCGTGTCCACGCTGCGGGAGCGCGCATGACACTATAGCTATGGAGAACACTCATGGTGCAAAGCAATTTCACAAATAATTTTTACAACAATTAGGGAGTGTGCAGGGGGGTGAAATGGCGATTTCACATGCAGATGGGGAAGACGCGGTGGGGAAGACGGATGAGAGTCTCTCTCTCTCTCTCTCTCTCTCTCGGAAAAAGGAGAGAAACCTATTGGAGCGGCTTTGAGGAAGTAAATTATTCTTTCTTTTTTAACAGGTTTATAAAACTTTTGTTTCCTTTTAAATGTTTTTATTTTAAAATTTCTCTCTATCAGAAATGAAAGGAAATAAATACTATGAATTTATGAATTCGGTGAATTTCAGTCTCATAAAAACAAACAAACAAAAAAATTAGATACAGTTATATAGAAATAGAAAATTCAAACCCAACAATATATAAATCTACAAATGTAATAATATTAAATTAGAATGATGAGAGTAATGATAGAGAGAGCAACCCGATCTGAAAACTGGATAATAATAATAATAATAATAATAATAATAATAATAATAATAATAATAGGAAAAAGAAGATAAGGCAGGTTTGTTTAACAATGACTAATACAACAAAACACAAAACTGCATTGTTTGATTTAATAATAAAGTAAAAAAAAAAAATCTGGTTCATACAGAAAATTCATACACACTAAGAAATAAGGGTCTTTGTATAGTTAAAGATTTGAAAGGTTTATTATTCAATGAACTTAAGAAATTAAACCCTTAACAAATCCTGATCTGTTTTAACTGCACTAACATTAATTTACTGGTCATTCGGGTCTCATTAACATCTAACGTACAGAAAATAAATGACGTATATGGATTATGTTTTTTAAGTATTCATCAGAACTGTTATTGGAGTTTGAGGTTGAACTTTATAATTCCCTCAGATGGACAGTGTGTGAGTGTGTGTGAGTGTATAATGAGCAGCGGTGTTCTTCTAAACACTACACGTGTAAACATTACGAGTACTTTACTGGACCTTACCATGTTGCATGAATTGTACCCCTGAATTCTTTAATGTGTGTCTCTCAGATTTATGCTTTAAATGTGGAATCTTTTGGACACTTTGGGTTGTAATTACATTTTGATGTAAAGCTTTTAAAACACAATATGTGCAGTTTTCCAGGTAAAACAGAAGCACAGAAGATACAAAAGTCTTGTTTTTAAAATGGAAATTTTTATTTAAAATAAATATATGCACCTCTGCTTTCCAAGCTGGTGGTTGAAGAATATCAACAGATGTGGTCTTTAGGGGAATCACAAACAGAGAATGACTTACACAACATTACAGGAATGACATTTCTACTCTAACATTGCCTTTTTTTGAGTCTTAAATCATTTTTAAGATCGACAGTAAAAAAATAAAATAAAAAAAGCCTAGAAGTTTCCACAAGGTCGACTCAGAATGAAAGTTAGAATCAGAGTGAACACTAAGTGCCAGGTACCTGAGTGAACTCCAAAACCATTCCCAAATCTCCACGGTCCATCTCATCTCCCCCCCCAGCACACCAGCTCATACTCTCTCGACCCTCCCCGTGGAGCTTGTTAACTTGCCGAGGCACGCTCACATCTGCTGAGAATTATGTCAATGTGTTATTGCTTCCTCGGCAGAATTATTTTATCCGGGAGGCCAGAGAGAGAGAGAGAGAGAGAGAGAGAGAGAGAGAGAGAGAGAGAGAGAGAGAGAGAGGGGGGGTGTAAGATGTCAGGTAGTAG
This sequence comes from Silurus asotus, assembly GCA_024362625.1. NCBI lineage: Eukaryota > Metazoa > Chordata > Actinopteri > Siluriformes > Siluridae > Silurus > Silurus asotus. The sequence continues at coordinate 443,270 of MU551607.1, forward strand.
GAGAAAGAGCTGCTGCTTGTTAGGCTTCACACTATCATTAGAGACAAGGAGCAGGTCAGAGATACACATCTTTATGGAACAGTGCAGTAAAAGAGGAGATCAGGCGTAACCCTGAGGGTCTTCTTTACATAAAGTTATTCTGGAATCATTTCAGCATTTAAAAGTCAGATTCAATTTATAAATATCTTTGTGAAATTTGATTTATCTGATGGTGTTGCAAATTCAGGTCTCTTATTATGAGCTTATAAAATATCCCAATCATCTCCTTCTTACTATAAAGAAAAAGACCCCCAGCCTCGGGCCGAAGCTTAGACACATACATTTGACAAACTCTTTTATTAAGAATGAAAAAAACTATTTATTGCTACGGTTGAAGATATAAATCCAAAAATCTACTGCTGTTGGCATGACCCAATATATTTTAATCTATTTTCTGTAAAATCATGTATCAAATATTTTATAAAAATATGGAGGTGGGTTTGTGCACAGGGGCATTGTGCTGCTGGAACAGGATTGTGTCTCCTAGTGCAAGATCATTTCATGCTACCAAATCCAAAGACATCCTACACAAAGTTGTGTGTCCCCAACTTTGTGGAAACATATTGAGGATGTAGAACATATATAAATTATCAAAAGAACCCTCAAAGATCCTTGCTTATGCAGAACTCAAACTAAAATCTAAAACATAATCTTTCAAAAAAATAAAAAAAGTTTGAGAATTCCCTAAAGAGCTCATTATTAAAGATAAAGGTGTATTCACCTGAAATAAACACCTGGAACAAACAACTGGAACAAACCTCAAATCATTGCCCCATTTTACACTGTAGAACATTTTGCATCCTCGAGTTTGGGATACTTGTTAAAAAAAATGGTTCTTTAAGGGTTAATTGACCAGATTAACTAATTATCTGAAACATCTCAACCTGAAATCTTTAAAGTTTCTACCGAGGAACAGGCTGAAGAACACTTTTGTAAAGACACGAGTCTGTTCTATTTAAATTCAATGCTCAGAACCTCTCAGATGTTTTACATTGCGCTTTCTTGGGACTCAGTTCTCTTTAAAGGTTTGCATAATTAAAAGTTCTTAGACTCCTGAATTGGGTCTGCGTGGAGAAGTGATAAGTAAAACGCTGTTTAAAAGCCGTCAATGTTCTAAGTCGCTTGGCGTTTTCAACTACACTAAATACAATTTTTCTGTTCTGACTGGTTATTGCACGGAAATTAATCCGGTATCAAGATCCACTGACCCGAATTAAGTTCCTGCTGAGTTCCTGATTACGCTTTTTGAAGTCCTGGAAAGAGGTTTAAATGGCAATTTCTTTAAAAAAAAGATCTACAGTTTTATCAGTAAATGACATCAGGCGGGGAAAAAGTGCTGCTCCACCTTTTATCATCATCATCACAATGTTTAGGTCATTAACGTTTCCTCACACACTCTCACACACAAATCTAAAAACAAAAAAGGTTTCACTCTGTACACGTTTTACGATGTCATAAGTGATCTAGAAACACGGCTCTTTCTGGGGAACGGTATACGAGGACCTGATGATCTGGTCTGGTCTTCAGGAGTGAGACCCAGTAAGAGTTAAGTGTCCTCCTCACACAATAAGGGCCAGGGGCGCCCTCTCTCTCTCTCTCTCTCTCTCTCTCTCTCTCTCTCTTTCTCTCCTCTCTAATGAAGTATGACTATCATCTACCAGAGCTGTCTGGATGGCCGTCGAGCTCAAAGTGTGCGTCTTAAAAGCGTTCCAATCTGACCGCCTCCAAAAGAGCCTTTTAAGTGCATAAAACCTTTTAAAAATGGATAAAGGGCCGATTGGTGATTTGTTTCTGTGCACCTCGGGCCACGTCTATGCATATAAACACACACACACACACACACACACACACACACACACACACACACACACGCGCGCGCGCGCGTGCTCGCTTGCACTGATTCCATCTCTGTTACTTCGGGCGAAATGACTGAAACCGCATGAAGCTAGGTGTGTAGGAAATTGCTTCTTAAATGTTATTACGGATGTGAAAGTAGAGCGGAACAGTGATGGAGAGATAGAAAAAAAATGAGGATGTCAGTGCGTCTTGGCATTTCATTATACATCTGACACCTATATGCGAGTAAAATCCCCAAATTACCTTCATCATTTTATATCGCCTCGGATTGAAAGTACACGTGCAGCCATGGAGTAAAAAACAGAAGTAATAAAACAAAAATCAACCTTGGGGTATAGAGTTTATATTATACAGAATCATTTACACATCAAAAGTCCACACATCCTTCACTGGAAGTGCAGATCCTCATGATTGAATAGACTTTGGTAAAAGTTCTGACTGCACTTTTTCACAAGTTTGGGCTCTGACATGTTCTTTAGTAAAAAGTGATGATTATTACTACAGAAAAGCTTCTTTTAAAAGCTCTATACTAAACAGTATTTTTATTATTTTCACAAACTACAAAAATGATCGACACCTGTAAGGTTTTAAAGAAATACCTTTATCGAAATACATTTAATTTCCTCACAAGTCACAGAAATTCATTCTGGCATTGCTGTTAGTCATGTGCTGTTTCTTTGAGGTGTGAGAAATGTTCTGCAATGATCTATACAATAGTAAGAAAGGAATAATAATAATAATAATAATAATAATAATAATAATAATAATAATAATAATAATAATAATAATAATAATAATAATACATTATAAGGACAAAACTAAAAGTAAACCTTACCATAAGATTGGGTGTTTTCTTTTTTTTTTCACATTCACATTCCAGTCACCATTTGCTGTTTTAATAACCTCCACTCTTGAAAGATGTTCCACTAGATTTTGTGGAGATTTGTTGAGATTCATTTACAATTGTGTTGTCAGGTAGTGATGTAGGTGAGGTGAGGAGATCTTCCACTCCAATCCATGCAAAAGCAAAAGTCTGGAAAATAATACATATGGCCACACAGAGTAGTCATTTCTCATCTGCATTATCTGATCACCGAGCACTAACTCACAGGTGTGTCAACATGACTAACACACACATTTTTCTACAGGTGGAATCAGTGGCATCTCGGAGATGATTGTGCTCCACCAATTCTCTCTGTAGGATCGTTGTTTTTTTTTTTACTTTCTCTAGAAGTGCTATTTATTTAAGTTATATTTATTATATATATAATAAAATACTTAAACATTTTCTACTAATACTATTATGCATTAAACAAATAATAATAATTAATAATCAATATTTGTTATATTTATTTGCACCTTGTGTAGCGCGTGTATAAAAGCAATACATTGTCGACATCTTGTGGTCAGTCTGTAGAACCGCATGTTGAATTCAACTTCCGGTTACATTTCCTAAAAGGGAGGTAAAAAGTAAGATGGCGGCGCCCTTGCGAATGTCATGCTGCTGATGTCGCAGGTGCGGTTTTGATAAACGTATAGTGATTTCTGGAGCAAGAAATCCATTTATCATCCTTATATAAAGTAAGTGAACATTTTTTATTCGAGAAATTATTTTTATTTGACATGAGAGAAGATAAGATTGATGGTTAAATGGGTATTTAATCCATGTATTGTTCATGGTGTTAATTTTATTGTTAGAAGTTCAGTAGAAATCATTTCTATTGATGTCTTCAGACTAATTGTTGATCTGCTTTTGTTTCGTAGGATTGAAACTGAACGATGGTCCATCTGTGTAAGTATTTACAAATATGATCTGTCAAAGTTGTATATATTATACATTTATTAAGGATATTAGCTTTCTGAATAGTATTTGGTAATGAAAATTAGTTTTTAACGTGTTAACCAGACCTGTAGATGAAATATATTTGTGCTCTTGCATGTAAAACTGATGTGCAATTCCCAGAATAAACATCTAAGCTGATAGACATGTCAAACACTTGCATAAACTCCAATTTTCTTCAATTCGATATGAGTTAAGGTGCACACTGTCCCATGTCTTCAAATATTTAAATGGTGTTTTTATCTAAAGACGATCCACAGCCACACTTTTGTTTTCAGTCGTTTCCAAAAGTTGCGGACGGAACGCTAAAAACGCAGAGAAAAACTATTTCTTTATTATTTATTAATATAAAATATTTTCAGAACTTTCCACAGCGATCAAAACTGATTATACGAGTTGCGTTCATTCAACAGCATCACTATTACTCAAAAAGTACCACGGAGGTCACGTGGCTATCCGCCTGGCGCTCGGCGGCGCCACCAACAGACCGTTTTACCGCATCGTGGCTGCCTACAACAAAAGGGCACGAGACGGGAAGTACATTGAGCAGCTGGGATCGTACGACCCTCTTCCCAACATCTACAACGAGAAGCTCGTCGCCTTCAACTACGAAAGAATCAAGTACTGGATGGGTTGCGGAGCTCATCCCACTAAACCCGTGGCCAAACTTTTGGGTCAGTGCTCTGATTTAGGACGTCTGTTTAGTTAATGAAATTTTATCGTGTTTTTTTAATGGTTTGTTTGCATTTCATGAAATTTCAGGCCTGGCCGGATTTTTCCCGCTGCATCCGATGACGATAACGGAGGCGGAACGGCGGAAAGCAGAAGCTACGGCAGTTTTAAAACAGGAAGCGGCTGAAGATCCAGACGAAGAAGAAAAGCAGGCGGAGCAGTAGCATTTACTCTTAATGCCCAAAGTGATTATTTTATTTTATTTTTCCCCATCATCATTCTTTTGGGAGAAAAAAAAAAACGCAACACATAATGATGCAAATATCATTAGAGACTTTAACGTGTCCTGATGGTCAATTTCTTTATATTTTTTATTTCATATAATTTCAGTTAGTGTGTGTGTGTGTGTGTGTGTGTGTGTTTAATGCTAATAAATCTCATCAAAAGGTTTTTTTGAAATGTTTTTTTCTTCTTCTTCTTTCGGCTTCTCCCATTTGAGGTCTCCACAGTGGATCATCCGTCTCCAGACCCCCCTGTCCTCTACATCTGCCTCTTTCACACCAACTACCTGCATGTCTTCCCTCACCACATCCATAAACCTCCTCCTTGCTCTTCCTTTTTTCCTCCTTCCCGGTGTCTCCATCCTCAGCATTCTCCTACTGATATACCCCATGTCCCTCCTCTGCACATGTCCAATCCATCTCAATCTCGCCTCCCTCACCTTGTCTCCAAAACATCCTACATGCACTGTCCCTCTAATTATCTCATTTTTAATCCTGTCCATCGTCGTCACTCCCAACGAACATCTCAACATCTTCAGCTCTGCTACCTCCAGCTCCACCTCCTGCCTTTTACTCAATGCCACTGTCTCTAATCCATACAACATCTCAGGTCTCACCACAGTCCTATAAACTTTCTATTTTACTCTGACAGATACTCTTCTATCACAAATCACTCCTGCTATCACTCTTCTCCACCCACTCCACCCTGCCTGCACTCTTTTTTTCACTTCTCTAACACTCTCCATTACTTTGCACTGTTGACCCCAGGTACCTGAACTCCTCCACCTTCTCCACCTCTTCTCCCTACAACCGCACCCCTTTCACTGCCCCACCCCCCTCTCATTTACACACATGTACTCTGTCTTACTGACTTTCATGGGGTTTGGTTTTGTTTTTTTTAAAATACTTCTTTCCAAAGCAGCTTTAACTTTCTTTTTTTTTTTGGATCTGACTACTGAGTTTTTATTTAATTTATTCCCTCTAAATAATTAACAGAAATTCTCTGCTGCTTGTTTTTAATGATCGTGATAGCTTTTGAGTGCAGGTTTATGAGGTTATGTCCCTCCTATAAAAAGTTTCTGGCAATGAATCAACATAAAACCTGTTCCTGCAGATGACAGGTTGGTTAATATGATGAATAATACCAGGAAAAGATTTTCCAGTTTCATGTGTGCGATTTTTATTCAGATAGATATCGAAAGAACAAACAGAGGTGTGGACATTGTGGTTATGGGTCAGCAGTGTCCCATTCTGTTTCCTTGTGTTTGCCTAAGCAGTGTTTTATGAGTCCTGAGTCTTTTTCTGTTTATAGAATTGCTACATGCCTTAAACAGACTTGTTTATTTGGAATTCAGATTCTCCATAAATCTTTTGTTTACGTTCAAGTGTCAGATTTGTGATCATTGTTCTGTATGTACAATCCTAAAAGTTCCTGATGAGTGAGCCAGTAGCGAATATGGAAAGGAAAAACTTCCTAAGACCGCATGAGGACGAATCCTTGGGAGGAATCCTTGGTGAACCGGTGACAGGGTCGTGGGGGACGAGGATCATTGATGCACGTGTAAAGTGAAGGCTGGTCCGTGTGGTCCGATGCTCAATGTGTTCTTTTTTCTTGAGTCTGCTACATTGGATCAGGACAACATGAACAGTTCTGCATTTAAGTGTCAATCACTGCACACCTCAACAACCATGGAACTGTCATGAATGAAAATTTGGTGGACAAGGTTGGGTTCCTCTCTGAGTCTGGTTTCTACCAAGGATTACTCCTCAAGCCATCTTAGGGCGTTTTTCCTTTTCATAGTCCACACTGGCTCACTCATCAGTGATAAACTTACAATTCTAAGGAACATTTAGGCACTAAACGTATACATTCTAACTTTATAACCTCTTTCTTTCTGTAAAAATGCTTTGGGACGATGCCCATTGTTAAAAGTGGCCCACATACAAAAAATGAATTCAATTGAAAATGTTGGTAGAGCATTATTTATATACTTCTTTCCTGCCATCTAAACCCAGAGTCTTCTGAGCTCAAGCTAATGCTCACGTGAGTTTCTTTAAGTTCTTTCTGGGTTTAACATTCAATCCAGAGCATATGTTTTTAAAAAACTGGGTTGGATTATTAGCGGTTTATTTATTAACTCTCCAGTTTAGTTACGGTTAATGGGTGGCATGATCTCTCTACACACCTTCGCATTACAGTGGTTTACTCAAGGTGTGACTGTTACCTTTTTCAACGACGTGATGACATGCAGAACGTACAGCACTCATCAGTTCATCATTTCATCTTGTGGAGCCTCCTTTGATTCCATACCCAAATCTCATTACAGAAAATGAAAAGAGAAAAGAAGCAACTCTTTAATGAGATGATCAGCGTTCGTTTTTATCAGAACAAACAAACCAATAAGATGACAATAAGAAGTTTGATAGGAAAGATATTTCGGACAAACAAATCTACACTACCTCATGCTGTAATAATCGCACTGACTGTTATACTTCTGATCCCAGAAGCATCTTCAGAATATGGTGAGTTTAAGCCTATTTTTACAAAAATAAAACCTCATCCCTGTTATTAATTATGGTCAAATGTATCATTAGTGGTATTTACTAAAAGTTCTTGTGCAATTATTATTATTATTATTATTATTATTATTATTATTATTATTATTTACAATTTAGGGTGATTGCTTTACTTTGGTGTTCTCAAGGTCTGATCTGACATGATATACATTACAATAAACATAACGAGTTTGTATCAAGAAAAGGATGCTAATTCATTGACCATGGGAAATTCTTTGATAAATTTGGAGAAATAAATAATTCTATTGGCTGTATTATTTTTGGCACCAGCACAGGGTAAGTTAAACCTGATTTCAGCAAAAAGATTTTTAAATGTAAGAATTTGTAAGGTGTATTCGTGAATTATCAATTGGGGTATGTAGGAAAAATGCATGAACATAGAAATATGCAAGTATTATGTGCATGGTATAAGCATGCACGATACTCGAAGACATTCAGATTTCGTATCTTTTTTTTTGTCTTGTTAAAATTAGTCCGGGAAAAAAATCAGACTGAAAGGTCTTAATGTGTAAGCTTTGATTGTTCTGTTTAGTTGCTGAGCACTTTACTCTAATGCTAATTCAAATAATGAAATAGCTGTTACATGTTTCAAAATTCTGTTCGAAAATTCTGTATTACATATCTTTGCTGCTAAAACAGTCCAATTCAGGGTTTACATGTACAATATTTATTATTATCTAGATGTGCACCATCATAAATATACTGTACGAGTTGGATGCGGCAGTGTCACTATAACTATTGTCTCCATGTCAATGTTATTACTGTTCTAATGTCTCTGTCACATTACACTGTGTTCTCCTCAACTGTAGATCCATATTCCATACCATCTACTACCTTAACACACCATACATCTGTAAGTTCTGAAACGGCACAAACAACCTCAAGCGAGGACACATCAATTAAAACAACTGGGCAGACTTTTGAATCTTCAAAAGCACCAGATCAAACATCTGTATTTTCAACCATTGGTGAAACTATAGCCTCATCTTCAACAACTAAATACAGCCCCACAACCATACACGCAATATTCACAAGTGCAACTGCAACAGTCCCCACAATGGTAGAATCTGAAGAAACAACTACTAAATCTTTAGATGAAGGTGTACTTTCCTCATCGTCATCAACAACAGAATCAGCAACAACTTTAACATCTCATACCAATTTAATTTCTGACTTGGCAGTGATGAGCACACTGAGCACTAATGAACACACATCAACAGAAAAAATAGAACAGTCCAGTGGAACTTCAGACGTTTCAAAAATCCCAAGTCAACAGACCCATGGATCTTCTTCCACAACTGTCACACTTCTTTCATATACTACTACAGAACCAACAGAAGTCACGTCCAAAACAGATGTCACACTAGCAACAGGCAGCACAATGCAAACAGGTCGCACAGTCAATACAACAGAGGAATTAGTACGTCGGTCCTCAACTGAAAATATCCATTCAATAGCATCCACCTACATAACATCTCTGTCCTCAAAACTTCATCCAACCCTTTCTTCTAAAACAACAGACGCAAGCTCTACAGGGTACACTGTTAAAACTTTGCAATTTTTTATAGGAACAAGTCAGAAATCTTCAGGATCTCCTTCCACAGGTACAACAGCACCTTCATTTCCATCAACAGAATTACAACCTACATCAACAATGGTAATGGCAACAGAAAGCACAATCGAAACAACTCAAATAGTCTCTAAAACCGAGGAATCAGCACATTCCACTGCAATCTCTTCAACTGTAGATGCCCATTCAATGCCATCCACCTACTCAACATCCATTACCTTCACACTCCATCCATTAGTGAGTTCTGAAACTGCACAAACAACCTCAAGAGAGGACACAACAATTAAAACAACTGGCCAGACTTTTAAATCTTCAAAAGCACCAGACCAAACATCTGTATTTCCAACAACAGGCGAAACTATAGCCTCATTTTCAACAACTAAATACAGTCCCACAACCATACACGCAATATTCACAAGTGCAACTGAAACAGTCCCCAGAATAATAGAATCTGAAGAAACAACTACTAAATCTTCAGATGAATCTACACATTCATCATCGTCATCGACAACAGAATCATCAACAACTTTAACATCTCATACCAATTTATTTTCTGCATTAGCAGTGACTACTACTCTGAGCCCTAATGAATACACATCCACAGACATAACAGAACAGTCCAGTGAAACTTCAGAAATTTCTAAATTAACAAGTCAACATACCCCTGTATCTTCTCCCACTTCTATACCACTTTCTGCAAATCCTTCAACAGGACCAATGACAGTCACCTCAGCGACCGACAGAAAAATACAAACAAGTCCCACAGCCTATACAAGAGAGGAAACACCACATCTTTTCTCAACTGAAAACGTCTATTCAGTGCCATCCACATACATAACATCTGTGCCCTCAAAACCTTCTCCACCCATTACTTCTGAAACAACAGAAGCAAGCTCAACAGGATACACTGTTGAAACATCTCAATTTTCTATGGAAACAAGTCAACAATCTTCAGGATCACCTTCCACAAGTACAACATCACGTTCCGATACATCAACAGAGCTCGGATCTACAGCACCACTAACAACAGCAAAAGAAAGCACGATCCAAACAACTCAAATACTCTCTTCATCTGAGGAATCAGCACATTACACTGTGTTCTCCTCAACTGTGGATGCATATTCCATACCATCTACTACCTTTTCACAACATACATCTGTAAGTTCTGAAACGGAACAAACAACCCCAAGCGAGGACACATCAATTAAAACAACTGGGCAAACTTTCGAATCTTCAAAAGCACCAGATCAAACATCTGTATTTCCAACCACAGGACAAACTATAGCCTCATCTTCAACAACTAAATACAGCCCCACAATCATACACGCAATATTCACAAGTGCAACTGCAACAGTCCCCACAATGGTAGGATCCACAAAAACAAGTCCTGTATCATCATCAGAAGGTAGCCATTCATTCTCTTCATCAACAACAGAGTCAGCAACAACTTTAACATCTCATACCAATTTAATTTCTGACTTGGCAGTGATGAGGACACTGAGCACTAATGAATACACATCAACAGACATAACAGAACAGTCCAGTGGAACTTCAGAAATTTCAAAATTGACAAGTCAACAGACCCCTGTATCTTCTCCCACTCTTGCATCACTTTCTGCAAATACTTCATCAGGACCAATAACAGTTACACCCGCAATTGACAAAACAATACAAACAAGTCCCACAGCCTATGCAACAGAGGAAACACCACATCTTTCCTCAACTGAAAACGTCGATTCAGTGCCATCCACGTACATAACATCTGTGCCCTCAAAACCTCCTCCAACCATTACTTCTGAAACAACAGAAGCAAGCTCCACTGGATACACTTTTGAAACATCTCAATTTTCTATGGAATCAAGTCAGCAGTCTTCAGGATCCCCTACCACAAGTACAACAGCATCTTCCGATACATCAACAGAATTCGGCTCTACAGCACCATTAACAACATCTCATACCAATTTAATTTCTGCATTAGCAGTGACTACTACTCTGAGCCCTAATGAATACACATCAACAGACATAACAGAACAGTCCAGTGGAACCTCAGAAATTTTAAAATTGACAAGTCAACAGACCCCTGTATCTTCTCCCACTCCTGTACCACTTTCTGCAAATACTTCAACAGGACCAATAACAGTTACACCAGCAATTGACAAAACAATACAAACAAGTCCCACAGCCTATGCAACAGAGGAAACACCACATCTTTCCTTAACTGAAAACGTCTATTCAGTGCCATCCACATACATAACATCTGTGCCCTCAAGACCTCCTCCAACCATTACTTTTGAAACAACAGAAGCAAGCTCCACTGGATACACTTTTGAAACATCTCAATTTTCTATGGAATCAAGTCAGCAGCCTTCAGGATCCCATACCACAAGTACAACAGCACCTTTCGATACATCAACAGAATTCGGCTCTACAGCACCATTAACAACATCTCATACCAATTTAATTTCTGCATTAGCAGTGACTACTACTCTGAGCCCTAATGAATACACATCAACTGACATAACAGAACAGTCCAGTGGAACTTCAGAAATTTCAAAATTGACAAGTCAACAGACCCCTGTATCTTCTCCCACTCCTGTACCACTTTCTGCAAATACTTCAACAGGACCAATAACAGTTACACCAGCAATTGACAAAACAATACAAACAAGTTCCACAGCCTATGCAACAGAGGAAACACCACATCTTTCCTCAACTGAAAACGTCTATTCAGTGCCATCCACATACATAACATCTGTGCCCTCAAGACCTCCTCCAACCATTACTTATGAAACAACAGATGCAAGCTCAACAGGATCCACTGTTGAAACATCTCAATTTTCTAGGGAATTAAGTCAGCAGTCTTCAGGATCCCCTACCACAAGTACAACAGCACCTTCCGATACATCAACAGAATTCGGCTCTACAGCACCATTAACAACATCTCATACCAATTTAATTTCTGCATTAGCAGTGACTACTACTCTGAGCCCTAATGAATACACATCAACTGACATAACAGAACAGTCCAGTGGAACTTCAGAAATTTCTGAATTGACAAGTCAACAGACCCCTGTATCTTCTCCCACTGCTGTACCACTTTCTGCAAATACTTCAACAGGACCAATAACAGTTACACCAGCAATTAACAAAACAATACAAACAAGTTCCACAGCCTATGCAACAAAGGAAACACCACATCTTTCCTCAATTGAAAACATCTATTCAGTGCCATCCACATACATACCATCTGTGCCCTCAAGACCTCCTCCAACCATTACTTATGAAACAACAGATGCAAGCTCAACAGGATACACTGTTGAAACATCTCAATTTTCTAGGGAATTAAGTCAGCAGTCTTCAGGATCCCTTTCCACAAGTACAACAGCACCTTCAAATCCATCAACAGAATTTCAATCTACAGCACCACTAACAACAGCAAAAGAAAGCATGATCCAAACAACTCAAATACCCTCTTCATCTGAGGAATCAGCACATTACACTGTGTTCTCCTCAAATGTAAATGCATATTCCATACCATCAACTACCTTTTCACAACATACAAGTTCTGAAACGGCACAAACAACCTCAAGCGAGGACACATCAATTAAAACAACTGGGCAGACTTTTGAATCTTCAAAAGCACCAGATCAAACATCTGTATTTTCAACCACAAGTGAAACCATAGCCTCATCTTCAACAACTAAATACAGCCCCACAACCATACACACAATATTCACAAGTGCAACTGCAACAGTCCCCACAATGGTAGAATCTGAAGAAACAACTACTAAATCTTCAGATGTAGGTGTACTTTCATCATCGTCATCAACAACAGAATCAGCAACAACTTTAACATCTCATACCAATTTAATATCTGACTTGTCAGTGATGAGCACACTGAGCACTAATGAACACACATCAACAGAAATAATAGAACAGTCCAGTGGAACTTCAGACATTTCAAAAATCCCAAGTCAACAGACCCATGGATCTTCTCCCACAACTGTCACACTTCTTTCATATACTACTACAGAACCAACAGAAGTCTCGTCCAAAACAGATGTCACACTAGCAACAGGCAGCACAATACAAACAGGTCGCACAGTCAATACAACAGAGGAATTAGTACATCGGCCCTCAACTGAAAATATCCATTCAATAGAATCCACCTACATAACATCTCTGTCCTCAAAACTTCATCCAACCCTTTCTTCTGAAACAACAGACGCAAGCTCTACAGGGTACACTGTTAAAACCTCGCAATTTTTTATAGGAACAAGTCAGAAATCTTCAGGATCTCCTTCCACAGGTACAACAGCACCTTCATTTCCATCAACAGAATTACAACCTACATCAACAATGGTAATGGCAACAGAAAGCACAATCGAAACAACTCAAATAGTCTCTACAACCGAGGAATCAGCACATTCCACTGCAATCTCTTCAACTGTAGATGCCCATTCAATGCCATCCACCTACTCAACATCCATTACCTTCACACTCCATCCATTAGTGAGTTCTGAAACTGCACAAACAACCTCAAGAGAGGACACAACAATTAAAACAACTGGCCAGACTTTTGAATCTTCAAAAGCACCAGACCAAACATCTGTATTTCCAACCACAGGCGAAACTATAGCCTCATTTTCAGCAACTAAATACAGTCCCACAACCATACATGCAATATTCACAAGTGCAACTGAAACAGTCCCCAGAATGATAGAATCTGAAGAAACATCTACTAAATCTTCAGATGAATCAACACATTCATCATCGTCATCGACAACAGAATTATCAACAACTTTAACATCTCATACCAATTTAATTTCTGCATTAGCAGTGACTACTACTCTGAGCCCTAATGAATACACATCAACAGACATAACAGAACAGTCCAGTGGAACTTCAAAAATTTCAAAATTAACAAGTCAACAGACCCCTGTATCTTCTCCCACTCCTATACCACTTTCTGCAAATCCTTCAACAGGACCAATGACAGTCACATCAGCAACCGACAGAAAAATACAAACAAGTCCCACAGCCTATACAAGAGAGGAAACACCACATCTTTTCTCAACTGAAAACGTCTATTCAGTGCCATCCACATACATAACATCTGTGCCCTCAAAACCTTCTCCACCCATTACTTCTGAAACAACAGAAGCAAGCTCAACAGGATACACTGTTGAAACATCTCAATTTTCTATGGAAACAAGTCAACAATCTTCAGGATCCCCTTCCACAAGTACAACATCACTTTCCGATACATCAACAGAGCTCGGATCTACAGCACCACTAACAACAGCAAAAGAAAGCTCTATCCAAACAACTCAAATACTCTCTTCATCTGAGGAATCAGCACATTACACTGTGTTCTCCTCAACTGTAGATGCATATTCCATACCATCTACTACCTTTTCACAACATACATCTGTAAGTTCTGAAACGGAACAAACAACCCCAAGCGAGGACACATCAATTAAAACAAGTAGGCAGACTTTCGAATCTTCAAAAGCACCAGATCAAACATCTGTATTTCCAACCACAGGTCAAACTATAGCCTCATCTTCAACAACTAAATACAGCCCCACAACCATACACGCAATATTCACAAGTGCAACTGCAACAGTCCCCACAATGGTAGGATCCACAAAAACAAGTCCTGTATCGTCATCAGAAGGTAGCCATTCATTCTCTTCATCAACAACAGAGTCAGCAACAACTTTAACATCTCATACCAATTTAATTTCTGACTTGGCAGTGATGAGGACACTGATCACTAATGAATACACATCAACAGACATAACAGAACAGTCCATTGGAACTTCAGAAATGTCAAAATTGACAAGTCAACAGACCCCTGTATCTTCTCCCACACTTGTACCACTTTCTGCAAATACTTCAACAGGACCAATAACAGTTACACCAGCAATTAACAAAACAATACAAACAAGTCCCACAGCCTATGCAACAGAGGAAACACCACATCTTTCCTCAACTGAAAACGTCTATTCAGTGCCATCCACATACATAACATCTGTGCCCTCAAAACCTCCTGCAACCATTACTTCTGAAACAACAGAAGCAAGCTCAACAGGATACACTGTTGAAACATCTAAATTTTCTATGGAATCAAGTCAGCAGTCTTCAGGATCCCCTACCACAAGTACAACAGCACCTTCCGATACATCAACAGAATTCGGCTCTACAGCAACACTAACAACATCTCATACCAATTTAATTTCTGCATTAGCAGTGACTACTACTCTGAGCCCTAATGAATACACATCAACAGACATAACAGAACAGTCCAGTGGAACTTCAGAAATTTCAAAATTGACAAGTCAACAGACCCCTGTATCTTCTCCCACTGTTGTACCACTTTCTGGAAATACTTCAACAGGACCAATAACAGTTACACCCGCAATTGACAAAACAATACAAACAAGTCCCACAGCCTATGCAACAGAGGAAACACCACATCTTTCCTCAACTGAAAACGTCTATTCAGTGCCATCCACATACATAACATATGTGCCCTCAAAACCTCCTCCAACCATTACTTCTGAAACGACAGAAGCAAGCTCCACTGGATACACTTTTGAAACATCTCAATTTTCTATGGAATCAAGTCAGCAGTCTTCGGGATCCCCTACCACAAGTACAACAGCACCTTCTGATACATCAAAAGAATTCGGCTCTACAGCACCATTAACCACATCTCATACCAATTTAATTTCCGCATTAGCAGTGACTACTACTCTGAGCCCTAATGAATACATATCAACAGACATAACAGAACAGTCCAGTGGAACTTCAGAAATTTCAAAATTGACAAGTCAACAGACCCCTGTATCTTCTCCCACTCCTGTACCACTTTCTGCAAATACTTCAACAGGACCAATAACAGTTACACCAGCAATCGACAAAACAATACAAACAAGTCCCACAGCCTATGCAACAGAGGAAACACCACATCTTTCCTCAACTGAAAACGTCTATTCAATGCCATCCACATACATAACATCTGTGCCCTCAAAACCTCCTCCAACCATTACTTCTGAAACAACAGAAGCAAGCTCAACTGGATACACTGTTGAAACATCTCAATTTTCTATGAAATCAAGTCAGCAGTCTTCAGGATCCCCTACCACAAGTACAACAGCACCTTCCGATACATCAACAGAATTCGGCTCTACAGCACCA
>MU551607.1:463787-506287 GCA_024362625.1 Silurus asotus
GAAAACGTCTATTCAATGCCATCCACATACATAACATCTGTGCCCTCGAAACCTCCTCCAAACATTACTTCTGAAACAACAGAAGCAAGCTCAACTGGATACACTGTTGAAACATCTCAATTTTCTATGGAATCAAGTCAGCAGTCTTCGGGATCCCCTACCACAAGTACAACAGCACCTTCTGATACATCAACAGAATTTGGCTCTACAGCACCACTAACAACATCTCATACCAATTTAATTTCTGCATTAGCAGTGACTACTACTCTGAGCCCTAATGAATACACATCAACAGACATAAGAGAACAGTCCAGTGGAACTTCAGAAATTTCAAAATTGACAAGTCAACAGACCCCTGTATCTTCTCCCACTCCTGTACCACTTTCTGCAAATACTTCAACAGGACCAATAACAGTTACACCAGCAATCGACAAAACAATACAAACAAGTCCCACAGCCTATGCAACAGAGGAAACACCACATCTTTCCTCAACTGAAAACGTCTATTCAGTGCCATCCACATACATAACATCTGTGCCCTCAAAACCTCCTCCAACCATTACTTCTGAAACAACAGAAGCAAGCTCCACTGGATACATTTTTGAAACATCTCAATTTTCTATGGAATCAAGTCAGCAGTCTTCAGGATCCCCTACCACAAGTACAACTGCACCTTCCGATACATCAACAGAATTCGGCCTTACAGCACCATTAACAACATCTCATACCAATTTAATTTCTGCATTAGCAGTGACTACTACTCTGAGCCCTAATGAATACACATCAACAGACATAACAGCTCAATCCAGTGGACTTTCAGAAATTTCAAAATTGACAAGTCAACAGACCCCTGTATCTTCTCCCACTCCTGTACCACTTTCTGCAAATACTTCAACAGGACCAATAACAGTTACACCAGCAATCGACAAAACAATACAAACAAGTCCCACAGCCTATGCAACAGAGGAAACACCACATCTTTCCTCAACTGAAAACGTCTATTCAGTGCCATCCACATACATAACATCTGTGCCCTCAAAACCTCCTCCAACCATTACTTCTAAAACAACAGAAGCAAGCTCCACTGGATACATTTTTGAAACATCTCAATTTTCTATGGAATCAAGCCAGCAGTCTTCAGGATCCCCTACCACAAGTACAACAGCACCTTCCGATACATCAACAGAATTCGGCTCTAGAGCACCATTAACAACATCTCATACCAATTTAATTTCTGCATTAGCAGGGACTACTACTCTGAGCCCTAATGAATACACATCAACAGACATAACAGAACAGTCCAATGGAACTTCAGAAATTTCAAAATTGCCAAGTCAACAGACCCCTGTATCTTCTCCCACTCCTGTACCACTTTCTGCAAATACTTCAACAGGACCAATAACAGTTACACCAGCAATCGACAAAACAATACAAACAAGTCCCACAGCCTATGCAACAGAGGAAACACCACATCTTTCCTCAACTGAAAACGTCTATTCAGTGCCATCCACATACATAACATCTGTGCCCTCAAAACCTCCTCCAACCATTACTTCTGAAACAACAGAAGCAAGCTCCACTGGATACACTGTTGAAACATCTCAATTTTCTATGGAATCAAGTCAGCAGTCTTCAGGATCCCCTACCACAAGTACAACAGCACCTTCCGATACATCAACAGAATTCAGCTCTAGAGCACCATTAACAACATCTCATACCAATTTAATTTCTGCATTAGCAGTGACTACTTCTCTGAGCCCTAATGAATACACATCAACAGACATAACAGCACAATCCAGTGGACTTTCAGAAATTTCAAAATTGACAAGTCAACAGACCCCTGTATCTTCTCCCACTCTTGTACCACTTTCTGGAAATACTTCAACAGGATCAATAACAGTTACACCCGCAATTGACAAAACAATACAAACAAGTCCCACAGCCTATGCAACAGTGGAAACACCACATCTTTCCTCAACTGAAACCGTCTATTCAGTGCCATCCACATACATAACATATGTGCCCTCGAAACCTCCTCCAAACATTACTTCTGAAACAACAGAAGCAAGTTTAACTGGATACACTGTTGAAACATCTCAATTTTCTATGGAATCAAGTCAGCAGTCTTCAGGATCCCCTACCACAAGTACAACAGCACCTTCCGATACATCAACAGAATTCGGCTCTAGAGCACCACTAACAACATCTCATACCAATTTAATTTCTGCATTAGCAGTGACTACTACTCTGAGCCCTAATGCATACACATCAACAGACATAACAGACCAGTCCAGTGGAACTTCAAAAATTTCAAAATTGACAAGTCAACAGACCCCTGTATCTTCTCCCACTCTTGTACCACTTTCTGCAAGTACTTCAACAGGACCAATAACAGTTACACCCGCAATTGACAAAACAATACAAACAAGTCCCACAGCCTATGCAACAGAGGAAACACCACATCTTTCCTCAACTGAAAACGTCTATTCAATGCCATCCACATACATAACATCTGTGCCCTCGAAACCTCCTCTGTCTTCAGGATCCCCTACCACAAGTACAACAGCACCTTCCGATACATCAACAGAATTCGGCTCTACAGCACCATTAACAACAGCAAAAGAAAGCTCAATCCAAACAACTCAAATACTCTCTTCATCTGAGGAATCAGCACATTACACTGTGTTCTCCTCAACTGTAGATGCATATTCCATACCATCAACTACCTTTTCACAACAAACAAGTTCTGAAACGGCACAAACAACCTTAAGCGAGGACACATCAATTAAAACAACTGGGCAGACTTTTGAATCTTCAAAAGCACCAGATCAAACATCTGTATTTTCAACCACAGGTGAAACTATAGCCTCATCTTCAACAACTAAATACAGCCCCACAACCATATACACAATATTCACAAGTGCAACTGCGACAGTCCCCACAACTACTAAATCTTCAGATGTAGGTGTACTTTCATCATCGTCATCAACAACAGAATCACCAACAACTTTAACATCTCATACCAATTTAATTTCTGACTTGTCAGTGATGAGCACACTGAGCACTAATGAACACACATCAACAGAAATAATAGAACAGTCCAGTGAATCTTCAGACGTTTCAAAAATCCCAAGTCAACAGACCTCTGGATCTTCTCCCACAACTGTCACACTCCTTTCATATACTACTACAGAACCAACAGAAGTCACGTCCAAAACAGATGTCACACTAGCAACAGGCAGCACAATGCAAACAGGTCGCACAGTCAATACAACAGAGGAATCAGTACATCGGTCCTCAACTGAAAATGTCCATTCAATAGCATCCACTTATATAACATCTCTGTCCTCAAAACTTCATCCAACCCTTTCTTCTGAAACAACAGACGCAAGCTCTACAGGGTACACTGTTAAAACATCTCAATTTTCTATGGAATCAAGTCAACAATCTTCAGGATCTTCCACAAGTACAGCAGCACCTTCAGTTCCATCAACAGAATTAGGATCTACAGAACCACTAACAACAGCAACAGATAGAACAATCCAATCAGTACTTCCCTCCTCAACTGAAAGCTTCCATTTATTGCCATCTACCTCCAAATCTGTAATGACAAATCAACAATCAACAACATTTTCAAGCACAAATAGCTTCACAACAATGCTGCCAATCTCTGCAGAAAGTCCAACTACATCCTTTACCATGACAAACACAAATAATGTTTCTATTAATTTAACCTCAAAAAATCTGTTACCTTCCACTTCTGAATCGATCAAATCCCCCAGTCCCGGATTCACACCAAAGGAATCGGTTTCACCACCAATCAATTTCAGGTCCACAACTATCAAAACTTCAACAGTAGGTCCAACCTATATAAATGCATCTTCATCTACCACAAAATACTTCTCTACAACTCTTTACTCAACCCTCAGTGCAGGATCCACAGCATCAGCTTCCATGACTACAGCTGTCATTGCTGCTACCATGAAAAGCTGTACAGATTGCCAGTGTAATGGTTCCCCATGTTTTTTGAACATGACATCTGGGTTGTGTCAATGCAACTGCACTGATTTCACTTATGGTGATTCATGTGGATTTGGAACCAGCACAACACCTGTTATATTCTGTAAGTAAATCATTCCCGTTTGCTCAAAAATAGTTTTGTTGAATGAATTCAAATAACAGTAAATCCTTATTTCCAGCTGAGGAAAGACCTACACGAAATGCAATCATTTCTTTGAAAATTATAAAGGACTATATTTCTGATTATGATCAATTGAACTCTGAGGCATCCAAAAACTTGATTTCAATCATTTCACCTGAGGTATGTTGGTTAATTTCATTTTTTGGGATTGTCACATTGAAGCACACTATGCATATGTAATTTTATATATAACAAACAGTGTTTATTGTTTTTGTAGCTTTCTGACATTACCAGAAAAGCAGATGCAATAAACTTCAGAGATTTAAAGATCACCAGACTCTTGTAAGTTCCCCACTAAAAACCTTTTTAAATATCCTGCTGTAATATTACTCTAATCATCAGCTCGTCGCCAATGGGAGGTGGTAGCTCAGTGGTGGCTCTCTGGGTTATTGATCAGAAGGTCAGCGGTTTAAGCCCCAGGATCTGCAAGATTTTGCTCTTAGGCCCCCTTAACTCTCTGTGCTCCAGGGGTGCTGTATCATGGCTGACCCTGCACTCTGAAGAAAAAACAAAATTGGATGGTCGTGATCTTTGGGGCCTCTGGCAGCTCTGCATTTAAAACAGTCATAATTCGGTAACAGATATTACTGCATGGGCTCATTAACACCTGCAGAAATCAGTGTCTGTGAACACAGTTTGCAAATGCTGGTTAAATCCTAATCATGTGAAGAAGAAAACAAGATCCGGAAACACTGCCATCCTCTTTTGAACCAAAGTTCATTTAAAATATACCAAGGCAAAGTGGAAAACTGTTCCATGCTCAGAATAATGGAAAAATTTGGGGTTTTTTTTGGAAACCATGGACACCACAACCATGGACTAAAGAGGAGCCAGACTATCTGGCTTCTTAACACTCAGTTTAAACAGCTGCATCTCTGATGTATTGTGGTGCATTAGTGCCTGTGGAATTAGCAGCTTGCACATTTGGAAAGGCTCCATCAATGCTGAATGAATGCTCCATCAATGCTGAAAAAAAAAAAAAAAAATATATATTATATATATATATATATATCAAATTCATGTTGTTGCCTGTTTAACCCGAACATGATTTTATTGATTTATTTTGATCCCCAGAAAGGGAAGCATCATTGTTCAAAGCATTGCACAGTACAACTATCCCAACAACCAATCACAAATCCTATTTCTCAACAAGGATCTAGAAACATCTCTAATGACGTTGTTTAATAATCCAGATTCGCTAAAACGTTTAGGTGAAGCACTTGGAAATGTTTCAGTACAGGATCCAGAAGTTCAAATGCAAGAAGTTGAATTAGGAAGTAAGTAATGATTTTCATACATTTTAAAAAATTGGAAATTTTCTTTAAACAAGGATTTGTTGATTGTTCGTTTTGTCCCCTTAAATAAGATATTTTGGACTTGAAACCATACATAAATTGTAATTCGAATATTGCAAACTACACACTAAAGATTGTGGATGATGCCTGGGTGTGTGAGGGGCCATGCCAAACCAACCCTGACTACTGCAGCACACATGGGGAATGTGTAAATGAAAAAAACGGCCCAATGTGCCTGTAAGTCGTTAGAAACATCGAATCCCCTTAAAATGTATTACATTAAAAATGTTTAACAGGTATGTCACAATCTTCTCTTTGTTTTAAATCGATCAGGTGCTATATGTCTACTTTTCAAGAATACTACGGTTTACAGTGCGAGCATATATATATATATATATATCAAATTCATGTTGTTGCCTGTTTAACCCGAACATGATTTTATTGATTTATTTTGATCCCCAGAAAGGGAAGCATCATTGTTCAAAGCATTGCACAGTACAACTATCCCAACAACCAATCACAAATCCTATTTCTCAACAAGGATCTAGAAACATCTCTAATGACGTTGTTTAATAATCCAGATTCGCTAAAACGTTTAGGTGAAGCACTTGGAAATGTTTCAGTACAGGATCCAGAAGTTCAAATGCAAGAAGTTGAATTAGGAAGTAAGTAATGATTTTCATACATTTTAAAAAATTGGAAATTTTCTTTAAACAAGGATTTGTTGATTGTTCGTTTTGTCCCCTTAAATAAGATATTTTGGACTTGAAACCATACATAAATTGTAATTCGAATATTGCAAACTACACACTAAAGATTGTGGATGATGCCTGGGTGTGTGAGGGGCCATGCCAAACCAACCCTGACTACTGCAGCACACATGGGGAATGTGTAAATGAAAAAAACGGCCCAATGTGCCTGTAAGTCGTTAGAAACATTGAATCCCCTTAAAATGTATTACATTAAAAATGTTTAACAGGTACGTCACAAACTTCTCTTTGTTTTAAATCGATCAGGTGCTATATGTCTACTTTTCAAGAATACTACGGTTTACAGTGCGAGCTGTTCCGCAGAGGTGCAGGATTTTACGCCGCTCTATTCGGGAGTCTCGGAGCTGTGCTTCTTGTCATCATTATGACGATCGTGATTGCAGTTGTACGAATGAGGAGCAGGAGAGTCTGGTAAATAATTTCCTTTAGCAAATGTAGACTACATGGACAAGTATTGGGACACCTACCTTTTCCAATCATATGTGGTTCTTCACCAAACTGTACCCGCAAAGTTGGAGGCACACACTTGTATTGGACGTCTTTGGATGTGGAAGTTCTTCCTTCACTTGAATTAGGGAACCCAAACTTCTTCATGACAATGCTTCTGTGCACAAATCCAGCTACATGAAGATCTGCTTTCCAAAGGTTAGAGTGGAAGATCTTCTGCTGTAGAGCTGAGGAGCCCAGGCCTTCTCACCTCACCTACATCAGTACCTGAGTTTACTAACACCTTTGTGTCTAAATTTATTCTCAACTCTCCAAAATATCAGTCAGAGCTGCTGTTATAGAACATAAATCAACACCTCCCAACCAATCACAATTCAGAACTAAAAAGTTGTGTGTTTGTGCATTCACAAATAAGTTCCCCTTTCTTCTAGGTCTTTAAGCAGCTGTCGTGGGATGAATCGATCTGCCTTGTTTACTGACTACTTCTTCGATTTCAGTGACAGAGGTACGGATTTAGTTTCACGCTCATGTGAAAGATGCATCATTTCTGAACAATTAAATGGATTAATGCTTCATATACCACATTTTAAAGGTCAACTTCAGGAATACACTCCTCATGAAAACCTACGAGAGGCAGAAGACGGATCGTTTAGGGCATGCCGCGGAATATGGTGATAATGATACGACTTTGTGGGTAAGTATGTTTAATAGATGACATTTTATAGCGATTTCCTTTTGGAATAAAAGTTAAATCGAAGTTTTGTATAAAAGGTTTGTATGTTTCGTATAAAAGTTAAATAGAAAGTAAGATCCATTGGTTTTGCGGTTAATCAGCAAAACCTCAAACCATCCATACTGATAGTTTTTCCGGGTTCCAGTCTGCTGTCACTTTACGAGAGCGGCCTCTAGAGGCAAATCATTGACGCCACGCTGTTTGTTTTTACACGTGAGACTGGGCTCCACGAAGAGCGCTATATTATATTTATCAATTATGAGTTATTAAATATATAATTATATTTATTAATTAATATTTTCATGATTCAGTACTATTTTTTGGTGATAAATTTCAGTATTATTTTACATGAAACGTTATGTTTGTTTTGTTTTTAATCCGGTTTCTATTTTAAATAAATGATTTATCGCTCATCGGCGAATACGATACAACCTAGCTATCGATATCGGTAAAATCCACTATCGATGGCCTCTAATGAAGGCTGTATAACTGTATGAAGTAAATACTGTTGGTAATAATGTTTCAGGCACAGCAATGCTATGTTGGTCTTAAGAGCTCTTGCAGTTATTTGGATTTATTCTTCATTTGGATTTCACCCCCTGAGTGTTTGGTTCTAAATGTAATATATTAGACATAACAGTAAGGTATGTAAGGAGTGGGCTCTCCATTTAGTCTCCTTTTATCTTTTTTCTCCATTTCTTTAGGTTTTGACCTCTTCTAGGTGAAGATATAATAACAGAAGAGAAGCCATAATGTTCAGGCTGTTCTGGAGATCTTTAAACTCCTGTGGCTTTCATGGAACAAGGGCTATGCTGAAGATCTCTACTTCAAAGATTACATTCATCTAAAATAGTCAATTATAAATCTGTGGGTTCTACATCTTCTAAATTAATAGCTAATAAATTATTACATTATTCCCAACACACTTATTTATATATTATTCCTTAATGAAAATTACGTGGATGGATGTGGTGAACAGGATCTTGTTTACGTTACTGTCGCATGGGTTTTTTCATTCTTTTCTTTTTTTTATATCTAAAAAGGTACTGAAGAAACCGTCAATGTTTGCTCCTGAACAGCCAGCTGTGTGTTAGCTAGATCTACTCTCATAGAAAACCCCCTGCAGCTCTAATCAGGTCCTCATAGGTGTCTAATTGATAAATCACTTGTCCTCAGATACAAGCTGCCTGAAAACTGAATTACTTTCAACATGAGATGGATTTTCCAGAAAACTTGTATATCAGCAGATAGTTAAATATCTTGATGAACTTAATATTTTACTTGTGATGGAAAATCATCCTTTATTTACAATTTCACTTCTTTCTTTTAATGCAGTTTAGTTGAATTCTGGACTGTGATTGGTCAGAAGGTAGTGATATTTTTTTGTTAACAGAAGAGCTGACCGCTGCAAATAACAGGTTTATGGTAATAAACTTGTTCTAATATGTTAACATGGTTACAGAAAAATACACTATATGGCCAAAAGTTTGTGGACACCTTCCCCATTTGCTGTTAGAATAACCTCCACTTTTCTGGGAAGAGTGACAAAAGCTCTATAGCAGGAGATCTTCTTCTCTAACCCACGTAAAGCATATCTTCATAAAGCTGGCTTTGTGCACAGGATCATTGTCTTGCTGGTTCTCCTAGTTAAAGAGAAGGAAAAATTTCATGCTACCACATTCAAGAGTTTGAGGAAGAACCGAATATGGCTGAAAAATCCATAGAGGTCTTAGAGTGTAAGCAAAGGAAAGCACATATTAAAAACTAATTTCTAAGTATTTTTACTTTTATTTTATTACGTGTCATCCGAACATTGTCAGATCGCTCTTATATGAATGTCAATAAAGCATTTCTATCACGCTATTCATTGTTCTGTCACTAGAGGGCAGTATATGCAAGTGAATCCATCTTTATATTAATTTTTTCAAAGCACAATTATTTTATATTATTTGTCTTGTATATTTATGATGTGCTTTAACTTTCTCTCACTATATGTAAGACTTTTTGCCTCAGATATTTATTTTACAAAATACAAAATATATTCCTCATGTTATAAATCCATCCACACTGTATGATCTTGTGATTATAAATATACACCAGTTAACTGCAGAGCTGGTGATTTCCTGTGATTCCCTGTACACCAAAGTGAAAACAAATGATAAATAAACTGATATGACCTGCATTATTTATATATCCAGGCAGTTGATTGCATGCTATTAAATGTAATGCCTCACCGGTGACTAATGGCATGTGACAATTCCTTCAAGAAGTTAGTTTAAAAAATACAATTCTACAATTCTCTGGAGTCATGAGGACCAGTCCTCTAAAATATTAATTTTTTCAGCTTGTGCTTGTGAAGGTCATGGAGATCCTTATGATGATTTGCATACTTTTCATTCATATTGAAACCATTCAGTGAGTCTTTGTGCCATGCAGATGGGGTGTGGTGATATTTACAGAGCCCATCAAAGAGTAGTATAAAGATTGTCAGTCAGATGTTTTTAGCTTTTATCGCCTGTCTGTATGTTTCTGCCCAAACCAGCCCAAGACTGTGCAGTGAACTCTGTAGAAATCCCCTTAAAGCGTTTCTCATCCATCATAGTAAGTTACATTACAGCCAAACATTAAAATATTAATGCCTCCTGCCTCTGGGAATCTTTCAGTAGGTTTGAGAGTGGAGAGTCGATTCATGGTTGATTAATTGGTTGAATTATTAAACCGTAATAAATTATGGGAAACCACCAGCAGAGCACTGAGTGAATACGCCTGAAGCCAGATTTGAGTGAATTTGGGTCACTGTGCCTGTGGAGCTGGTGAGGGTAATGAAGTGTTAAAAGAGGAAAGAGCTGCAGTGTGTGTGTACATTGTAAAGCCATATTACACAAAATAACTTCCCCATGTTAGATTTCATAACCTCAAATAAAAAGTCAGGGGAGTAACTATACTGTACTGTATATACTATATGCTCATCATGTAAATTAGGGTTGTGCAAGTCCTGAAAACTCTAGACATAGTTGTTGATCTGGTGATGGGTTTTCTCCAAGGACATGGAGTCTCCAGTGTCATTTTTTTCCTTAGCTGCAGATTTCTGACATCTTCAGCCAAAAAGCCCATCTTGATAGCAGGGGCGGAGCTAAGGGGTGCCCATGGCCTCCCTGCTCATCACTGCGTTTTTAAATGACGAAAATAATTTCTCAAATATTAATCCAGGGGAACCTTAGTGGGAAAGTGGGAGCTGAGAAATGTTGGCGCACAAAGACATCAGAAAAATAATGATTTTGACTCATTTAAAGATAAATGACCTTCTTTTCAAAGAGTTGCATTGTGATTTGAGCACCTATAATACTTGTAAAAAGGTTTATATTAAGGTTGGATGAAGGGGCGTGTTTGTTTGCATGCTGATATTTTCTATGCCACCCCAGAGTAACTGCTGGCCCCTGCCTGGCCACCCCTGTGAAAAATCCCTGCTTGATAGCTGCTATAATGGCGTGGATAATAGGAACAGACTTGTTACAGGGATGCTCTACAAAATGATACACAACTCGGAACAGTTGACGTGTTGCAAATTTATTGTGTTGCGTGCGGACAAATTATTGTGGTACGAAAAAGAAACAAAAATCAGATCATGCTGTTTCAGCAAAAACAAAAGTCAGCTACACACACGTTAGCACGTTGTTTACGTCTACTTACTGATATTAGTCTGAATTTTAACCACATATGCACTTATTCCAAAAACCCAAATAGACATTAATTGTGTTGAATTTGTGTGTAAAGTATGGTGTGTAAAGCAGAACGTTGTATAGGTCCTTGAGAACATAAAGTATTACTGCTCATAAATGCAACATATTGTTTCATGCATGTGGGAATCATTCGGCTTATTGTGGGGTTTAATTATATAGTAAACATCAATAAATTAAGATTTAATTAATACTTGTATTAATGTAGTTTATGGTTTAGTAATGTTTGTAAAAGGAAAGTGCATCTACTTCAAAATTATAGGTGGTGCTGCAAAATTAGGATGCTGGTGTCACATGTTACAGCGTCTCTGGAGGGTTAAGGGCCTTGCTTAAGGGCCCCAATGGCAGCTTGGCGATCATGGGGCTTGAACCCATCACGTTCCGACCTTGACCGCTGAGCTCCCACATTCTCACATTATACACATATACTTCATTTTTTGAGTCGTAGTAAAAAAAAAAAAAAGATCAAACATTAATAATAACAATTATCATAATGATTCAGTTGCCATGGTAACAGGCATTACTGTCAGTCCGTTTCCTGGTCAGATGATGTTTTGGAAAATGAACCGCTGGCTGCTATTTCCACTAAGGAACAACGCACGCAATTATAAAACCATTATGCAATAAAAAAAAGGCAACGTTCTTATCTCACACGTCATAAAGCAATTAACATTTGTAATATCCTCCAAAGTTTGATCACTGTCTACTCATTCACAAAATATAGAACAATATTCGGACATCCGACTTTTCCAGCCATATTTGGAGACTAGGAGACCTCAAATTGTTCCAGCAAGACAATCAACCTGAGAACAAACCCAGATTCATGAAGATATGGTTTAAAATGGGTTGGAGAGGAAGATCTTTTGCTTTAGCTCCTATCATAGTAAACCCCAAGCCTCCTCAGCTCACTTATATTAGAACCTGAATTACCAACAGCCTTGGGGCTGAATAAATGTCCACAAAATCTAGTGAAACATCTTCCCAAAAGAGTGAAGCTCATTATGAGAGCAAATGTGGAATGGGATGTTGAGAAAGATTCACATATTAATCTTATGCTTATGGTGTCTTAAATATACTTGATAGGGCAGATACAACAAGACTGAATGACAATGACAAAGAGGAAGTAAAGTAGGGAATGAAGTGAACCTATTGCTGCGTGTGTGTGTGTGTGTGTGAGTGTGTGTATGTGAGAGATTGATACTTTTGGCAAAAGTTGTCCCGTAACGCTGATGTGTCCTTACCATCCCTATCTGAAATCAGACCCTAATCAGTATTGCAGAAAGCAAAAAAGAAAAAAACCTGATTTGAGCTCAGCAGTTGGGCGACGCCGTAATTCACCTTCCTCCTGCCTGGAACAAGGCCAGTAGTAATGAGGCAGAGCACGAGGGCGTGGGCGATAAAACAGGCAAAACAGCAATATCTCTGTGTTCCGGCCATCTTTCACAGAGCGAGATACAAGAGGACACGCAGAGTCAAGACCAAACACGGTTCATAAATAAGTGTTTATTTTCTTCTTTTTTTTTTTTCCCCTTCAGGATCTATACTGCACACAGCACTATTCAGTGTAGCTAAGAGGACTGTGTTAAATACTTCGAGACATTACAATATACTGCTCTCTCTCAGTGCATTTTTTCACTCGTTCCACACGACAGCAGAGAAACATCAATCATTTCTTCTTGATCTCGCCTTCATTTCTTTCGGATAAGACACAGGAAACAAGTCAAAGATTAAATAGTACAATGTAAACATTTTTTGTGATAAATGAATTTTGTGTAAAAAAAAAAAAAAAAAGAGCATCAACAACAACAACCAATAAGAAAGTTTTTTTAAAAATAAACGGCGAACAATACAAAAAAAAAAAACGATATAAAAAAGTGGCATCAGTTACATAATGTTCCCGATTTCTGCGTAGATGATTGACCTCTTAGCTCGCTTTTTTTGTTGTTTTATTTAGTTTTTTTTAAATCATTATTTTCAAGGTAACTATGATGCACCTGCTACATTTACTGAGTAATCACAATGGTGTATAACCATTATATAACAATATATAACAATAAAACATCTCATTTACCCGCTGCCAGCAGCCAAAGTCTCCGAGGCTCACGCCACACCCACAGAAATCATGTCTGATAGGTATGCATGTACAAGGAACAGGAAAGTCTGTTTTGTTTCTCGAGTCGGGGCCGATTGTATTAGAGCGTGTACGGGTTTAAATACAGCTTTTGGACAAGTTTTCTTTCACAACAGATGAGTGTCTTTGTGAGTGGTCATGACTGTGTAATCAAAAATTTGAAGCTAATGGTATTCTTGAGGAAACGGCTTCAGATGAACAGTAAAGCGATTCGCTCGAACTAATGAGTACAGTAATGCGTTATCGATGTGAGATAATGAGATATTAATAAAGAGAATGATTTTTTTATTTCCCATTATGGGAGGTAGGATTGGGCACAACTCTTACAGATTGTTCACAGATTTTCAAAGACGATGGCTAGAAAGCAAGTTTAAAAAAACAGGAATTTATTCGTGTATATGTTTTTTTTTTTTCGACACGCAAATATGCAGGGGTTGGGCTTTTCAACAGAATCTTAACTCATTTCGTGGAAATTCGAGAGGCCGATTTCAAAAGGATTGCAGGTTTTTTGTATTTTGGCTTCTTTTTTTATTTGATTCATTTTGTAATGAGCAACACATCAAAACATTTATTTTGATTGCCCCAAAAATAAAACCAGAGGTAGTATTTAAAACAGGAATGCTAAAGAGGAGCTCCTGCGTACACAGGCCAGGTTTGTACGTCATCAACCAAAAAACCAGGTTTATAAGGGACCATCAGCTCTAATAGTGTTTGCATACTCTATGAAGAATACTTACAGCGACTGCATTTAATCAGTGCTGTTTAGCTTGTGTTATGCCTGTTTTCAGACCAAAAAAATATATATTGTGGGTGCATTTCCTGAATTTGAAGCACTGAACAAAAATCACAAATATTGTCCATGCATGACGATGAACACAACTGCTACATTTAAGCGGTTCCTATGTAACATGCACATTGCAGTTTTTACAATCAAAGGTATGCCTCAAAAATGGGCAATTTGTATGCATTTTTACTCACACACACACACACACACACACACACACACACACACACACACACACACACACACACACACACATACACATATACATACACAGTTTTCATACAAGATCTAAGAGCACTAATGATCCAGGAGTCTAAACAGCATACATTTCAACTTCATGCCTATTTATTCACAATGGAACAGTCAGGTTTCATATGGAATATCCTTCAATCCGGCCACAAAAATAACTTGGCCTTGGCTTACTTCATATTTCAAATGTTCAACACAAACTGAACAGATCCTCTACTGACTCAGCGTCCCTCCAGAGTTTGACCTGCGAGGCTCTGAGGCTCGCCACTGGCCACAGAAGCAGCAATCTACAAAAACAATACCTGACTACTAGCAACATAGTCTGTTCAAGAAAAAAAAAAGAAAGAAAATAAACACTGAATAAAATGAGGTACCAGACCAGCTCATACCCATCGACTGCACCATAATCTGCATTTTAAACACTTTAAACAATGAACAATGAGCTAATAAATGTATAAAGAATAATCGTTCTGGGATGTTATTGAGTGACCGGTGCCTTCAGAGCAGCACCGCCATTTTGCAACAATGCGACAAAAAACGTCTGTAACTGCAGGTTGTATGGAACTTACCCTAGTTTTCAGGGTATAACTATAACAATTATAACAACTGCTCAGGAACAGAAGCAGAGTCATCTTGGTGCTCACAAAATGAGGCATTGTCCATGTCCTATAACCTATATTTCCTTCACCTTATACAAGCTCCGAGTGTGTTTTCTTCTTGCTGTCACATGACCAGTCCAAACTGGAGCCTGATGCCTCAGTCTTTCGATTCACAGCACTGTCCACAAAGTATTTTTCGTGCTTGTCCATATACGTGGGCCGCTGAGGGAGCAGGAAGTAGTGCGTAGTGCTGGCCTTCCTGCCGTTTTCCATGATGGGTAAAATGCACGGGGATCCTTCGCTGTTCTGCCTCCGCAGTCCTCGACTCACGTATTTGGGGTCTGGGGCAAAGCTCTGGGTTGGAGGCATGACCCCGTTGTGGTAAATAGGGAGGGTCTTAGGGCTTGTGCCGCTGGACAGAGGTTCTCTAGGGGGTACTTTGGGAGGTCGATCATCATCGCTACATGTCCCAGCAGTGACCTCTGCTGACCAGCGACGGTAATCACCGGTTTTGATAGGCCGTGGGGGAATGGGTACCCGAGGAGGGACTTCGGGTTTGTCCAGGTCTTGCGTGTTCCGGTGATGGCAAGACGGGCGAAGGGTGGAGGGTTTGCTGTAGGAGCCTGCAGGGCCTGAATGGGAACGCCGGAGCTTGCGCTGACGCATACAGGTTGCTTTATGATGATGCTGAGAGTGTTCGTGTTGATCCGGTTCCCTTTGCTGTGGAAGAAGGCTTTCCTGGGACTCGTGTTCATGCTTTTTCTTTGGCTGCTGCTGTTGTTGTTGTTGTTGTTTTTGTTGTTGCTTTTTCTGTTGGGGTACTGGCCCTTCAAAATAGGCATAATTGATTTGTCCGCACTCTCTAAAGCTTCGTCGACTTTGCATACCATACCGGAAGTGGGAAGGTTTCGGACACGTTTCGGACACCAAACAACGACTGTCGTCTCCATTAAAGAACTCAACCTCATTGTCCACAGTCTGGTCAGGAGATAAGTCCACAGAGCCAGGGATTGGGGGAAGAGGCTTTGCTGCTCGGCTAGGCGTCTGAGGAGGGGAGATACGGTCAGATACAGAGAGACGTTGCAAGCCAGGGACCACCTGGTCATCTTCATTGGGGCTAGGTGAAACAAATGGAGAGGGGATGGAAAGGTGAGTGGGTCGGGACTTTTTGGTAGTCAATGGTTGGGCACCGGGACTCAGCAGCGTATAGGAATGGACTCTGTGTTCTGTATGAGGAAGAAAGAAGACAGTAAGTAAGGACACAGAAAACAATATCATATGTTTTAATACCTGAATTTTACTTACTGTCTCCTGTTAAGTAAGATGGCACCTGTTGCCTTGATTGGACATTGCAATTTACAGAGGACTCAACACTGAAGTAGAAGCTGCACGAAGGTGAAAAAAACGAAAAAAAACTTTTCACTTTTTTTGCAGTTGTTTCAAACAACAATTTTTTTTTCAGAGGTTATCAGAGAAAGTACAGATCCAAACAAACCTAATACATCTTCAAGGTTTACCTTACAATAACATGTTGATGGCCAATTGTAACACTCACTTGTCAAGATTATGGTCGCATTTCCAGGAGGGCTTGGCTCTGGACATGCTATGGCATTGACTGCTATGCAGGAAGAGGCTTTGCGGGGGTAAACAAATCTCCTGGACAGTCAAGCCTGCAATGGACATGCTCCAGCTGCAATCGAGTCGCATTCAAGCCAGGAAACACTCACTGAAGCCGTGAGCCACCAAGCTGCTGTGTCATGTACCTTAAAAATGGCCATGGAGGGAAGAAAAATAATTTTTTTTGAGGAATCTCCAGCAGGCCACCGAAGAGAATTCAACATTTATTCAGAAATACAACTACAGTTTGAAAGGACCAGGTGATGTATCCTTTTCATTTCCTGTTATTTGAGATCTTTTGTGAACTGTATTGTATTCTAAGAAATTCTTAGAATAAAACCTTATAAACTTTACACACCTAAAGCCAGAAGTGTAGCTTAATCTTTTAGGTTTTATGGAAGATTGCTCAACCCCGGGGCATCACTGTCTGTCTTATTGTTTTGCAGTAACGTGGCTTTTCTGACACTAATTGAAGCTGAGTTGCCTTGTGCAGTGGACCTTCTCAAGGTCTTTCAGAAAAGAAAGATTAAGCAGTGTTCCCCAGCATCACCAGCTGTGATATGACAAGCGCTTGCTTTTACAGGGCTTGTGTAGCCAAACAATAAAATCATTTTGAGAAATCATCTGAACGATCGCTCTCATAGCTGTCACGTGTACGAGTCTCATAGAATCAGTTTTTTTTTCCCTGTGAATTTCAGCACAGCTTCATTATCAACAATGTTTACACTGCACTACTCTGAATCAAACCTAATGCTAATATTATTCTTTAAGCCAGTGCTGTGCGATTCCAGGTTCCAAGGGCTGCCTGTGATAAGTGTTTAGACTGAAAACTTTCCATTTGGCACAGCAGGTTACAACTTGAGAGTATTTATTTATAAAAAGAAATAACAGGTTTGCCAAATGATTTACTGTCTAGCCAATGTAAACCCTGTCAGGAGATAAAAATTCAAAACAGTGTAGCATGAAAACCTGAACAAAGACCTGGACAGAGACCTGGAAATACATTTTTAGATTCTGACAAGCCATATAAGGTTTTTTTTTTTTTTTAAACAAATACATGCGAATAAATTGTATAAGCCTTTCTGTTTCTAAAGACATCTGTGCTCATGCTCTTTAATACTGTATGTTTACCTAAAAGATTTCCAGGAATGCTTTGAGGCTATTAATTGAGTAACCTTATCTAATACAGCTTTCGAGCTTTCTTCATCACGCTCTTTAATGCAATTCATGAATCCATGAACTTTTTCTTACAGTGCTGCTTCAAATCAGATCTAAACTACAGGTTCACATAAACAAACAATTGTATTCTAAATGTGTAATGATCTAATCAGTCACTGGGGCTCTGGATATTCTATGGCTACAAACAAAAGTGCTTAATAAATTATAAATTGAATTTTGATACAGTGCTGTGCTCATGGTTTCTGTAAAGGAATATTCACTCAGTTTCCAGCATCAGTCTAGTTTCTGACATGGGAAATTAGGATCACTAGCTGTGGGTTTTTTTAATACAGAACATGTTTATAGCTGCTGTAAAGTAAGCGAGAGCAGGAGTTAACCTGATCTGTAGACGTCCCAGAACATCAAATGGATAAAAAGCATGATGTTCTTCAATAGGAAATTGTTAACAGATAATTAACGGATAAGAGGAATAAAAACACATTACGAAGCATAATAAATAGTGTAGTGTAGTGTGTAGTGTAGTATAGAGTATTGTGGTGTGATGTAGTGTAGTGTAGTGTAGTGTAGCGTGTTATACAGCAATGGAGCGTAGTGTAGTGTAGTATAGTGTAGTGTAGTATAGAGTATTGTGGTGTGGTGTGGTGTAGTGTAGTGTAGTGTGTAGTGTAGTGTACTGTAGTGTAGTGTAGTGTGTATTGTGTTATGGTGTAGTGTAGTATGGAGTATTGTGGTGTGGTGTAGTGTAGTGTAGTGTGTAGTGTAGTGTAGTGTAGTGTAGTGTGTATTGGGTTATGGTGTAGTGTAGTGTAGAATGTTTTAGTCAAGTCAAGTTTATTTCTATAGCGCTTTTTACCATAGACATTGTCTCAAAGCAGCTTTACAGAATTTAGGGTGAAAGTGTTGTGTAGTGTAGTGTGGTTTAGTGTAGTGTAGAGTACTGTAGTGTAGCTTGTAGTGTAGTATAGAGTAGTGTGGTGTAATGTAGTGTAGATTATTGTAGTGTAGTGTGAAAAAGAGTAGTGAAGTGTAGTATAGAGTAGTGTGTAGTGTGGTATAGAGTAGTGATGAGTATTGAAGTGTAGTGTGGCTTTGTAAGGTGTTGTTTAGTGTGGTGTGGTGTGTATTAGAGTAGTCTAGTGTAGTGTGTAGTCTTGCACATAGACACTTTAATCTCTGACACCGAGTCTTTATTCTGTACTTCTCTCATACATATCCATCCATCCCTTCTGTTAATTCATGTAGATACATATATACTTTTTTGCTAGTGCAAGTGTGTGTGTGTGTGTGTGTGTATATATATATATATATATATATATATATATATGTATGTATATTTATCTTTTTTTTTATGTATACCTAAAATCATGTTATATTTAAATGTTCTTCTATACTTATTTGATTTATTTTGACGTTTACTCTTTATTTTTTATCTTTATATTGTGTTTCTTTAATGTTTACGAGTTAAACAGTCGTAAAAAGCATTTCACAATATGTCGTATTCTGAATGAATGTGTACGTTACAAATACAGTTTTAATTTAGTGTAGTGTAGTTTGGTGTGTTGTAGTGTGGTATCGAGTTTTGTAGTGTGTTGTAGTGTGGTACTGTATAGTGTGGTGTAGTGTGTTGTAGTGTGTTGTAGTGTGGTGTAATGTGGTGTAGTGTGGTATAGTGTGTTGTAGTGTGGTGTAGGTTGTTATATTGTGGTGTATAGAGTTGTACTGTTATAGTGTGTTATAGTGTGGTGTAGTGTGGTACTGTATAATGTGGTATAGTGTGTTTTAGTGTAGTATAGTGTTTTGTAGTGTTTTGTACTGTTCTAGTGTGTTCTAGTGTGGTATAATGTGTTGTAGCGGGGTGTAGTGTATTGTACTGTTGTAGTGTGGTGTAGTGTGTTGTAGTGTGGTGTAGTGTGGTGTGGTGTGGTGTAGCGGGGTGTAGTGTGTTGTACTGTTATCGTGCGTTATAGTGTGTTGTACTGTTATAGTGTGTTATAGTGTGTTGTAGTGTGTTGTAGTGTGGTATATTGTGTTGTAGTGTGTTGTAGTGTGGTATAGTATGTTGTAGTGTGGTATATTGTGTTGTAGTGTGTTGTAGTGTGGTATAGTGTGTTGTAGTGCAGTGTATTGTGGCATGATGTGGTATAGTGTGGTGTAGTGTGGTGTAATGCGGTATAGTGTGGTGTAGTGTGGTATAGTGTGGTATAGTGTGGTGTAGTGTGGTATAGTGCGGTGTAGTGCGGTGTAGTGCGGTGTAGTGCCGTATAGTGTGGTATAGTGTGGTGTAGTGCGGTGTAGTGTGGTATAGTGTGGTGTATGTGGTATAGTGTGGTGTAGTGAGGTATAGTGTGGTATATAGTGTGGTTTAGTGTGGTATAGTGTGGTACAGTGTGTTGCAGTGTGTTGTAGTGTGGTATAGTGTGGTGTAGTGTGGTGTGGTGTAGTGCGGTGTAGTGCGGTGTGTTGTAGTGTGGTATAGTGTGGTGTAGTGCGGTGTAGTGTGGTGTAGTGTAGTGTGGTATATTGTGTTGTAGTGTGGTATATTGTGTTGTAGTGTGATATATTGTGTTGTAGTGTGATATAGTGTGATATATTGTGTTGTAGTGTGGTTATATTGTGTTGTAGTGTGATATATTGTGTTGTAGTGTGGTATATTGTGTTGTAGTGTGGTATATTGTGTTGTAGTGCGGTATATTGTGTTGTAGTGTGGTATATTGTGTTGTAGTGTGGTATATTGTGTTGTATTGCGATATGTTGTGTTGTAGTGTGATAAATTGTGTTGTAGTGTGGTATATTGTGTTGTAGAGTGGTATACTGTGTTGTAGTGTGGTGTATTCTGCTGTAGTGTGTTGTGTTGGTTTTGGACCAGAGAACATGTGCCTATAAATCTAACCATCGCACTGGCACTGGTTTAAACCTTCTCCAAAAGACAACAAAACTGTACTGTATAAAAAAAAGTCCTCCCAGCGTCCTGCATGCCTGTAACTGTGTACACAATCGGCCCTCGCAGTGAAACCTGATCCGTGATAATGAACCCCACGGGGCGAACGCTTCCTCTCGCAACAGGTGCGAGGCGTACCAGACCGACCGTGGTCACTACAGACATTTCTCTGCTGTATTTATGGGTAGCGGAAGCCAGCACTGTGGTCATTTTTTGGTATTACCAGACAACAAGGTTACACAGGAAACACACAGAACAAGTCGAAAGGCTTTGTGGTGCAAACTGCTCACTATATATGAATATGTCTCAATGTCAAATCTTTGGCTACGTGTGAGGAACCAGTCGACTTGTGACCATTTTCTACATAAATAAACGTACGAATAATCTCCACGTCACTGTGATAAACATCACTCTTATAAATTAAAGTCATTATCAGTGTTTTTATTTGTGTTTATAATCATTTCATTGCTACTGTTTGTGCTGACTACAAACCGCGGCTCGCTTGTAGCTTTTTTTTTGTTTCAGTGTAAAATTAAATAAAAATAATGTGAGACCAAAATCAGTGTCGCATAAACACAAACACACATCATGAAATGCACGTTAGACGAACTTTAGTATATCGAAATCTTTTAGGACAATAACGGAAAAAAAAATAAATCATATGATATAATAAATCAAAATAAAAACTATAATAATGATGAAAAATGATAATAATAACTCACAGTAATTACACTTTTTATTTTATTATACGACAGTAAATTTGGCGATATAAACGATACGTGCTATCGCAGAAATGTATCTCGCGATAAGTATAATCGTATCGTCCCTTTTACCCACCTAGCCCTTATATAATAATAATAATAATAATAATAATAATAATAATAATTTAACGTTTTTGTTTTTTTTGTCTTGATGAAAAAAGAGACGCATCCCATACGCAGACACACACACACACACACACACACACACACACACACACACACACACACACTTTCACTCTTTACTAATTTAACCGCGGTTTCCGAGCAACCGGACCCGCTCTACTTGCGCGGCAAGGCGACGACGAGCGCGTGTGAGCGCGCGCATGCGTCTTGGGGTCTGGCCAACCGGGGAAAAAAAAAAGCTACCTTAAACGGCCAAGTGACTCATCCGGATAAGTGCGCTCCTGTCAAAGCGGGCGCGCGACAGGGCTGTCGCGTGTGCGTGCGTGTACGGGCGCGCGCTCCCGCGATGCGCCGTAGTGCGCAAGAAAATACATCTATAAGAAGTACGGAGTAAGTGAGCGTTTGGGCCCTGGGGGGCCCGGGGGGGGAAGGGGGGTGTCCGGGGCCTGAGTGCAGGGAATACGGGATGGAAGTAAAGGCATTCTCCAGCGGGCACTGGGGGGGGACGGGTTTCCATGATAACTGTTCGTGCAGAACGCAGCAGAAATGTCGACCAGTGCACACAGTCACATCTATCATATTGTATAGCTTGTACACAAACAAACAAACAAACAAACAATGAATAAATTAATTATTTTAAACAATAAATTAATGTATTAATGTATTTGTTTGTTTGTCTATAAGCACTACTTATAAATTAGGGTATTAAATACAGATGATGGATCTATCTATCTATCTATCTATCTATCTATCTATCTATCTATCTATCTATCTATCTATCCACAGACACACACACACACACACACACACACACACACAGTGGCTTAACAAACAATACAGTAATACATTTTAAATCTTTGATCTTTAAACTAAAAAATAATAATCACTTTATTATCTGAGTCTAATCAGGCCATTAAAAAACGAATATACTGATTAATATACTGAGCTTCTATCTATCTATCTATCTATCTATCTATCTATCTATCTATCTATCTATCTAGGCAATATATAATATCTTGCATCTGTATGACATATACTGCAGCCTTATTGTTAAATGAACTAAAAGTCTATTAGGACGCACACGCGCGCACACACGCGCGCGCGCGCGCACACACAGCCTATTTATTATCTGTATCCTGCAAGAGTGTGTGTTTGAGTTTGTCATGCCATTCTTACACCAGACATGGACAAACACACGAGTCTTTATAAGGTGCACAGTCAGGCAATGTGATAAACACAGTGCCATCGTCACCACACACACACACACACACACACACACACACACACACACACACAGAGAGGAAGAAAAAGCAGGAATGAGAGAGTGGAGAAATGATCAGAGATGCGCTTGAAACTCACCTTCAGCTCCTAATCCACAGTTACATGGTACACTGAGTTAATGCATGCTGCTCGTAAAGATCCTGTTTAGCGCGCGCTTGTGTGTGTGTGCGTGTGTGTGTGTGTGTGTGTGTGTGTGTTAGCGCGGGTACGCCAGCTATAAGCGCAGGCATTCACAGTCCTGTTGCGACACTTACACAAGGACTCAATACAACGCTTCCTCTGTGCGCTGCTCTTTTTAATCGCTATTAGCGCGAGGACATGCGGGACTCCTCCTACTGGTGCCTCTTAAAGCGACAGAACTTCCTGGAAAACCTCATGCACCACATCCAATTATTACCCAGAATGTGTGTGCTTCACTTTTACACCCAAACACTATAGGAAGTGGTAGTTCAGTGTTTAAGGTTCAGGGGCGCTGATTAGAAGGTCAGGGGTTTGAACCCCTGCTATAGCCAAGCTGCTATTCTTGGGCCCTTGAGCAAGGCCCTTAACCCTATGCATTTGGACGTCAGCTTTCATCACCATTCCTATATGGAGTTTTCCACTCCTAACTGTTAGCACAACGTCATTTCTATTGGTTTTCACCTTTACATGAAATGTACCCTTTACTTTACTACTTCTGTGCACAAATCCAGCTCCATGAACATGTGTTTTACATGAGTTGGAAATATGTAGAAGATCCTGCATGGCCTGCCGTAGGGTTCTGATCTCAACCCTATTAAACACCATTTGGGATGAATTATTTAGGCTGACTGCACTCCCGATCTTCTCGCCTCAAGCAACATGAATATTACTAACACCCCTGTGGCTGAACGTAATTTTACAAACCTCCATAAAATCTAGTGGAGCATCATCTCAGAAGAGTGAAGCTTATTATAGGAGGGAATGGAGACCAAATGTGGAAGGGGATGATCAAAAAGAAGCACATACCAATTTTATAGTAAGGTGTCCGCAAATTTTTGTTGGACATCCAAGATTTTTTCTAATAACCCTCATTCTTCTGGGTAAGCTTCCCACCAAAAGATTTCTTGTGGGGCTCATAAGTTCTCTAAGAGCATCAGTGAGCTCAGGGAGCAGACTCCAGATGCCGAGGGGCCAACAACTCCAGTTCCAGTTCATACTGCTGTGAAAAAAAATCAGAAGAGTTCTAAGATGGTGGGAGCCGTGGTAGAACATGGAGGAAAGCAGGGTGCAATGCGAGGTGAGATAAGTGCTGTGAGGTGGAAGGATGATGGTCTGTTTGATGGTCCATTCTGATGCGGGAAACTCCATGAAGCCAGTGGAGGAAAGGTATCAGTTACAATTCACTCAAAAATACAAAAATGTTTACATTGTGTTTGTCATGCGGCTGTGTGAAGATCTTGCTAACCTCAAACATCTTCAAATCAATTCATGTGTATTTCTAGAGAACTTTAAACAATGCATATTGTCTTAAAGCAGCTTTA
Source organism: Silurus asotus (assembly GCA_024362625.1). NCBI lineage: Eukaryota > Metazoa > Chordata > Actinopteri > Siluriformes > Siluridae > Silurus > Silurus asotus. The sequence goes on from MU551607.1 coordinate 488,135, forward strand.
CAGAGATGCAGCAGCTATAAAAGAATGTAGAAGTTTGGTGTATATACGTTTATTCTTTCTAATTATACATTTATTCCTAATGAGCGAGTCAGTGGCGACTGTGGTGAAGGAAAAACTCCATGAGACTTTGAAACTCAAAGAGAAACATCCTCAACACCGAATATTCGTTCACGGCAGTTCCATCACTGTTCATACTGTAATTCTTCTGTTTTTCAAAAGACCTACCTGAAAAAAAAAAAGATACGCATCTTATCTTACAGAACAATGTTCCTGATGACGTTTGAAGGCCAACCAGAACGATGTTCCAGCTGGAAGTGGGTTTAGAAGAAAAAAAAAATAGAATAAAAGCAAACATGTGACCTGTTTGAAGCCGGCCGGGAAAGGAAGAGACCGGACAGGGAGAGTGGGAGGCAGACATGAGAGATGGCTCCAGGTCTGATAAGCAAATTTACTCAACACACACACTCACACACACACACACACACACACATACACACACACACTATCAGCAGCGTGTTTGTTGTACACTACCCATATTATCTGGTAGGTTTTTCGTCAGACGCACGTAGCTTGTGTAACTTGAGTGAGGCCTTTTTTTTTTTTTTTTCGGGTAAAGAGGTGAATCTTTTGGCAGCGTGGGGTTAAAAACAAGGCTTCATAACAACAAGATTAGTGAGCTGATAACGGGACAACTCGGCCCAAACATCCTGACTTATGATCGCTTGATGCACATAATTAAACAGGCGTGAAGCGTTTCATTTGTTTTGCTCCGATTCGTGTCAAATGAAGGGTTTATCAATTGTTTATCTTTAAGTTTCCTGGAAACTGGTTGCACGAGACTGGACGATGGGAGGGCTGAACAAGCGCACAGGCACAATGTCCCAAAAAAATAAAAGCAGCATAAGGGCTTAAGCAAACACAGACCTATGAAAGAGGAAAGACAGCAGGAACAAAATGTACTTGAGCTACACTGTTACAGATCCCCGCGCCTGGCCTTGGCCCCTACAGCCGAATAGGCTTATCAGGAGATATTTGGCCGGGGACGAGGAGGGCTTTTCGGCTAATCCCCTTTTATAATTTCGGGTGCATTTTTCACATTCCCTCAAGCCAGTCATGGCCAGCAGGAGAACGGATAGAGCCTGTCGCTCTTTGGCTGTATGTCTGCAAAGCAGGACCGTGAACCGGTGCGTAAGTCTGTGCACTCGCTCGGCTTGGAGTGTAAAATACACAGTAAAATATAATACTGTGCGTTTTTATTTATTTCCTGCAGGCATGTACTGTATGCACATCTTGCGAGGAAGGCATTTTCCGGTTTCATGCTTGCAATAATTCCTTCCAACAATCGTTTTTTATTTTTTTAATTTATTTTCTTCCTGTATTATTTTGTACCCAGGTTTAAAAAAAAGCAGAAAAAACAGAAGAGCTTGATGCGAGCACAGATTGCTCCGTGTTCAAAGAAACCCAGCAGTGAACTTTCCTCTCCTGCTAGAACCCTCCCTCGTTCCTCTCGCCAAGCTCCCGCCTCACACACACACACACACACACACACACACACACACTCCATGGGTGATGTGATGTCACCACACACACACAGATTGAGAAGGAAGTGCCTTATAAAGTCAGGCAGCAGCCGGAGTAGGAGCAGGAGCAGCTCACATGGCATTGAGTGAAAGCAGGGATTTGGACTATAACCTGCCTTCCAGAATCTAACCAAAACATGAACCACACACATATAGTGTTTGACTACATCCTATTGAGCGGGTTGTTGAACCTTACCACCTACTCATGGTTTGCGTTTACACAAGTTATATTATTGCTGGCATTTTTTAAAGATTTATACAATTTGCATACAATTTTTCCAGAGTTTTTCTGTTTCATCTTCCCTTGTACACGTTTCTCCCCATGTACCTAAAAGGACTTTAACATCCCTGAACTCATTTCACCAAACACTGAATGTGTGACACCTTGACACGAAAGGAAGGGCGTGTCCATGCTCAGGGGAAGGACTTGAATCACCATCTAAAGGTTACCAGGTCATGAAACCTCCACCTGCTGATGTAATCGCTATACTGTAGCTGGTCCTAATAGTAAGAATTGAAAAAAAAAACCTCCGCCCTGCTACGTCATGCAACATTGTTGAACCGGAGAAAGAGGAAGTTTATAAGTGCTTATTAGAAAGTTTATTATCGTTTCTATAGCAACAGCTCATTCACCGGGACATGAATATAAACAGGTTGGAAAACAATGTCTGCGATTGTACATACCGCGAGCCTTTTACCATGTATGAAACGAGTCTCTTTTGTCATGGGCTGAGCTACATTTTCAGTACCGGGACAAACGATGGTTATAAACACGTAAGAAAGAGAAACAAACGAAGGCTGATAAAAGAAAGACTGTTTATAGCTTGTAAAGAGTAGGAAAGATATTTCCATGGTAAAGTGAGAAAGTGTTTGAGGGTCCATTGGTGAAGCGGTAGCTCAGTGGTTAAGGCTCCAGGTTTCTGATTGGAAGGTCAGGGGTTCACGCCTTGGTGTTGCCAAGTTGATGGGACCCTTGAGCAAAGCCCTTAACCCTCAGTGCATCAAAAGTGCTGTAACTTGGCTGATCCCAGCTTCATAACGTCCCTGGGATTTGCGAAGAAATACCAATTTCCCTGTGGGATCAATAAAGTATAAAAAAATGTAAATGATAACGGTTGGTAACAGTAACTGGTTCATTCTTGATGTATAATTTGATTGGTATTTGAATTTCCTCTTCATGTTGGATAATAATAATTATCAAATAATTGCTCATTTCTAAAAGATGTACGCTGAATAAACATATCGATGTACGTTTAGTCTGCTGTACCACATCTGGCCAGATCTCTAAACAACCGGAACGAACAGCTGCCGTAAGAATGGTGACAAATCAGGTCAATACACCAGCCAAGCTCATACTCTTGTGTTTAGTCAATGCTGCGGGGAATTAAAAATGTCTCAGAGTCAGCCATATGGTTTGAGGCAACTCACACACACACACACACACACACACACACACACACACACACACACACACACACACACACACACACACACACGCACACACACACACACACACACTTACACTTACAAACTCCAACATGTCCACACACATTCTGTCTGCCTTTCTCAGCCACGAAGACGTGACACGAATCCAAGCACCCACAGGCTGTCATCTCGCCTAAAAATGTAAATATTACCATATTACAGCATGGGGAATGATTACATGCCGCTTACTCAGCCTCTTCTTCCGCCCACCGCCGTTATTAATCATTTCCTCAGTTACTATAATGGGGCTGATTTTCCTGTAATTCGTTAATTACACAGGTACCTGCATGCTGGCTCAAGCTGGAGCAGGCAGAGCCCAGTGGGAGGGGCAAGTCCCAGGGTCATTGTGGACAAGTGGGTGGGATCCTGATTATGATGTCACAAGACTGGCACCAGATATAATACAATTCTGAATAAAGTCCGATTCAGATTCTCTAAAATGCTCAATCATAAGAATAATAATTAAATACAAAAATATAATGCTTATTTAACTTTCCTGGATATTCTCTAGCAGAGCTTCAATACATTATAAAGCTCATTTTTGTCATATTGAAAAAATGCACATAAAGCCAGCTCCACCATGAAGATATCCTTTACATGGGTTGGGTTTGGTGGAAGATCTCCTGCTATAAAGCTTTATACCTTCTGAACACTGATGAATGTGAATGCTGACTGCACTCCAGACCTCCTCACCTTCTCACCTACATCAGCACCTGACTATACTAACACACTTGTGGCTAAATGAATCTCCTCAAAATCTAGTAGAACATTCTCCCAGAACAGTAGAGCTTCTTAAAAGAGCGAATGGAGACTTGGGATGTTCATAAAGAAGTATCTTATGCTCAGGTGTCCACAAACATTTATCCATATATCATAGCTTAAAAAATGGACTATATATTATTATGCTAGTCCTTTTAAGCTTTTATTGCTGTCCAGATTTTGTGTGTGTGTGTGTGTGTGTGTGTGTGTGTGTGTGTGTGTGTGTGTGTGAGTGTGAGAGTGTGTGTGTAGAAGTCAGTCTGCCAGATGTAAACACAAGAGCATCTGCTATGTCAGCTTTCCAGACACAAGTGCACACAGAGAGGCTGTAAAGCCCAACCTCTGTGGGCTAATCAGGAATGTCCTCACACAATTAAGTCTCTCATTTTCATTGTTCAGAGCAAAAAAATATATATAATAAAAAATGGAATAAATTCCTTATCTGGACTTGTTTACTGGGAAGAAAGAATAAAAAAGGTGCCATTATTGGACCATATCTTTGAAATCAAGCAGGGGAAAGTGTGAATTGTAGGTTTACGTGTGCTGTGAGCTCAGCAGTGAAACGGTTAAGCTCCAGCATCCTGGCATGTCTCCGATGAGTATTCCAGGTTTATGCTGTGTTTCCATGCAAGGTCAAACGATCAATTTGTCTAAACTGTGAGCTGATGGCTAAGGGATTTGCTGATCTCCTGCTTTCCTGCTCTGGTGCTTCCTCAGGGACTGACCTACCTCAGACACAGAGACTTAAACTCCTCATACCTACTGCTGATAATGATTTCAGATGCTTGAGCCAGAACTGGGTTGAGCTTTGTAGTGGTGTCGTCCAGTGGTAGGTAGCGTTAAAAACTGAGAAGAAGTCAGTATCCTTTGAGTACTAACCCTTTTCTTAACTACGACTCCGGGAAAAGTAAATCGACCCCTTTCACAGTTCTGCTCAAGTAAAAGTACTCGCTTCTGAATGGACTCCACTTCTAAAAAAAAAAAAAACCACCTTAAAAGTTTGTAGACACCTTAACATAAGCTCGGTATGTGCTTCTGGTACCCCGTTCCACATTTAGGCTTGATCCCCTCTTATAAAAACCTCCACTCTTCTTGGAAGATGTTCCACTCGATTTTGTGGAGATTTGGGCTCATTCATTCAGCCAAAGGGATGTTAGAAGAGTCAGGTACTGATCTAGGTGAGAAGGTGAGGAGGTTCCTGAGGTGCAGTCAGCGTTCACATTCATCCCAATGATTTTCAGCAGCTGGTTCCTCTCCAGGTTTTGTCCTCATACCATCTCAGGGAGTTTTTCCTTCATCACTGTCGCCACTGGATCATTCATTAGTGACAAACCTACATGCAATAAACATATACACGCTTTTATACAACCTAATAACTTCTTTATCTTTGTAAAGGTGCTCTAAGACAATGTCCAGTGTAAAAAGCGCTCTACAGAAACACCTTTATATATTCTGTGGATTATCTTGGCACCATTTTACATACATGTAAATATCTCATATTGTAAATTAATATATCTTATATTGTTATACACATATTGTGCCTTCACACAATATATGTATACCAGTAAAACATTTCCCCAAAATGAAAATAAAATACCCCAAGTCGTTTTGATGACTTTGTGCTTTTTTTCTCCCGACTTTTTACTGCTGATCTTTTACTGGGCTCTTATTCAATGATCCGTATATTAACCACAGAGGTCACGGCCTCGAGCTTCAGACCACATCCAGACATCCTGATTAATTCTAGACATCACTCAGCTCACTGAAGGAATTAATGCTACCCTGCGATAGGCATGTCCAAGTGGCTTTTTTCCACCCGTTAAAAGTGTAGGTGGCATGCGGATGCATTTGTCCTGGGTTAAATGACGCACCATTCAGTGGGTGTGAACACACGGTCCTAAACTTAACTTTATCCTGGGGACATGCTGAGTGGAAAATCTGGATGGTGTTTCTCAGTTTGCTAATATTTGTATGAAATTAACAAAATTTCCTCTGTATAAATGTAGGCCATGAACACATATACTGGGAATTTGCAATAGACACAGTTGTTTTAGGATGTTTGATTTGTGCATAATTCAGAACCAAATTTTAAATCTATGTGAGTGTGAATTTAATTTGTCTGCTTGAAATTATTAGATTTTCATTCAATGTAAAACCTGCACCAGAACTACACACACTCAATCTTTATATATGCTTTACACCGAAATGTACCAAGTGCACAAACCATGTTAGAGATCTGCACTCGGTAAAATATAATTGCAGTAAAAGTGTCCCTTTAAACTTTGACTTGAGTTAAAGTACAAACTTGTTCCTATTATCATTTTTATCACAAGATTCTTCACTTAATTACCACAGTTTCTGTGTAAAGACTCGAATGTGACTCTCAGCACACTGATCTATTAATAGAATTATATTAATGACTCAAACACTGATTGATTTTTATTATAATTATCATGAGTTTAAAACCTTCTTTTCAACTTTAAAAAACGTGTAAATGAGGTCACATGTGTGGTGGTGAGTTCAAATCTGGAGTTTCTTCATCATTTATTCCTCTCTAAATGTTCTGCTTGATGTTTAAATGATGCTGAACTGTATGTTGGTGATAAGTAGATGCACCAAGCGCCGATCAGAACACGTGTAAAAAAGAGTGTGCACTCGATCCTGATTGGTGACTCGCTGCGTGTTTCACCAGTTACGTTTTTATCCTCGTTAATAAAAAGACACGACTGATTTCACTAAATGTAGTAAAAAGTCACATTTTTGAGTTTGTAAAGGAGTGAAGTTACAGTTAAAATCTCCACAAATGGAAACACTTCAGTAAAGTTCAGATACGTGACAAAACTACTAAAGTACAAAAACAAATAAAATTTACTTACAGCAATGAAAACTTGTACCACAAATTCACACACTACACACGTTCAATCTTTCACACTTCACACTCAGTATAAAAGCCTTTGTTTGTCACATTTGCATTACAGAAAAAATAATTTTCTATATATATATATATCCCAGCATGCTCAGAAGCTGGGATCAGCCATGATACGGCGCCCCTGAAACAGAGAGGGTTAAGGGTCTTTCTCAAGGGCCCGAGAGAGGCAGTTTGGCGATACCAGGGTTTCTAGACCACTCACTAGTGCTTCAATACTGGAACCTGGTTTTAGCATAATGCACAGAAACAACTTTGGCAGACATTTGTTTGGAAGTAGGTGTCAACTGAAGACATCTGGCTTTTTTCAGAGCCAGTAGCTGCTGGGATTCTCAACAGGTTTTAAAAAAAACCGCTGTGGGTCTGAGAGAAAGAGAGAGAGAGAGAGAGAGAGAGAGAGAGAGAGAGAGAGAGAGAGAGAGAGAGAGAAATTACGCCAACACAAAGTTTATTTAAACTAGCTTTACGGTCCTCCTGCAAGCCGGCGATGTATTAAACAGTAGTCTGCTGCAGGATGTAAACTCGGAGTGGAAGACGCGCCCAGATTTCACGTCTTTGGAGTAAACACAGGGTTCTCAGTGGGAGGTTTTGAGTGCTTCACTCAGGCTAAAAGACATAACAGAGACGTAAAGCTTAAAAAAGGGCAAAGAAATTGGTGACCGGACACAGCATTTGTGAGTTAAAGAGAACTATGAATGAATGAGAAGATAAATCATTTTATACATGTGCTGTACAGTATCAGATCTTCTCCAGCTGGAGATGGGGCTGTTTTTCCTGTTAATCAAGGGAGGGTGATTTGTTTTGTAATAATATGTGATTTGGTTTGCTTCAGTTTCAGAGCTTTTTAACAATGAAGCATAAACTTATAAAAGGTGGTGATCCCTGTGACTGTGCGTGTAGCCTTGTGCTGCCACCTGTTGGCATGTAGCAAAACAAGTCTTCAAACTTTATGAAGCCAAGTAACTTGGTTGATGGACCTTCCACAGCTTTTCAATCAGATATTTGAACCACACTTGTCCTGACCAGGTTACCTGATGATCTCACGTGTTAATCAGCATGGCTTTTCTTTGTCCTGTGAGCTTCTTACCAGCTCTAGTTAAACTTTTGCAGGAGCCCAGGTCCTGCAAAACCTCCCAGGAACCTATCATTCATTCCCATTAGATCCAACCAGGAACAGGAATTGCAGGACGAGTGGCAGAGGTTGAGTTTGAAGCTGCTTGATTCTGTACGTGTTACTGATGTTCCTTTTCCTTTATGACTCATGACATATTTCTACGTCATTGCGACATTTCGTGCTCATGCTCTCAGATTAGGTAAAATAACGCCCTCGCTACCCACAGCTCACCCACCCTGAGTTTTATGAAGAAATGGCAGTCTGGAAGAACAAACACTCGGGAAGGAAAGACGAGGTGGAGAAGGTAGAGAACGCCTGACTCAAACTCTCCTTTTTTTTTTTTAAGATTGAGGCATGACGTAGTGTTTTAAGAAGATCACGACATTCATACATCAACTTAATGGCCCTTAAACTCACCCCACATACACACACACACACACACACACACACACACACACAGGTCAATCTCGTGGGTGTCTTAAATCGCACAACCTGTAGGTGAAATCCTCGCACTCATTCCCTGTAGAATATAGGATGCATAATGGCTTTACCAAAAATTACCCTAAATCTTTTTTTTCAACGTTAAAAAATGATTTCCTCTGAAGTTACGTTTATTTGGCTTTTTCAGCTACTGTGGGTTTATTTTCTTCAGGAGATCAAACCTGCCACACATCAGGGGGAGAGTGAACTCATAACACCTTGCTTTGTTGTAAACATACTTCACTATGACACAGAATACTAGATAGATAGATAGATAGATAGATAGATAGATAGATAGATAGATAGATAGATAGATAGATAGATAGATAGTCCAGCAGGATTCCTATCACAGACCTTACCTCCCTTACATATGGTTTCTCACACACAATAAAGGAGTGGATAGATGGATGAAGACTCACAGGAAGTTCCTGGGTCTCAGGAGCTGGAGTTAAACGAGCCCTTTGTGTCTTGGTTCCTCTAAATACATACACAGCAACTCACTCGACTGACACTTCACCGTTTCACGCAATGAAGAGGTGCCTGAGGAGAAAATGTTTAAACGTTTGGACCAACTAAAGGACTAAAGCTCTTCTGCATCAGTCTCTTTATCTGGCGATTTTTTTCAGATCCACGCTGAGATGGTGCTGAGATGAAGCAAGGGCTATTAGACTATCAGCTGAAACTCTGACTTCTATCTTGAGATCTTGTGAGTTTAGCGAATGATCTCACAAAAACATGGATGGAGGGATTTGTAGAGGAGTGATAGAAGATGGATGGAGTGTGGTGGAGTGATAGAGGATGGTAGAAGATGGAGGCCCAGCGTTAGCAGCTTGGTGTGACTAGGATTTAAACTCACAAGCTCAGGATCCAAACTCCAGTGCTTGGACTTTCCAATGATGCTCACACACTGTATGCAAACATGATTAGTTTCAAATTTGAAGAATTTCCACTGTCCAAGAAATGCTGAAAATCTGACACTGGAGACTCCTTCCACAAACATCGAAGCTGTATTGTTACTATGGAAACGAGATTGTTCTGTACATTGAACAAGCGATTTAACACAAACGCCACGTCGTTGTCAAAAAACAACAACTTCTAACCGATCGTAACCATCTGTTGGATACAATGGGGGTGCCATTACTTTTAGGAGCGTACAATGAATATACGTGTAGGGAGAAAATTAAGGGGAGAAAATCTTGTATATTTTTTTCACATAGATTTCAATAAACCATACTGCAGCTCATTCGAAAAAAACGGGTTGATATAAATAAACACAAGCACGCACATACACACACACACACACACACACACACACACACAAACACACACACACACACACACACAAAATAGGCCCATAACAAGGGCGACGAATGCTGATAAAACCATCTGTATCATACTTGACCTAGCAAGGACAATTGCAGTTATCAGCCGGGCCAGGAAGACCGGACAGATGCAGGAAGTAGCAGTAAATGTTTACATTTACTCAGTGAGTAAGAAAGAGATAGAGCTGAAGTTTTCCCATGGAGAACAGAAGCTCCATAATTAGAATGGTGCAACACTGCCAAGCCAGTAACCCACATTATACTACTGTATATAATATACCCTGATTCTGAAGTTGAGAAATTTGGGAAGCAGTGTACAATGTTAATAAAAACCGAATGTAATCAATAGCAAATCATATAAACCCATAATTTATTTACAAAAGAACATAGAAAACATGTCAATGTTTAAACTAAGTACCATTTTAAGGAAAAAATAAGGTCATTTTTAATTTGATGGCTGCAACACGTCTCAAAAACATTGAGACGGGGCAACAAAAGTCTGGAAAAAGTAGGTTCAGTAAGATGAGTAAGATGACTGGGGTATAAATAATGTATTTTAGATATCCAGAGTCTCTCAGAAGAAAAGCTGGGCAGAAATTCACCAATCTGTGAAAGACTGTGTTTACAAATTGGGGAACAATTTGAGAATTATGTTCCTCAACAACAACAAAAATTCAAAACAGTTGAATATAATTTACAGTACATAATACCAATAAAAGTTCCCACGAATCTGGAGAAATCTCTGTGCACAAAGGACAAGAGGAAAAATAAATATTGGATATCTGTAATCTTTGTGCCCTCATGGGCCACTGCATTCAAAACAGTCATAATTCTATAATGGAGATCACTGCATGGGGTCAGTAACACCTCCAGAAATCCAGAAAGGCATGTGTGACCATCATCCAGAAATGCCAGAATCCTCTCTGGGCTGAAGCTCATTTAAAAAGTATTAACGCAAAGTGTAAAACTGTTCTTTGATCAGATGAATCAAAAATGTTTTTTCTTTTTGGAAATCAAGAATACCATGTCCACCAGACTAAAGAGGAGAGGGACCATCTGGCTTGTTATCAGCACTCAGTTTAAAAAGCCAAATCTCTGAGGGTATGGGAGTGCATTAGTGCCGGTGGAATGGGCAGCTTGCACGTTTGGAAAGGTTCCATCAATACTGAATGGTATACACAGGTTTAAGATCAACAAATGCTTCCATCCAGAAAATTTGGATTGACTTTGCATATTTAAGCAAAACAATGCTAACCACTTATTGCAGCTATTACAATAGCACGAACTGAACTGACCTGCCTGCAGTCTAAATCTTGCGCAATATGAAAGCATTTGGTGCATCATGAAATGAAAAACAGAACAAAGGAAACCCAGAACTGTTGAGCAGATAGAATCCTGTATCAGACACATATGGGACAACATTCCTCTCCCAAAACTTTAATCTCCTCGGTGAAGACGTGATGCTACACATGGTAAACATGGCCATGTCCCAACCTTTTTGAGACATGACGCAGCCACCAAAATGTAAATCCTTAAAAAATGTAAAAATTCTCAGTTTAAACATTTGATGTTTTTTGTTTTACTGTATATGTTTATAGAATTTGGATTTATGATATTTGCAAATAATTGCATTCTGTTTTTGTTTACATTTTACACAGTGTCATAACTTTTTTGGAATGGGGGGGGGGGGGGTTATAATAATAGTAATAATATAAGACAGTGTTAAATGTGTCTCCAATAGAGGTACACTAAGCCATGATGAAGGGGGACAGAGAGAGAGAGAGAGAGAGAGAGAGAAAGAGAGAGGGAGAGAGAGAGAGAGAGAGAGAGAGAGAGAGAGAGTGGGAGAGTGGGTGTTCCTCTTTCTTCCATGGAGTTTATGTTATATTTAATAGTTAGCCTGAAGCTGATGAACCAAGTCAGCGATGACTCTATGTGTGGGATGACATTAAAAGAGGCTCTTCACAGGCTCTCTGTCTAGACATTTTGTGGCTGTCGTATGAAAATGGTTCTAAAAGTAGGCCTCAGAAGTGTAATTAAGTCGTCTCGAAGACCTACGCAATTATTCTCCTTTTGTCTTTATACTGACGATTTTCAAGCCTGCAATCATGAGTGGAAAGTCTTCACTTCATCCTTCTTATTATAGAATTACTAAATCATTCTACAGTGTTCTGTTCGAGGTGTTCACTGTTCCTTTCTTTCAACTCTGTAACATACACACACACACACACACACACACACACACACACACACACAATATGTTTTAGATTTTAGATTGTTCGAAGTACATTCATTAATTCTACATTTAGTTCATTTAGTTTTTAATTCACAGTTGTGTCTTGTCAAGATTTCATTTGGGATTTTTTTTGCCTTCTTGATGTGCATTAGACCATCAGTTGTCTTGTGCAGAGAAAAGAGTGGGTCAAAGTCAACGGCTCTATTAGTGCTACTACAACCACTGTACAAATCTATATTACAGCAAGAAACCAGAGCTACCTCTACTGCAGAGGAAAATTTGCATAAATGTTTCTCAAAGATTAAGTGGCAGATACATTTTCAGCATTCATTGTTTAGATTGTGTGAGTCAGGAGTAAATGATTAAGAAAATAAACAATTACTTCAAAAGAACAACAAGCAGAAGACATTTGCTTGAGAGAAAAACACAGAAGGAATGGACAACTTCAGATTTTTGGTTCTAACCGGCTGTGTCTGCTGTGAGCGAGAACGTACAGTTTCTGAAAGTGTGGTTCCCACTGAGAAGCCTGGAGGAGGCAGTGTCATGGTGTGGAGGTGCTTTGCTGTTGACACTGTTGGTAATTTAGTCTGAACATCACAGCATTTTGCAGAGACATGCCATTTCATCTGGTTTGCACTTAGTGGGACCCTCAACAGGACGATGACCCCAAACACACCTCTAGGTTCTGTAAGAGGTATTTGTCCAAGTAGGAGAGTGATGAAGCACTGCATCTGATGACCTGCCCTCCACCAATCACCCCGTTTATATCGAGACAGATTGGTATGTGTTCGACCGGAGAGTGAAGGAAAAGCAGCCAACGAGCACTCAACACATCTGGGAACGTCTCAATATTGTTGGAAAACCATTCCAGGTGACGACCTCATGAAGCTGAATAATAGAATACCACAAGCTATTTTGGGGAATCGAATATATAGAACATGGTTTTTGTTTACTACAGTTGTAGTTTGGATTCTTCAGTATTAATGGACATTGTTGAAAAAAAACGAAAAAATAAAGAAAGAGAAAGTATGTTCATAAAGTATGTTTATAATTTTTCACTGTACTGTTGAACAAATGTAAATTTTTACCTCTCTTTTTTTTCTGCAGTGATCCTCCTTTTAGGTTCCTGTCTGTCTCTAAGCTTTGGCAAAATGAATGTAAATATTTGTCATGCCAATAAAGCATGAAGGACATGAGGGTGAGGAAGGATATTGTAAATAAAACCTGAGGCTTGACTTTAAACACTAAGCAAAACAGCACTCCTCTTCCTCTGCCTTCTCACTCGAGCTCGGTGGAAAGGACGGAATAACAAGCTCTAATCCTCTTTCACACAAGCTGCTGCTGGCCGAGCGAGTGCATACCAATCTCAGGCCAGATAAGATTGGGAAGTTGCCGAGAGCGCTTGTCCGACAGTGTGTGAAGTGAGGTGCTCAATAACGCGTTATCTGCAGCACAGGAAGCACCCGGGCCACACTGAGAGGAACTTCCCATTCAAGAGCTCTCTGGATGGTGGAAGACTGTGTGATGTGGATGAGAATAGTGTTACAGATCGTGAGGACATGAGTTCTGTACCATATTGTGACAAATCCAAAGTGTTTCTGGTAAGCTAGAATCGCCCAACATTCTTAGGAACTACCCTGGAAGCTTCCCCACAGAATTACGAGCAAACAGATCTGACAAATCAAAGTAACTTGAATATGACTCACTTGCTGGGTGTAAATGTGCTCCCAAAACTCAGACTATGAAGGATGAAGGAGTCTCAGCCGCCCACCATCCTACTGAGTCATAAAGTACAATCAGGAAGCAAATCCCACACTTCACCAACATCAATCACATTTGGTGAATAAAGGAAACGTCATACAAGGTGAAAACCCGGGAAAATTACATCATACAACGTCTATCCTGTTACACACCAATAAATGTGTGTCCATGAGTTTATATTCTCCAGATCGTATATACATTATATCGCCAAAGGTTTGTGGATTCCTGACGTGATTTCTGAACATCTCATTCCACAGTGAGTCTCGATTTGCTTTTATTATAAGCTCCACTCTTCTGATAAAATCTTCCTCTAGATCTTGTGAACATTTGTACAGATTTATTTAGCCACAAAATTTAGTTAATAAAGTCAGGTACATTTGAGGAGGTCTGGAGTGGATCTGAAGATCTTCCACACTCTTCAAACACATGTAAAGCATATATTCATCATGCACAATTGCATTGTCAGGCAGGAAAAGGTTTGGGTAAAGGGAAAATTTAATGCTACCACATCTAATTATTGTCCTGTACAATTGTGTACCTCAAAACTTTGTGCTAACAAAAGGGGAAGAAATATATATATAGCTGGAAAGCCGGGTGTCCCAATACTTTTGTCCGTATAATGTATTTTGTTTTTCAGCTCCATGGTGGTGATCAAAAACCACAAAATCCAGCTTTTTTGTGATACAGAGAATAAACACAATAAACAATCAAATGAACACAATGTAGCATGTAAACATGTGAAACATGATGAAATGTTTTTCTTGCTTTCTCATCCTATGGCACAATAACAAACAAGGGGACAAATAATCTTCAATAATCTTCAGCACCTTCATCCCTCTATCTCTCTCTCTCTCTCTCTTGCTCGCTCCTACTGTCTTTCTCTCTCAATGACTCTCTTTTTTGTTATCTCTCACTTATTATTTCTCTTTCCCTCTTTCTTTCTGTCAACATCCATCTATTTCTCTCTCTCTCTCTCTCTCTCTCTCTCTCTCTCTCTCTCTCTCTCTATCTATCTATCTATCTATCTATCTATCTATTTAAACTTTCTCTCCCTACCTGTCTCTCTCTCTATCGCTCACTGTCTTGCTCTCTTTATCTTTATCTGTCTCTCTTTTCTATCCCTCTATCTTATTGTGTCTCTTTTTCTGTCTATCTCTCTCTCTCTCCTCAGCCAGTCTTTTTATATAACACATATCCCTTATTACTGTAAGAGATCTACTCGGTTCAGTGTGTGTGTGTGTGTGTGTGTGTGTGTGTGCGTGGGCCAGCAGGAATATAATTAAGGGTTGGGACTCACCTGTCTACCTGACTTCTGTCACACACTTTGACAGAAATGTTGCACAAGGAAATGACACACATTTTAACACAACATTCAGGATTATTACATGATTATGTTTTTTTTTTTTTTTTTCGGGTTTTCCCCTTAAATATGTGTAAAAGCCTATAATTTATTATTATGTCATAACAAAATACTGCACTTTTTTGTTTTTGGTTAAAAACTAAGAACCCTTAAGGAACCATTTTCTGTAGGTGTGCACTCCAAACAATTTGCTCAGGTTTTTTCAGAACATTCAGAGCCCATGATTGAAGCTGCAGCTGGAAAACTTGCACAATTTTACTGTTACGTTCTCTTTCCTTTTCTTTGTTCATTAATTTCAGCTTCATCATGTAGTATTGCTCACCCAAAAGTATTGCTACACCTGACTTTTCCAGCCACATGTGGTTCTTCCCCAGATTTTTACCACAAATTTGGATCCACACAATTGTATCGGACGTCTCTGGATGCCGAAGCATGAAATTTTCCCTTTAGGTGAACAAGGAGACCCGAACCTGTTCCAGCATGACAACACCCCTGTGAACAACACCGGTGCTATGAAGATATGCTTTACATGGTTTGGAAGATCTCCTGCTTTAGAACTCCTGAACACTTTTGGGATGAATGTGAAGGCTTACTGCACCTCTAGGAGAACATCTTCCCAGAAGGTTATTATAACAGCAAATGAAAACTGTCTAAAAATATGAAATACGATGTTTAAAAAGAAGCACACACCAATAGTCAGGTGTCCACAAACTATTTTTTGTCCATATAATGTCTCTGAGATACTTTGCAGTGCCACTGACCTGAATAACCACTGACCCACCATCTCCCCAAAAGTCCTGGAGAGCGCTCGATATAAACATTTTGGTTCTAAGAGATGCATGAACCCATAGAATGTGATGAGTTCTTGTCAGTAACGTTTCTAATCAGAACACTACAGCAGTGTTTCTCTAAGAGCATGGATTCTAATTGAAACCGTTTATGGTTATACATTTTTTTTTTTAAACTACAAGTGCAGTACAAACTCCAGCTTATCAGCAGATGTTTATCTTTCAGTATCTAGAACCTGTCACGTTTAAGCTCTTCACATTCAGCTCTACAGTTCTTGGAAAATTAAAGCCTTTTTTTTTTTTCGCGTTCTACATTTACACCATTTGGTACATGAACTTATACAGAGCATTTAATTCATGTATACAATTGAGCATTTGAGGGTTAATGGCTTTGCTCAAGGGTCCAGCACTTGGGAATTTGATGGAGCTGGGATTTGAACTCATGACCTTCTGATCAGAAATCCGACATTCTGCTTGGATCTCTTTTTGTTAAGAAAAACTTTCATTGAAATGTTCAGAGGAGTTTTACAGCATGTACAGTATCAATAAATCGAGGTTAATTAAATCTAACTGGACACTGGATCAGAAGGTCATGAGTTCAAATCCCTGCAACAACAAACGACCACTGCAGGGCCCTTATCCTTCAGCTACTCAGTTGTAAGTCGCTTTGGATAAGGGTCTGCCAAATTCCAGAAATGTAAATGCCTTTAGATCCTTTTCCAGTTCTAACTGGCCCTTTTGGCATCCCACAGTGCTACCGTTGCCTTTGTGTTTTCTCCTCATTGCTATGTTTTTGTCCTTTTGCCTCTATGTGCTTTAAATGCACCCACAGCATCTGAGTTTCCATGCCGCCTTTCTGGTAAACAGTGTTTTATTCAGAGACAATGGAATATGATATGATAAAAATCTCTGTGATTCGTTCAATGAGAAATCAAGACCTCCTGATCTAAGATGACTGAAAGGTAAACACAACATCAAGCTATTTTCATTTTACAAAGATCAGGTATACCATTATAACATTATGAGTAGTGAAGTGAAGAACACTGATGATCTTCATCATGGCGCCTGTTAGTCGGTGGATTTATTTATTAGGCAGCAGGTAAACATTTTGTCACTTTTTGATGTTAGAAGCAGGAAAAATTAACAAACGTATGGATTTGAGCGAGTTTGAGAAATTGTGGCGTCTAGACGACTGGGTCAGAACGTCTCCAAAACTGCAGCTCTTGTGAGCTCTTCTTCAGCTGAAATTGCTGAAGATGTTTATGCTGTTGATAATCGATGGGGTCAGAACTGTTTTAGAAGCCAAAGTGGACCAACACATTATTATGCAGGTGGTCATAACGTTATTCCTGTATATCACTGTACATTTATTACATTAGTGATATCATCTGGATTCTGAATGGTCAGAAGGTCTTGATTCATTTCCCATAACGGCAACTCTGGGGTTGCGCTTGTTCTAATACCATATTGTTGCTACAGCTCTGGATGCAGAAGCGTGGAGACCCAAACCTGTTCCAGCATGACAATAAACAAAACCTGCTCCATGAAGATATGCTTTAGAACTCCTGAACACCTTTGGGGTGAATGTGAAGGCTGACTGCACCCCAGTTAGTACTAACATCCTTGTTGCTCAATGAAATCTCACAAATCTCCACAAAATCTAGAGGAGCATCTTCCCAGAACAATGGAGCTTATTGTGACAGCAAATGGGAACCAAATATGGAATGGGATGTTCATAAAGAAGCACACACCAATAGTCAGGTGTCCACAAACCATGTTTTGTCTATATAGTGTCTTTGAGATACCTTGGAAATTCAGTAGATGAATGTAACACATTGACTTGCATGTCTGCTAAGCTTCAGATAAATACTGAAATAAATAAGACAATCTAGGGTTTATTTACAGAAACAAAGAGGGCCTTTGGTAGGGAGAGCGGAAAAAAAAAAAACCCACACCAGACTCATGGAAGATTCATGGATTTGTTTAAGAGAACTCAAGCGAGTTTCTCCAGTCTGAACTCCCATCTAATGTTTCAGCAGCATGAACACAAAAAAAAAACCCACACGTTGTTTGTTTTACCTGTTGCCTTGCGACCGAGTCGTCCATCGCTGACTGGAGCGAAGCAGCAGAAGCTTGCAGTAACAGAACATTACTGAGATAACATTCATCTCACGCCCGTCTCATTACAACACGTTTTTACATAATGAACATGCTTTCTGCAGCACGTGCATGCGAAAGACTAAATCTTCGCCTTTTATAGTGCAGTATTTATTTCATTGTTACAGATCCAGCATTGGGTTTTATCTCAGGCAAATCCAGTGTGCATCAGCATGAAAAGCATG
>MU551607.1:511287-526661 GCA_024362625.1 Silurus asotus
TGCTCAGGCAATGAAAATGATGAACAAATCCTGAAAAAATGGCATTATTTAAGGCAGATTCGGGGACTTTTGTGAGAGCAGGGTTTTTGAGGATAATGATTGGTGTTCAACAGGCTTCTAAGGTGAGAAGTAAGAAGATAGAAGGACCTGGACTTTTTGTGAAAGGGACAAAGTGGCAGCCGAGCCCCGGTAATTCTTATGTCACCATCTCAAGAAAAAAAAAAACAAAGTACAGTGGCGAGATGTCAGATGGCTTTAAGATAAACACAGCGAGGCGGGTGCGTCGCTCGGAGCTGCTCTGTGCTGCACGAGGCGGTCAGACCTTGAATGCCACACACTCCGTGAGTCATACTCTGTGAGTGGGACGGAAATCCAAGGTTCAGCAAAACACAAAACGCGAGGTAGTGCAGAGGAATTTCATCAACCTCACTTCCACGGATTCCTGAGGCATTTCCGGAAATCAGACATGAGCAAACAGGCAGGGTTCCAGCACCAAAGAAAAAGAAGAGAATGTGTAATTGTGTGTGTGAGAAAGAGAAAGATAGTGCTAAGAGTGAATCAGGCCACTGCCACACACACACACACACACACACACACACACACACGCACACATTGACAGACACACTGAGTCAGCAGCCACATTCCTGCGGAGTCAAGAACTAGCTTTACACCCATTCTCTTGCTCTCTCTCTCTCTCTCTCTCTCTCTCTCTCTCTCTCTCGCTCACTCTCTTTCTCACACACACACACACACACACACACACACACTTTTGTCTTACAATCCTTGTAAGGACTTTCCACCAGACCTCACATTATTATTACTGCAGCTATTCAAATAATAAAATAATATAACATTTTCCTTATGGGGACCTAACAAATGTTCCCCCAACACACACACACACACACACACACACACACACACACACACACACACACACACACACACACATACACATGTTTGCCTCAAGATTATTTTAAGGACTTTTTTTTTTTTTTTTACAAATATTAATGCAGCTATTTGAAATAATAAAATAAATAAAAATTTACCTTGTGGGGACCATCCAAAAGTCCCGCCAACACACACACACACACACCCACACACACACACTTTTGTCTTACCATCCTTGTAAGGACTTGCCACCAGACCTGACATTATTATTAATGCAGCTATTTAAATAAAAAAAATAATATACAATTTATACAACAAAAAAAACACACACACACACACACACACACACACACACACACACACACACACACACATATACATCAATCCAAATGTACCTCTTGTAGCAGAAATAAGCTCCTGAGCTCCTGACATTAAGAATCTCTGCTCCTTGTTAGAGACGATTATGAACCACAATTAAAATGTGTGTAATTTATTTTGTGACATTGCAGCAACCCGACGGTTCCATCCTTTTTTGTACCGACATGAAACAGGACAGAAAAAAGTCGTCTGATAAAATTAGAGATAAGGTAGTGTTTTTTTCCTCTTAGCAACCGAATGCTTGTCTGTGCATTCCCACAATATCTCGCTTGATCCCTTTAATCTCACTAATCCGCCTGTCAGCGGCCTAATCTACACCATAATCCCGGCTCAGGCCCTCGTCTAATATATAAATACCCAATCCTCTCGCTATACACAAATAATGTTGATTGCTGGGAAAGACCACCCCCTGTAATAGTAACCCCAAGGATATCCAGCTGAATGTACGAGTTTGTGTGAAAGGCTACGAGCATGGAGAAGCCGATGAGTCACGGCAGCGGAGTGGCCAGAAAATGGCAGATTAAAAACCGCCCTTCATGCTAACAGGGTAAGGAAGTACGAGAGAAAGAGAGAGAGAGAGAGGGAGAGAGAGAGAGAGAGAGAGAGAGAGAGAGAGAGAGAGAGAGAGAGAGAGGGTTCGAGTGCACTTGAGGACAAGTGGTTTCCTGAGAATTTTTCCAATACGAATCATCAGGGGAGCAGACGTGGTGAAGTGGGCCGGCGTGCAGGGATCTACTGTAACGTCAATCTATGGAAGAGTCTCAGCTGGTCGTACGGTGAAAAAAATACATATGCTTTTTATAATAACCTTCACTCTTCTGGGAAAGTTATTCCACAAGATTCTATGTGGATTTGTGAGATTTCACAAGGGTGTTGGTAAAGTTAGGTACTGATGTAGGTGAGGTGAGGAGGCCTTGAGTTCAATAAGGTTGGGATAAGAGCTCTGTAGGAGAAGATCTTCCACTCCATTCAATCTAAAGCAGATCTTCATGGAGTTGGCTTTGTGCACAGGGGCATTGTCATGCCGGAACAGGTTTGGGGTCTCCTAGTTCAAGTAAAGGGAAAATTTCATGCTGCCATGTCCAAAGACGTCCTATACAATTGTGTGGCTCCAACATTATACCCGTTTCTGGAAGGACTACATATGGCTTGAAAAAGTCGTTTGTCCCAATATTTTTCTCTGTGTGAGTCAATGAACGTATGTTGATGCTTGCTGAAAAATTGCGGAACTCAGATGCCACGAAAAAAGTTTGAAGTTGTAGGAAAAAGTGGAAATTTTTTTTTTATTTTTTTTTTTGTGAAAAACAATGTAAAAAAAAAATTATGAAATGCGAGTGTGTTCCCGGCTCTATTGTCGATCAATACGTTCTGTTAGTTCTGTGTAATTACTTTTAAAACACTGATCATGTGCACATTTCTCTCTCTATTTCCTGAACTGTTTTGTCTTCATGTAATCTGCTCTCTCGCCTCCCTCCATCTCTCCCTCCCGCCCTGGAAATTCTTTGTTCGACAGTTCTGTGAAAACCAGTAATTTTGCTGCTAAGCGTCAAGCGATTTCAGCCTGGAAGTTTGCACCTGCGTGTGTATTATGCCTGACTTGGCAAAGCAGACTGCAGAGCGTGAAATTAATCTTTTTAATGAGACCTTCCTGATTGTGTTCAGCACAAATGAAACTAGGTATTAGTACATTTACACCCTCCTCTCATTCTCTTCTTACCTCAAGTAAAAAAAAAAAAATCTCCCTCACTCAGTGTGCGTTTGTGTGTGTGTGTGTGTGTGTGTGTGTGTGTGTGTGTGTGTGTGTGTGTGTGTGTGAGAGAGTCCTGGGTGCTGTAGACTTGGTGCAGGTAGAAGTGTGATGAACCCCGACGCAGGTGTTTTGTAAGTGGAGCGACGCACCTGAACCACATCCTCCTGATTATTTTAGCTTTACCGCTACAAACCAGTCTGGATCTTCACACGCAACCCTTTGCATCGAGCCCCACATGACTCTTTCATGCACAGAAACAGGTAGATCAGCATGTGGACAGGTGCCTGGGTTATTCCAGATTACATCACTGGCAGGTGAGGGTAAGAATTGAAGAAAGTAAACCTACACAGGGTTTCTCTTCCACAGCCAGAGGTGTGTGTGTGTGAGAAAAGGGTGAAGTAAATAAGAGTAATTAGATAAATAGAACAGACAGACAGACAGATAGATAGATAGATGGATAGATAGATAGATAGATAGATAGATAGATAGATAGATAGATAGATAGATAGATAGATAGATAGATAGATCTATCCGAGACAGACAGACAGACAGACAGACAGACAGACAGAACTGTATTGTCAAATAAATGTATGTCAAATAAATATAAAGGCTCCGAGCAGTGTAACAATGTGCAGAATCTAATGAGTAGGTATACGTACAGTGTATTTACACACATTATATAGATATGAAGATAATCAAGGTTTTCAAAGAATTCACAATTATATACAGATATACTGTAATTCCCCAGGGATGATACAGAATGTACAGAATAGAGCAGAACTGCATAAAAACCAGGGGTGGCGCAAGAACGCACATCCTCCACGTGTGCAAAGCCTCACATTTTAAAAGACTCTGGTAAAAGTTGAAGTACTGACTGCTTTTTTTTTTTCACTCAAGCTAAAGTAATGATGTTTGGGCTCTGACATATTCTCCAGTAAAAAATCCTCGTAAACGAGTCTGTGGTGTGTGTGAGGGACAGGAAATCCACACCAGTGGATTGAAAAAGCGGCGCAATGACAGGAAACTGGTTGACGTGCTAAAAACGGTGCAGTGAGAAGATAAATATATTGATGATGTCACCGAATAGATTAAAACTGAAGTAACGAGTCTGGATTAAAAATGTAAAAAGTAGAAAGTACAGATATTTGTGTAGTAAAAAAGTTGAAGTATTTGTTCTTCATCACTTCTAGTCTTCAACCAAAACTATATTAAATGTAAGAGGTTTTAAAAACTGCGATGTCTCCTGAGTTTTACCAAAACATCCAACCTTCTTTCTGATTTATTTCTTACCAAGTCATTCCAACCAATAAAACCCTGAGCAGGGTAAATAATTGACTGTAGATGAATAAATGAGCGAAGGACCTGAAACCTGTTCATTTAAAACCTTCATGCTGAAATATTGGTCATGTGATTCGTGATTGTGGGGATCAGTTGTCACTTTGGTGATTGAGGTGAGAAGCAAGAGGTTGTTTTTCTGCAGAGGATTAATAAACCATCTCGAACACGAGATGAGAGCGATCAGGTTTCAGTGTCAGTGCCGAAAGACAAAAGAAAGAGGGGGGAAAAAAAGCTCCTCTTCTCACTCACTTTTCAATTTTACGTTTTTTTTTTTTTACATTCAAGAATGAGAAAACCAACACAGGCTTAAAAGTCCCAAGATGCAAAGCAACTAAACGACACAAAGACCGTGTACAAGCAGTGACTCGGAACACACACACACACACACACACACACATATACACACTTTATGTATGCAAATGCTGCTGAATATATGTATATACCGTCATTTCCGGACTATAAAGCGCACCAATTTATAAGCCACACCCACTGAATTTGACAAAGATTTTTATTTTGAACATAAATACGCCGCACCTGTCTATAAGCCGCAGGTGTCTACACTGAAACTAATGAACTTTACACAGGCTTTAATGAAATACACGTTACACACTGTGTATGTTGCGCTTCCTTTAGGAGCAAAGCGGTATTTTGGGAATAGCCTGGCACAGCATTTCTTCGCTATTACTGCATGTGTATTACTGTCTGTGCTCATATGATTTCTGTTGCAACTGGAGTTAGCGAGCTCTCCCTTCACCCAGATTCAATGCGCTACAACGGCTTGTATCTAAACAGTAGCCGACTAAGTAAGTCATTGTTCACTGTCCAGGAAAACCCGGGAGAAAAACAGGGAAAAATTCATAAATAAGCCACTTTGTTGTTTAAGCCATCAAAACGTAGGAAAAAAGTAGTGGCTTATAGTCCGAAAAATACGGTACTTCATATATCATTTTATTTTATATAATTTGGTCCAATTCTATTTTATTACATTGTAAATACTGTATTATTTATTATAGTACATTAAAATGTATTTTATTCCTACACTGCATAGACAAAAGTATGTGTACCTGACCCTTAAAAATAGTACATGCTTCTTTTTAAACATTTCATAAAGACTCCTCATTTGTTCTTATAATTTCCTCCACGCCTCTGGAAAGATGTTCCACCAGATTTTGTGGAGATTCATTCAACCACAAGGGTGTCAGTACTGATGTAGGTGAGGAGGCCTGGGTTGAAGACGTTACACACTGTGTATGTTGCGCTTCCTTTAGGAGCAAAGCGGTATTTTGGGAATAGTAAAAATAGTACATGCTTCTTTTTAAACATTTCATAAAGACTCCTCATTTGTTCTTATAATTTCCTCCACGCCTCTGGAAAGATGTTCCACCAGATTTTGTGGAGATTCATTCAACCACAAGGGTGTCAGTACTGATGTAGGTGAGGAGGCCTGGGTTGAAGTCAGCATTCACATTCATCCCAAAGGTGTTCAATAGCATTGGAGCTCTCTAGTAGGAGATCTTCCAATCCAACCCATTAAAAGCAGATCTTCATAAAGCTGGAACAGTTTTTTGAGTCTTCTAGTTCAAGTGAAGGGGAAACATGATGCTCCAGCATCCAAAGACGTCCTGTATAATTGTGTGCCTCCAACTTGGTGGTAACAGTATGGGGTGGAAGCACATTTATGTGTAAAAGTCAGGTGTTCCACCACTTTAGTGTATCAGAATCAGAAGTGACGCACAAGGAATTTGGTTTCGGCTGTTTGGTGAAAAGTACAGACATAAATAAAAACACTATATATTAATCTATACAGATGATACAAAGCCCATCACTGTACAATAATCACACACATTAATATGTAGAACGTTTGGAGGTGTTTTTTTTGGTCCTACAGGATCCCTGATGCACATCTCCTTCATTGGCATTGCAAGAGAGCTGGAAGTCTGCAAAGCGTGACAGAGGCACTGACTGCTATTGTCATCCTCAGCCGCAGCACAGTCATGCAATGTGGAATTTCCTGTCAGATGGCCATTGTAGCGTAAAGAACCTTGAGTGTCAAAAGAGACAGCTTGAGTCATCTTTCACTACCGAGCCAAAAAAAGGTGTACTTGAGCGAGAGACGGCTTTCCGTGCCAGAATTGAGCATGAATGATTCATTCTGCAACCCTATTAACATATCAATTACAGGAAATTGCATCATTATCCTGCTCTGATAATGCAGGTGTACAGCCCATGTTCTTTAAGCCATACTTATAAAACACACATTTTCCCCAGCATGCCATAAACCAGCGTTTTAACTCTGAAAGCTAATCCTGTTCCTTTCAGATGAGCGTCTCGTGTGTCGTCCGTCAGCATCGCGTCTTCGCCTTTCCCGTCCTGTCGTTTTTTTTTTTTCCCCTTCCCCCTGACCCGCTCTCATGTTTCTTTTCATCTTGCTTTCTCTTTCTGTCTTCCTTCCTTCGCCCACGCCGCTGCCCCCTGGGACTGGGACACCAAAAATAATGGAAAAGAGCGCAAATATCTATAGGACAACTCCTGTTTAGTTAAGGCTTGTGGAAGACAGGAGGAACAAGAGAGGTGATCTGGGTTCGTCAGAGAGACGCCAGTGCAAACTCTACATACATACTTCTCTTAGCTGTAATGCTTATTTATTCGACACAATGCTGATCGACAGCCATCCTCTCAGAGCGTTTCTACACGACGGCTTCAGCTTGTTTTTGGTGTCGCTAAAAAAACCTCACAAATCTTTTGGAAACTTGTAACGTAAAACTATAGGCTTTTTACACTTGTTTTTGAAATCACCTCGGCACAATACTAATAGCTTTGTTAATTAAAAAATTATATCCTGCTCTCTAATTACACCGGTGTATTTATGACTCCTAATCAGCCACGCCCAAAAAAAACCAAATAATAAAATAAAAAAGATCTGAATCATCAGACGTACCCAGATCACCCAATGACAATTCCTGCTTTGTCTGACACTCAGTCACTTCTGCAGAATCACGCCCATTGTTCTTTGTAGCAGCATGTATTTATTCTGCAGGTCCCTAAGTATAGGTTCATCCCGTAATAAAAGTGCCCTCGGTGAAAGACGCTTGCATGTGCATGCCATGGCCAGTGACTAATCTGACACCTGTGAGTGAGATCACTGCCTGCACACTGTCCATCCAGTGCATCTGGAGGCTAAGAATCAGTAATGAACGCTGTATAAACAAATTCAAACCTGCGCCAGAGAGCTCACACAGCCCGAGGTGAACACTGTACTCCTCATAGCAGGATCCCTCAGACCTCTAACACAAAAAAATAAATAAAAACCTACCAAGTCTGTAGTCTGATTTATTTTAAGTTTGTAATCTAGTGCACCAGTGTAGATTTATTCAATGCTAGAAACTCAAAGCACTTTTGCACGTCGCTCTGGACACGGGCGTCTGCTAAATGCCGTGAATGTGATGTAAATGTACCAAACCACATGGATCAACAGCTGAACAGATGACATAAAGAAGCTTGAGATTTAGTGAAAGAAAAGTTCTTAGGTCTATTTAAAGCTGTTGTTTGCGTATTTAATAATTAGTACAGGAAGTTCCCGAGTTACGATGGAGACATGTTCCGATGACCACATCATAACTTGGAAATATCGTAAAACGAAACATGGCCTAGCCGACCCAGACATGGTGATCGTTATGGGGTAGTACACTGTTAATTTAAGAAATTTCAGTACATAATTTAGCAAAACAGAGCATTTACATGATCATAAACGTTTTTCAGTATATATATCACTTTGATCAAGAGATGGAAAACAGAATACGAATAAGACGTTTATTAGCCTTGGGAAACAAACAGAAGCTAGAAAGCAGCATGTACCGGAAAACGGGTTTATTCCAAAACACGGGTAGTCCAGGGATGATCGTCAGAATGAACCGTAGATCGGACGGTGAGTGAGTGCAAATGGGGGCCTTATAAAGGGAGGGTGTAGATTTGAGACAGGTGAAGGTGAGCCAGCCGCACGAAACGTGCAATATTTGTACAATTTTGTAAAAGTACGAGAAAAAAAACATGCATAATTCAAGCTGGATGCTTTGCTTTTCCTTTTGTAAAGCATGCTGGTGGTAGCATCATGTCAAGTGTTAACCTTGGGCCTTGGATTTTTTGATTGGCCTCCTCTAGGCAGAGATATCATTGTGATATTTATTGATTTATTGATTGAATAAATAATTGATTGATTGATTGATTGATTAATTGCACTTTGTAATCATTAAATTTAACACCTCTCTTACAAAAAAACAATTATAACCGAAACGTTTAAACATTTATACTAGCAACGCTGTTTGTACCGGTACATTTTCTAACAATCTCTGAGGTCTTCCAGGAACAGGTGTTATATGCTGTACTGAGGTCACATTACACTTTAATTGCACGCATCTTCTCAACTGGTTGCACTAGAATGAGCAAAAAGGCAAAGTCGGTGAATGCAATGCAGTTATGTAATAATTGCTCTTAACTTTTTTTCATAGGCGAGTAAATTTTCGAAGCGTTTTGATTTTGACATGATGGGCGACGCGGAGTAGACCTTGGGCGTATTCTCTCAATCCAATGTATTATTTGGTAAAGGCACATCAATTATAATTACGATTAAGAGTATCTTGTGCTGAAAGGATTAGAACAAGATCGCTGTCCATTTCCCAGGCCTCTTTGCATAATTTGGATTTTCTCACACACTCTGAACATGTTCTTTTTTCCTATTTTGTTGTTAGACTGATCTAGAATGTGCACACACACACACACACACCTCTTACTCTTCTGCAAAACCTAAGCAGGTATAAATTAGTTGCCAGGGTGAAGCAAAATCGAGCCCAGAGACCTCGCTGCCCTGTATGCTTCATCCCAGCCCACTCACTTTCTTATATAAGCCTTGCCTGGTAGAATTCCAAAAAAAACACACACACACACACACGTGCACGCACACATACACACGCACGCACACACACACACACACACACCGTTGTGACAACAATTTGGTTCTGTTCATGAGCAGCCACCCACTTTATGCATGTTTGTCCAGCTGTTCACCCATAGACTACATGAGCCAGTGTATGTCAGTGTGTGTGTGTGTGTGTGTGTGTGTGTGTGTGTGTGTGTGTGTGTGTGTGAGTTGCAAGTTACACATTTCCAGGAATGACCACCTGCTGAGGTTAATGACCACTGCCCCGAGCCCACAGTGTCAGGTTCATTGTTCTTTCACCCGTTTTATGACTCCACAGTTCCGGTTGGACTTTGAGGACACAGGGAGTTCTGTTTCAACAACAACGACAAAAAAAGACAATACATTTGGACAGATTTACATTTACATTCTCACTGTGAGTGCGTGAGAGAATGCATATTTTTTTACATTTCATCAACATTTCATTTGATTTATTCATTTATTTATTTATTTTTCTCTGACAAACAGTTTCCACCATCATAGGTTGGTAGAACATTGGGTTGGTGATATAGGTTGGTGATTATTCCATCGTTTCGGATTATCATTCTCCTGCTAGATGGTGAACTTCTGCAGCAGTCTCAGCCTCTTATTTTGCATTCATCTTGCACTCAATGATTGAGCAGGTCCCTGCAAATGAAAAGCATGCGTGCCACCACCGCCATGCTTCACCACTCATATGGGCATACGTTCTCAGAGTGCAACGCTTTGGTAGGTTTCGTCTATTACTTATGGTTATCAGTGGAAATTTTTTTCTAAATGATTGTTTTTTTTCTAAGCAGTGTATCTCTACAGCTTCTCCAGAGTTTGGTTTGTCCTTCTGGTTGCTTCACTGAATGATACTCTTTTTAAATGCTATGTGAAGCCTGTAGGACACAAGTTGATGGTATTTTCTTTCTGTTTTTGGACAAAATTTCTTCTTTGCAGGACTTCTGATGGCTCCTTGTTCTTTTCTTTATGATGCGATTTGTATGTCACAGGAACAGGTGTAGTGAGGTCACATGACACTTTAATTGCACACGCTTGGACTCCGTTCAACAATTATATGACTAGGACTTCTAATGGCAACTGGTTGCACCTGAACTAATTAAGGGGTTTCACAATGATAATGATTAGGAGTTGGGGGAAGGGACAGTCTCTCAGTTTTTTTGGAAAATTATAATATAGAAATATTGTGGATTTTTGAGGGGTATTTTTTGTGTTTGACTCCTGATGACTTCCTAGTAACAAGCCGTAAAGGGGGCAAATACTTACACAAGATGCTGCATTGGCTACGTACAAACTAAGCTTGAATTTCCAAGGTGGCAGAAATGGAGGAAACATCCGGCCCAGTTCAGCAACTCTGGCCTGAGGGTTTAAATATAATTTGTCTATTGGGCCGTTGTGGTTCAAATACAATTTGTTCCAGGTGTTTGCTTTTTATTATACACACACACATGCTATGGGGTCAGAGTTTCTGTGTATTTGTTAATTTTTTATTCTACCTGTTGGTTCCCCTCCCAGCGCTTCCGGCAGTCATCTGTCACTCCGTGTTACCGCACCATTTAAATTACAGAGGTCATATTTTAGGAGTGGATGACAGCTGGAGTTGATGTCTGATTGAAAAAAAAAAGGTCCTGAACGAAGTACATTTCCTAGACTAAGTGTGTGTGTGTGTGTGTGTGTGTGTGTGTGTGTGTGTGTGTGTGTGTGTGTGTGTGTGTGTGTGTGGGTGCGTGCGAACTGCATACACCCATGGTTACACACAGTCCTTGTGAACTAGTAGAACAGGTTGGACAGCTGGAGATAAAGGGGTGAGCAGGAAGCGAGGATGTGTCGTGTGTTTAATCTTATGAGGCAGTCTGAGCCAACACACACAATCATCATTAACACTCCCTTTGCTTCGCTTTTACACTCACACACACACACACTTTGGACACTGAATTAGCTTTAAAAGTGTTCAATTAAATATCAGGTGGATGAAATGCATCCTGAGTGCAAATCGTTGCGATTCGCCCGACGGTGTGTTTGCAAGACACACACTTTCCCCAGAAACGGCGTGTAAATGAAGATATGTGAAAAGTAGGATTATGAGAGAGAAAAAAGAGGGGAGAACGAGTTTAGAGGAGGGGTGGGTGAATGTTTAGGGAGGGTTTTAGTTAATAATTTGTCTGTAGTTGGAGTAAGAACGGCCTCCACGCTAACAAGGAGCCTAGTGTTCTTGTGGGCTTCTGATAAAGAATCGAGCCAAGTCTGATCCAGTCAATCTCAGACGGACAAATTTAGGAAAGTGCTCGGAAATATTTTAACGGATCGGACGATTGAGAGATTTTTTTGCTATGAATATTTGCAGTCTGACACACAGGTTTAAAATCCAGCTAACAAAAGACACGTGTCCTGGGTGCTTAAAAAAAAGAAATGTGGCTGTGCAACTTACACTAGATCTCACTGGTTCGAGTTTAATGCACAAAGCTCAAAGATTGATCTTGTTCATTAAATTATACATTTACATTCCCATTT
This sequence comes from Silurus asotus, assembly GCA_024362625.1. NCBI lineage: Eukaryota > Metazoa > Chordata > Actinopteri > Siluriformes > Siluridae > Silurus > Silurus asotus. Next base: position 523,110 of record MU551607.1, read on the forward strand.
GTCAGACAGCCTTAACCCAAAAAGATTTCCATTTATCTCACTTATGCAACCGAGCAGCTATGGAGTTGAGGGCCTTGCTAAGGGGCCCGAGGGGTTGGGGGATGGGGGGGGGGGGGGGGTTGGGGGGTTGAGTTGGGTTGGCTGGGATTTGAAGTCATGAATCCAAAGTCCAGTGCCTTACCCACTAAGCCGGCCCTTTTCACACAAGCGATCTATTAAACGTCACGCTCACCAACGCGATCTGGAAATAACGAGTTCGCAGAAATCAGGTACATTCATCTGCATTATCAGCTGAACAAACCAACCCGGGCTACATGGCGTACCCGCTGGCCACTGACCCGAAGGCCATCCACCCACGCGCAGATCAGCAGGTCATGTCGCATCAACACGGCAAGAGCAGAGTCTCGAATGTCCTGAAACTGAGTAAAGACTGGTTAGGATTCTGTGCATGAGTCAGGACACGGTGTGAAAAAAGCACAGTAAAGCATCCTTTCTTTTGCACCAGGGTTCAAGGGTTGATACTTAAACAAACATATGCCATCTAGTGGTAGCCTGATGAACTCAATTTGCTAAAAAACAAAACAAAAAAAAAGGCAGCTTTATAGATGTATTAGTTATGATCTTATATGTTCATGCAATGATAGTATACTCTTTTTTGCATTATTAAGATGACTTAATAATAACTAGATACGCTACTTTAAATGCATCTGCAGTGTCGAGGAGACTGGTGCAGTGAATCTGAGTGTGGAATATATGTTTTATAGCTTATGAACTATAGACTCTTGGGAACCCTGAGTGACTGACTCTGTATCTCATGCAGCTTTTCATCAAGTTAGAATTACCACATGGGTTTAACATTCCGACCAAGGAGAAAAAAAACAGATCATAATCTGGAGCATAACACAAACCGAGCTGTATGTTGCAATGCCACTTTCAGTAAAAAAAAAACATGTGCTTGCTCTGGCCTACGCCCACACACACACACACACACACACACACACACACACACCAACATGCACATGCACACACACATGGCAACATAATGTACAGTTGAAATGGAAAAACAGGTACATTTGTGTGTGTGTGTGTGTGTGTGTGTGTGTGTGTGTGTGTGTGTGTGTGTGTGTGTGTGTGTGTTGACCTAAAAAATACCTGATAACAAAAACTTGTTTCATGGAAGTTCCACAATTTATCACTAAAGTTATGTTCATGACTAAATGATGTTTTCCTTCTATTGCAAAAATCCACTTTGTGTTCACACTCACTTTCCGGGAAACTGCTTTATCTTGAACATGGGGCATCCAGAAGTCAAACCCGGGATAAGTGAAAATACAAAGTGGATTGAATGAGATGCATTTCAGAGCACTATGCATAAACATCAGAAAGGGAAGTTTATCTGTGCACTTTTACTACAAGGAAATGTTTCTGGGAAGTGGAAGAAAACAAGAGAACCCTGAGGAAACCCACATGAACATGCGGAAAAACTGATAATCATCTCTCTGTTATTGATCATTTTCTTTTCGACATCCAATTTTATTACTGCTAAAGCAAATATTTACCAGTAAATTGATTGTAAACATAATTATCCGAGTGATTAATGACCGACACTTTATACGAAACACTTTAAACTAAACTAATAAAAAGAAAAAAGGTTAATTAATTCATAATTTATTGAATTAATTGTATCACATATCACACCCTGAGGATGAATTAGTCATTGTTTCTACAGAGCCCTGATTCAGATCCAATAAGATTTTCTTTTGCAGGAATCGATCTGCCATGATTCCTGCTCAGACCATATATCGCCCCCTGTCGACGAGACACAGGAAGTGAACACTGATTGAAAAGCCTGTTTGCGGTTATTATAGGTCTATACTGTATATAGTGCCCATGTGTCCTGTAAAGAATCTTTCAGTAGCTATTCTTTATATTCATCTCCTGTGATTGCCAGTTTGACCTGGAATGGACCTTCATGGACCATGTGCCATCTTTAAATGTAGATCTTTCGACTTTGGTAGCACAATTAACCATTATGGCCACTTATAGATCTGTGAACATCATATTCAAGGTCCTTAAAGGTAAAAAGTTGGGAAACTAAACAACGTTTTGATTTGCGTCCTGAAGGATAGCGAGGAAGAACGTTTTTGCGACATCATGCCTGCCCTAAGCCATGCAAAACACTTGGCAAATTCATGGCAGGATCAGAGTCTAAATATCTTTATATATGCAAACATTGTACTAATGCTTTTGGTTAAAACATGCAAATTCTCTACCACTAAATCTAATTTTGAAAAAATATCATTAGTAGCACATTGGCAAGATGATGTGTGGAGAGATCAGGTGGTTGAAATGCACACGGACACCAGGATATTGCAGGCAAATGTGTGTTCATGGTGAACCAAACCTGTTCCAGAAAATTTACTTTCCCACAGAATTAAGTTCTGAATGAAAATACAGGTGAGGATATTTGGGAATTTTTAGAGTGAGATTTGTATATCGGGCAGAATGACGACTCATTGCAGTGCATCATGGGATATTAGCTAGTATGCATTAAAAAAATATTCCAAATGCACTTTTGAAAAAAAGGGTTTTACAAAAGGCATTTGTAAACAAACAATGACAAAAAGGCGGAGCCAGAGCCAGTATAGACCAATCAGAGCTAAGGAACAATCTAGAACATTCATTACGTGATATTCTAGCAGTCTTTCCTGCTCCACTTTCTTTTTACTTTCAAGAAAATCTCACATCGGAACCAATACGTTTATGAAGGAAATACATATTTATATAAAAAAGTAGTGAGTCCAAAAGTAGTGATTTATTATACCTATAATGTTCCTATTATCATTTTTATCACAAGATTCTTTAATCACCTCATTTTATGTGTAAAGACTGGAATGTGACTCTCAGCACACTGATCTATTAATAGAATAATATTAATGACTCAAACACTGATTGATGTCTATTATAATCATCATAAACCCAAAACCTTATTTTTAACTACTTCAATAAAATCATGTAAATCACGTGTGTTGCTTTTTACAACTGTCCAACATCTAAACATGAAAATCTAAAAACACAAATACAAAATAAAAATTGAGTATAAAAGTTTAAATAATAGAGTATAAAAATAAGGTTAAGAATAATATTATATATATAAAATATTCCGCTTTACCGCGTTTGGAATCTGGCGCCTCCACTGGTTTATCGCGGAATTGCATGTGCCACATAACTAATTAGTTTGTCTGACACTTATAGGAAATTCTTTTTATGTAGTTTTATGTTGAGATAATGAGTTAATTATACAAATATAATGATTAATTATAAAAGGAAGTGAAATGTTAATACAGTACAGTACTGTATACATAAAATAGCATTTTTGTGGTGGCGTCCATTTATTGCGGTTTTTCGTTTATCGCAGGAGGTTTGGAAAGGAACCAACACGATAAATGGGGGATTACTGTATATATATATATATATATATATATATATATATATATATATATATATATATATATATAAAGGAGAGAAAGAGAGAGAGGCACACACACACAC
>MU551607.1:528867-588583 GCA_024362625.1 Silurus asotus
TATATATATATATATATATATAGGGACTAATTAAAAAAATGTGATATTCTTTAATATTTATATTTATAAACTATTTATTTATTTATTTATTTCTGTTAAGATGCTTTGGGACAATGTCCATAGATAAAAATGTTATACATGTTTATGTATAACATTTGATTATATTCATAATAATATTTGCTGTAAAATTGGTTATTTCTCACATATGTTGTAGCAGCTATTTATTTATTTATAACAGTCTTTCCCTCACCAGACTCACTCTTGAAGTTAACAAGATGAAAAAAAAGCATAAACTCCTCCGTTCTGAAGATGTCAGAAAACGTTACAGAAACATTTCTGATGGTTATTTAGTGAGATTAAGTCGAATTGAATTGATATTAAAATTAAAAAAATATGCGCTTTGATTAATTGTATTTTATCCCAATGTTAAAATGCCTAGTACTCCTGTCTACGGATTTGTGCAGTATCGTCAGAGTTCAGGTTTAAGTGGAATCCAATATGACATTGACAACAACTTGCTATAATTGTTATAATTAAAGTTATTTTCTATCCTTATTATTATAAATTAGAGCATAGAAAAACAATTTCCACCAACATCAGGGTTTACACTTTAACTGTTTAAAGCCTATTTTTGGAGTTGAAGGAGCCTGTAGTATTCCTGTAATGCAGGCTCCAGGTTTGCTTTTGTAGACCATGTGCGTGAGGGTGAAGTCTGTTCGTCTTCATCACAGCGTCGATCAGTACGGCCTCGCGCTGGCACTAGTGATGAAGTTCACCATTGACGAGATCAACAACACGCCCAACCTTCTACCTAACGTCAAGCTGGGCTTCGAAAACTATGACGACTGCGGACAGTCTGCTATCATCATGAAGCCCACGTTGCGGTTCTTCACCACGGCCGACTCGGACGACGTGGAAGTTATGTGCAACTACACCGAGTACATGACCAGAGTTCACGCGGTGATCGGACCGTACAGCTCCGAGATGACTTCGGTCATCGGCCAGCTGGTGAGCTTTTTCTTGATGCCGCAGGTAAGGACCAAGTTTACTAACATATTTTACTAAATTAATATGCATATGATTTTTTTTGTTTACGGTCATTATGTAACATAGCTCTTGCCCCCTACAGGTCAGCTACAGAGCCACCAGTGATGGGTTCAGCGATAAGCTGACATACCCGTCGTTCATGCGCACCGCCCCCAGTGACAGCTGGCAGGCCTTGGCCATGGTCCAGCTGCTTCAGCAGTTCGGATGGAACTGGGTGGCGGTGATCGGCAGCGACGAGACGTACGGCCAACAGGGCCAGCAGCAGGTGTCCCAAAACGCCGCCAACGGGGGCATTTGCGTCGCCTACGAAGGGCTAATACCAGTCTATGAAAACCCAGTGCCTGTGATAAGTGAGATCCTGGATGGCATAGTGGAGGCCAAAGTGGGCGTAGTGGTGGTGTTCGCATCCTCCTCAGCAAGCGCCGCCTTCTTCACAGAGGTGAGTGAGAAGTATGTCCTGATAAACTATACCTGAAATATAACACACCATCAACCAAATAACACGATTTTAACGATTTTAGGAGAGCACTGTGTTCAACTCCTTTTATTCCACAGCAGGTTTTTTTGTTTATATTTTCTTCCAACTCATACCATATTTTATAGCATATTTACAAAAAAGAGATTTTTGAACGTTTAAACTATCATCATTTGAAACTAGAAGGAAACCTTACACACTGTGTGTGCTGCTGTGATTTACATTTATTTGCCTGAGGCGTTTAAACGAAAGGGTATGCAAAACTTTTAGCACCCAACTGTAACTTTTAACATCTGATTTGTCTAATAGACGTGAAACCCATTCGTGCGCTCACACAGGCATGAAAAAGGGATTTAATAAGTCACCCAGGGTAAAATAATAAAGTGTTAAAGTACATCCCTTAAAAAAAAACATTACACACGTTACTTGTGTGGTCATGTGAGTATTAATTAGTTGTGGAAGAAGATGTGAAAGTGCATTTAGATATGCTATGCCCTGAAATGACACGCGTGGACACGTGTCAATAAATCAATCATGAAATAAAACATTTAAAATTGAAATGAAAAGAATCTGTAATGAAAGAACATTAACACACAAAACATATAGAATATTTATTTTTACTAATTATTAGAATTTCTAATGATAAATAATTTTATTACTAATTATACTATTAATTATTAATTATAATCTTTATCACATAACTTTATTTACTTAATCTCCCTACCATTTCCTCGATATTTGTGAAAGCCCGTTTCCACCACATAAAAAAAAAAAGTTTGGCTAATTGCGACTTTATTTCGGACAATTCCGACTTTATTTCTCACAATTCCGACTTTTCTTTCACAATTCTGACTTTATCTCTTGCAATTCCGACTTTATTTCACGTAAATCCTGACTTTGATCAGGAATTTTAGATACAACCTATTAAATTCAAAACAGCTAAATAACGAGAGAAAGACGGTTAAACTAAATGTATTATTTTGGCAGGTAATCAGGAGGAACATGACAGGAGTCTGGTTAGCTAGCACGGCGTGGGCTGTACACAGCAGCATCATCACCCTACCTGGCATCAAGACCATCGGCACAGTGCTGGGCTTCACCGACATGACCCGCCCCATCAACCTGCTCAGCCCCTATGTTCTGCAGCTCTTCACTAAGATGGAGCAAGAAAGATTCCAAATGCAGATCACACCCCCGAATCCTGACGTCTCCCCTCTGGAGAACCCTTGTCCAGAATGCTGGAGCCTCTCTCCATCAAACGTGAGCATCGTGCAGACCGAGCTGGTGCGGCGCACCGCCTTCAGCGTCTACACTGCCGTCTACAGTGTGGCTCAGGCCCTGCACAACATGCTCGGCTGCAACGCCAACAGGTGCACCAGACATCCCAACAACGAAAATATCTACCCCTGGCAGGTAGGATTTCAATCGACATCATCACAAGGCTTCTTCTGAATTCACAAACTCAACATTTCTTCCTGTTTTTGTGTACAGTTGCTGCCATGGGTGCAGAAAGTTTCCCTGAATCTAAACGGCGCAAATATCAGCTTTGACGCTGAGGGAAACCCGAATATCGGCTATGATCTGTTAGAATGGGTTTTTCAGAACAACACCATCACCTTCAAGAACATCGGGACCTTCTTCCAAAACCTTACAATTGATAAGAAGCTCATTAAATGGCACACAGCAAATAATACAGTACTGAGAAAACCTCTGAGGTCTAAGTGAATTTATTCAGGAGATTTTTTTTTTATTGAATTTACCATTAAATCTTATTTTATAACAGGTCCCTACGTCTAGATGCTCCTCGGACTGTCTGTCAGGACAAGTGCGCATAGTTAAAGGATTTTATTCATGCTGCTTTGATTGCAGTGACTGTTTAGAGGGAACGTATCAAAACAGAACAGGTGAGGAGGATTTTTTAAATGAATATACAGTATCACGTTTCTGCTCACGCCAGAAGCAACTTTTTAAATATTTTGCCCACCGATGCATTTTATTTTAATTGAACTTCTTCATCGAGTACTTTGCCCCAGAGATATTCAGTGGGGTGGACTAATTTATGCATCACCCAAATTAGATTTGTTAGAATTTTCTCCAAGCACTTACTTAATAATAATGTATTATATAATAATACTGTGTACTGTATAAATGCAAATTATATATTAACTAATTGAACTTAATCATTTTTGCATGTTATATGAACGGTTTTGGTTGGTTATCTCAGTTCATGTTTAGTGACCTTCCTGGTGGCGGTTCATTACTATGAAGCAATGCTTGGCTTTGATTTGTCCCCATTAGTCTTTGACAACCAATCATCATTTTGTTGCAGTTGAATGAATTACTTAACAACCATTACGCTGAAAGCCAGGACTAAAGAGATTAAATATAACGAGACACTTTCAGATCTTCTCATTTGCTTTCTTTTAAAGACGACATTCAGTGCACCAAATGTCCTCCCCGGCAGTGGTCCACCTTTCGCAGTACCAGCTGCGTCTTTCCCACCTACCAATACCTGGCTTATTCATCTTTTGAATCGGTGGCTCTGATACTGGCTGGACTTCTGCTGCTGTCCTGTCAGGCAGCAATGGGCATCCTGTTCTTCCAGCACAGAGGCACGCCACTCCTGAAAGCATTAGGAGGACCTCTGTGTGGCTTGGGTTTGATGAGTCTGATGGGAAGCTGTATCAGCCTTGTGTTGTTCCTGGGTCAGCCGAATGATGTCATTTGCTGCATCCAGATACTCCTCTATGTCATGTTCCCCACTGTGGCCTTGTCCACCATCCTGGCTATCTCCATGCAGGTGAGCTAAAAAGACAAGCCTGCAGTATTTGTACCAGGGCCATGCACAGACCTTTTGAGGGGTATGTGCTGAAACTGAAAAAGGGCACCCCCCTCCCTTTTTTTATATCAAGATTATTTAGTAACACCACCAAAAAAAGGGCACTTCGGAATGTAAGGGCAAAAAGGGCATGCACTCTGCACAGGTTGAGCCCTACCTGTGCACGTGCCTGATTTGTACACTGTTTTAATTGTCTGATCCCTTTCTGATCATTTCTTTGTGTTTTCAGATTGTGTATGTATGCGAGTTTCCTGAAAAAGCTCCAAACAACATGGAGAACCTGCAAGGCCTCGGAAGCTGGAGTTTGGTGCTAGCGTGCTGTGGCGTTCAATCTGGTCTTGTTGGCTGGTTTATCATTGAAGGGCCTTCGCTCACTGAGTGGGTAGACAATCTGGAAGTGAATTTTGTGACACAATTCCTGCCCTGCCCTGTGGAACCCATACTGAACTTTGGCCTCATGCTGGGTTTCAACGGCCTGCTAGCCTTAGTCTGCTTCATGTGCACCTTCATGGCGCCGAAGCCGGTCAGGCAGTATAACTTTGCCAGAGACATTACCATCGCCAGCTTGATCTACTGTGTCATATGGGTCATATTTATCCCAATCTATGCCGGCCTGGGTGACAAAGAGAAGACGATCGCTCGAGTTGTGTTTACTTTAATTAGCAACACCGCACTCACGTTAGGTTATTACCTTCCAAAGTGTCACCTCCTGGTCAAGGAACCAGATCTAAACAAAAATGAATACTTCGCTTCAATCTTAGAGGGAATTCCACCGATACCACCTGAGGAGCCGCCGCACGATAAAAATAAGCAAGATAATAAAAAAGAGGACAGTAAAGAGGGGGCTCAGAATGAGAGGATAGAAAAAGAGGAAGGCAAAGAGGAGAGTACGCAAGAAAATAAACAGGATAACAATTAACCTGTTACATAAGCAATAGACATCTAGGCAGAGGTGGAAAATGTGCTGTGAAGTTTTATTTAAAATCGTACTCCAAATATATCCTGTAATCGTTAGTTGGTCAGGCTGGTTTTTCAATAGAGACATATGAAAAAAAAAGAAACGTTATAGCAAACGTTGTAGCATTACCTACATTGCTTAGCATTAAAAAAGGACAACAAATCGACACGTTTCTTAATTCTTTTTCTTCAGATTAATGAACATGGGATTGGATGCTTTAATCTGAATTGAAAAGAAAATCCACTGGATTGTGTTTGATTGTCGTATACCGTACTGCATTTGCTGGATAAGTCAAGTAGAAATCTTTTTTATTTTTCTCTAAAATAATGAAAGAAATTAATACAAGCTTTAAAAAAAAATATTTAAGTGAAGTAAGAAAGAACAGCAGAAATAACACTTCTGCAAGGCATCATACATCCTCAGCTGTTTTCCAGCCCTGCATCAAGGCTTATTAAAGGCACTTTAATGCTAACACAGGAACTGTAAATATACACACTATAAACACTTATATAAATATATATGTGTGATTTATTTCAGTTACACTACTGACAGTTTATTATGAATAAAGTGAAATGAAAGTGTGTTTTTGTGTTGCTCTTTTCACCACATACACATGCTCATCAGATCAGATTCGGCGCCATCTTGGGCTCGGTTCAAAAATACATACTTGGTTTCTAAGTAGGGTGCAGGAGGAGCGCACTACAGTGGGCGGAGCTCTGTGCCTACTGCGTAGTGCGATAGTGCGCAGGGGGAATAGAAAGCATAGGCGCCTAGCAACGGTTGCTAACAACATTCCCTGAGGACGTTTGGACCAGAGTGGGACATTTACCGGGTTATGATTATTATAAAACATTTATTTAAATAACTTTTGAAGGTAAAAAAGTGTTTTTTGCCATTATGTTGGGTAACTTAAACTGTATATTAGCGGGTAATTAGTCTGATTAGTAATATTATGACTTATTATATTTGACATTATGAGTACATATTATTACAGGGCCAAATAACCAGCTGCTGTAATCTGTCTATACTGTGCGTTTGTTTATTTATTTATATTTGATTTAACTCTCATTAGGTATTGTGTGAACTTCAGCTAATAAATATTAATAATAACAACAATAAGGCAATGGTTTTGCTACAAAATGTTTTAAGGTTGACCTTATAAATAATGCTACAGTTTAAAAAGAGAATATCTATCTATCTATCTATATCACATTAATCTCTTTGTCTCTGTCAGTTTATTTGTCCATCTATTTGTTTGTTAGCTCTATCTATCTGTCTGTCTTTCCATCAAGCAATATATGTTGTATTTGTCTGTTCTTCTGTCTCTACAACTCTAATCTCTTTATCTGTCTGTCCATTTTTCAATCTATTTGTTTGTTCTATTTGTCTGCCTGCCTGCCTGTCTGTCTGTCTGTCTGTCAGTCTGTCTGTTTGTCTAAAGTCTGTTGCATTTCCATGTCCTACAGTGAGTGTAACTTGTCATCATGCCTCGTGGAAGATCAGCGATAAGCGTCCAGTCCGAGTCCAGTGAAGTGGATGTTGATGCCCAGGGTAATGGTGTAGTAATGAGTAAATATGTTATCAGTGAAGAAAATGTAGCAATTATAAAACATTTATAAAAATGAGGTGTGTGTGTGTGTGTGTGTGTGTGTGTGTGTGTGTGTGCGCGCGTTTGTGTTTGCGTGTCACAGCAGAGACAGAGATGGGGAAGCTGCAGACGCAGTTTCGCGTCATGGAAAGCAATCGTCAGGCCTGCAGCATCCAAACACAGGATCGTATTCGCAAACAGCGGTGAGTCTGACAGTCTGGGTTTTCTTTCTGTCATAGTGCTGGGAAAACCAGAAGGAATGGGATGGACCCAAAAAGTAAAATATAGGAAATTTAAACAGCCTTCTTTAAACGGTACAGTGTTTGTGTGTGATATGAGAAATATGTTACGCAATTCAGTTTGTATTCTTAGTTTATTTCCCTAAAAAGCTGCTTATCTATCTATCTATCTATCTGTCTGTCTGTCTGTCTGTCTGTCTGTCTGTCTGTCTGTCTGTCTGTCTGTCTGTCCGTCCGTCCGTCTATCTATCTATCTATCTATCTATCTATCTATCTATCTATCTATCTCTGTCTGTCTATCTCTCCATCGCTGTCTATCTGTCTGTCTGTCCGTCTATCTATTTCTGTCTGTCTGTCTGTCTGCCTGTTTGTCCGTATATATCTATCTGTCTGTCTGTCTGTCTGTCTGTCTGTCTGTCTATCTATCTATCTATCTATCTATCTATCTATCTATCTATCTATCTATCTATCTATTTGTCTGTCTATGTATCTGTCTGTCTGTCTGTCTGTCTGTCTAGCAAGTCACAGGGAAAATATAGTAAATTGCACATTGCCTTTATTGAACAGTCCAGTGTTTGTGTGTGATATGAGAAATATTCTACATTATTCAGATTGTATTCCTGTTTTTTTCCCTAAATAAACTCCTTATCCTTGTCTACCTTGAGCGCTGGGAATTTCTTTTGTACAGCTTGTTTTTGTTCCATCAATAAACACGTAAAAACGCTTTAAAACAGTTAATTAGGTTTAGTGTTTAAATCCCCCTAATATTTCTTATTCTACTCTTTTAAAACTGTCTTTTTTCTTTATTTATTTTTGTTTCTTTGCTTAACCACCTGTGCACGTGGGCCGCCCGTCAGTCTGGAGATAGAGAAACTGCGTCAAGAGCATGAGGAACTGCAGAAGAACCTGCGTGTGTCTCAAAGCCAGTCTCACAGACAGGCAGACAGCAATGTCACCCAGCAGCTCCAAGCTCTTCTGACCCGCCGTGACGAGCTTGACGAGCAGCTGGAAAAGGAGAAGCTAAGTCAAGCGGAGCTCGAGCGAGAGGTCATTTCCCTCACACACACACACACACACACACACACACACACACACACACACACACACACACACACACAACAAAGTGGCTGAATTATTTACAGTTCAAAACACATACAGTAAAACCTTCTTATAGGAACGTCCTCAGGACAAACCCAATCAAAACCTCTCATGCTGCTTTTGCTAAATTCATAATAAATGCAAGTGTGTGTATTCCAACGCATACTGGTTTAGAGGGACATCTGGTCATGTGACCTATCAGCAATCTGGTCATGTGACCAATGATGGAGAATAAATGAAACAGAAATGGGAAAAATTCGATATGATATATATATATATATTTATATAGATATAGATATAGCTATAGATATAGATATAGATAGCTATTTTTATATCATTGCAAATAAACATTCTTTCATTCCTGTGTGTGTTTTAAAAGGTCCAGTGCGTTCAGAAGAAAATGCGGGAGCTACGAAAAGGAGATGTTCGGACCTCTGCCAAATGTCAAATAGACAAGGCCACTCGCAACCTGGAAAATAAACTGGACCGGGTGAGTTTGAGATGCGTTTTAGCTCCTGCGATCGCATTCCGATCTGATCCAGATCTGATGAAATAAATCAGTTTTGTATAACCCTAAATCCAAAAATAGTGTAACGTGTAAATAAAACAGAATGCAGTGATTTCCATATCTCATAAATTGTTTAAACTGTAGAAATGTGCGATTTTAAAAATAAGCTCGTGTAAAAAGGACAAAAAGTGGAAAACTGTGGTCAGACTGATGAAATTTGAAATTCTTTTTTAAAACCATGGACACCGCATCCTCCAGGCTAAAGAGTAGAGGGACCATCCAGCATGTTATTAGCGCTCAATTGTGAATGCGTACATCTCTGATGGTATGGTGGTGCATTAGTGCAGGTGAAAAGCGTAACTTGCACATCTGGATGGTTGGGAGTTTTAGCACAACATCCAGACAACTTCCTTTTCTGGGAAGACCTTCCGTATTTCTATAAGCTAAACCGCCTACTGCATCTATTACAACATCATGGCTTTGTAGTAGATGAGTCCAGGTGTTAAACTGGCCTGCATGCAATCCAGACCTTACACCTTTTAAAACATTTAGCACATCATGAAATGATAACTACGAGGAAAGAATACCCAGGACTGTTGAGCAGTCTTCACACTCTTCAGTTCCCAGACTTCTTGTGGCCAACAAATTCTATATTCCTTTTCTTTTTTTCTCTAAAATGGTACATTTCAACATGTGTTTTCTGTGTCCTGTAGTATATAAATACACTCCTTTACCCTCCCCCAGGCTCTCGTTTGCTTCAACGAGCATCTGGCGAAGAACAACCAGCTGAGGGAGGAACTCGAGAAACTGCGTTTGGAGCGTGTTCGCTTCCAGGAGCTGCACAACAAACTGGACATGGTCAGCCTTACTGTGTGACGAGCCTCAGGGCCTGATCGCATGCATGAGAAGACAAGCTGTGTTTAATTGTGGGAAGTTTTCTGTCTTGTAGGAGCTTCAGAAAATCCGACACCAGATTAAAAGTGTCATCGGCCTGTCAACAGCTGCTTATGACGCCAGGTGAACTGAACTTTTTGACAAATCTGATTGGTCTTTGTTACATTATTATATTTATTATTTAAATACATTATCATTGCAAAGATCTGTAACGTGTCCACAACATTATACTGAACTAGAAATAAATCTGACCTTCTTTAATCTTTTTTCCTTCATGGTGGTGGTTTATTAGATCACTCTGTGGTTGATTATTTCCCTGTTAAAGCATGGGTTTTGTGTGTGTGTGTGTGTGTGTGTGTGTGTGTGTGTGTGTGTGTGTGTGTGCTCTTCAGAGTGGAGGCTCAGACGAAGATGACGATGATGAAGGAGAAGGCGGTGAAGGACCTGGAGCAGCACAACACTGAGATGAAGGAACTAGAGAGGCTGATCGCACAAGAGCAGCAACTTAGAGACTTCATGACTACTAAGTGCAACGAGAGGACAGGACTGGATGACGCACTCAGTCACAGTCAAGGTGAGAGCTCCAGAAATATTGGCACCCTTTTCAAGAAGGTGGAAAGATTTCTAATTTGAAGTATAAGTAGCTTCATCTCAAATCCAGCGAGTGAGGTTTTCTTTAGTATGTCTGGGTTTTCTAGGTCTGTAGACTAATTTCGGAAGGAATTGTGGTGAATTTCTTTCTTTTGGCTATACACCCTTTTTTTTTTAACTGTATACGTATGATTTCAGCCCAGACTCAGCTGTAACCACATGGTAGAGGCAAACAATTTATTTTAAATTCAATTTCAATATCGAGAAGTTCTCAGTGCCTTCAGATCCTCAACCACAGTGTTCAACTCTTTTTTCTTTCATGTGACCAAATATCATATATTTTTCATGATAATTCTGAATTTATTTTTTGCATAACATTTTTCCTCATATTTGTTGAAGCATAAGTGATTGAATTTGACCAGTGTGTCACCTTGTATTTGTTCCCCATTAAAACAGGAAGTCAGGTTTGGCCACGTGTAAGTTTCTCAAACACTTGAACTTGAAAGAGTATGAAATATAATATTTGTATGGGTGCCATTACTTTTGAAGCTGACTGTAAATGAATGCAGTTGGAAATGAGGACCATGACGAGGATGATGTTGTTGATGATTGCAGAGCTAAAGGAGCAGCGGAAGACCGAATCGGAGGTGGCGGCGGAGACTCTCAGAGAAGTTTTCCAGCAGCTGCAGAAAGTCACCAACGAGGACGATTTGGAAACCATAGTCACCAAATTTATCCAGGGTGAGTCTGATTCTTCTCTCCATTTAATCTATTATGAGATGATGTTTCAGGTGTAATCAGGTGTCTTGGACGTACAATCGAGTGTCTAATTTACACTGCTGTATATTGTGTGCATTGTGTGCAGGTGAAGACAGGAACTTCGCTCTCTTTAATTACGTGAACGAGCAAAACAACCAGGCTGAAGCTCTGAAACAGGAGATCAGACAAGTATAATATATTTATATATATATATTTTTTACTCTTTTTTGGCTTTTGATTTTAAAGTGTTGCACTGTAACACTGGAGTTTAGAAATAATAAATGTTTGTAATTGTCTGATTTGACACTCTTAGTGCCGGTCCCAAGCCTGGATAAATGGGGAGGGTTGCATTAGGAAGGGCATCCAGCATAAAAACCTGCGGATGATCCGCTGTGGCGCCCCCTAATGGGAGAAGCCGAAAGAAAGCTTTGTTCATATACTTAACCTTTGTGTAAATCTGACCATAAGATTGGTATGTGCCCAGTCCACATTTAGTCCCCTTTTGCTGTTATAATAAGCTCCAATCTTGTTAATGTTCCAGTAGATTTTGTGCTCATTCAGACACAAGGGTTTTAGAAAAGGTACCGATGTAACTGAGGTAAAAAGGTACATTATTCCCAGAGGTGTTCACCAGGGTTGAAGCCCATGTAAAGCAGATCTTCATGGAGCAGGCTTTCTGCACAGAGGCTGGCACAGGTTTGGGTCCCCTACTTTAAGTGAACAGAGAATTTCATTCTACCACATCCAAAGGCATCCTATACAACGTTGCAGTTAATGTTTAGAGATGAATTGCATATGGCTGGAAAAGTCAGGTGTCACAATACTTTTTTTTGACCATTTTGTTACACAATTGTTCCCCGTTTCTGTTCCTTGTTCCAGATCAAACAGGAAATGGAGAAGTTCCAGGAGGAGGATCTGCTGCAAGAGCAGGAGCATGAAACCAACCTCCAGCAGATGGAGGAGCAGAAGAGAGACACCGAAGCTCAGGCCCTGGATTTTGAGGGACAGGCTAAGGAGATCATCGATATCTTAGATCAGATAAAGACAGGTAAAGAAGGCGGTGCTGGTGCAAACCTTATGAAAACATCAATCGTCCGTTTGATCTCATCTCATAAATGCTGAACGCTTATTCACACAAAGGGGTAATTTATCACAGACATTCCAAACACCAGCATGATTTGGGTGCCGAGAGGAAACTGGAGAATTTCATGAACCCACAGACCGTAACAGGGTTTCTCACAGTAACCAGAGCTCCAGATCAAACCGGGAGCAATGGTGCTTCATAAATCCACCTGCTGTGGCATCTTTATTCTCATAATTATTTCTCAGATTTCTTTTTCCTCATCTTTGGAAAAAGGGTGAAATCCACAATAGCCAAATTTGGCGAGTAGTGTGGGTGCGTAAGGGAGATCATGTCGTTTTTCCGGGGAGAAACTCACATGTAAGGAGAGCAGGGTGACAGGGTGTTCACGTGGTCAGAACAGCAGACGTGGTAACGCACGTGGTCAGAACAGCACAAGTCGCACAGGACGGTGTCTTTCGGCACACTGACTTATGAAGGTCGGTGCTCCTTGTGACTGTGCGTGCAGCCTCATGCTGCCATCTGCTGGCGTGTTACAAAACTACAAATCTAGACTTTTATATCACCTCAAATATATATATATATATATATATATATATATATATATATGAATGTGAAAGTGTGTGTGCGATTTTCGTATAATAATAATAATAATAATAATAATATGAACCCTGCTGTAACATGAGAAAATAAACGTGTCTCTCAGCATTAAATCGACCCAAACCATGTGCTTTTTGTGCGTGTTAACGTAGGAGTAAGCAACCTGTTCAGCAAGATCAAATGCGACCGTGCCGCGGTGGACGATTTGCTTGGTTCCTCGGCTGGAATCACAGACTCCAACATCATGACATACCTCAGTCAGGTGGAGCAGAAGACCAACGAGCTGCTCACAGCGCAGGCCTTCATCGCCTCCAAGGTACAATAACAACGAAACCAGACCCGTGTTTTTAACACTTCTGTTGTGTTTTTTTTTTTTACTCAGATAATCTCTTGCACCTGGTTTGTAATGAGATTCCGGAGAAGGCCGCATTATTTGCCTTTTATATCCAGTACGCTGTGTTTCTCAGGAACACAACAGAGACTGGTGTAATCAAAATATCTGGATAAGTTAGTCCACAATCAACATAATTTTTGGGGGGGGGAAACATGCTAATGTTTTCAGCATAAAACATTATGCTGAAAATCTTTGCCATGTCTTTGGTCAAACCTGGCAGAGATGTTCTTCACGTTTTGATGTTGTGATCCAGTTCCTTCCAGAGCAGTTCAGTAGGATTGAGGTGCGGTGACTGGACAGGTCGTTCCCAGATATCACTCCAGATGACTGTTCGCTCTCGAAATAACGCTAACAGAAACATATTCATCACTTCGGCTCTTCGTCTTGTTATACGGTGAAGTCGGTTCCAATGAGACGCAGTCCAGACGGAACTGCAAGTTGGTTCACTTTCACTTTCTGGAATCTTCTCTACTCCAAAACAACCCCAAACTATTAAACATCCAGCTCCATGTGTGAGTGTGGGGGTGAGGGAGTCTGATCACATCTTCTCTCCTGTTCTCCATCTCACACAAGTTCTTCTGTTAGAGACAAACATGTCTCATTTGGCCTCCACAGAACTTTCGTCTACTCATTCAGTGTCCAACTACTGTGTGTTTTTGCTTTTTACTGATTTTGTTGCATGTGTTCATTTCTGACAGATTTATTGTTCGGTTTACGAAGAATAAAAATGTTTGTATCTCTTACAGGAACTGGATAAGGATTACGATCTGAACCTGGCGCCTCAGGTGCTGCTTGGACAGAGCTCCGAGATGCAGAAACAAGCTCCTGTCATTCAGACTTTAGTTCCAGGGTAAGTGCATCAAGATGGAGAGGCTGAAAATCTAAAGTAGACCCAGATAAAGGTTTTTCTTTATATAATAAAAAAAGTGAGTTGGCGTTAATTCCCTGCACAGAGCTGTACGTTTTCACAAACAGCGCATTTCATGCGTACATTCGCCTATAAATATGTCAATTAGTTTGTGAAGCCACATGATCTTTTCTACTCCAGGGACGACTGCGACATAGAAGAGAGCAATTTCTTGCATGAGGAAGACCGACCTTTGACCCAGGAAGAACTTCGGCAGCGCATTTTGAAAAAGGTAACACTTGGAAACACACAAACGCTGGATTTTTTTTTTTACTATTATCATGTCGTGATTTAGGATTTAATGCGTGTTTCCGTGCAAATTGTTCATAAGGAGGAATCGATGCAGGCTGAGAAGAGCAAAGAGCCCAAGTCTGTTAAACTCAGTGCTCGGTCCAGTCTGTAACCAGCACCAGGACTTCGCACCGCTACGTGATCACGACCAGTGCACACGTGTATCATGAGTCTGGTGTAAAAATACAAAACCGCATTAAAATTCTGTGTTATGAATAAATCATTTTTATATGTACAGCCGTTTAATCGCAAATATGTTGAAGGATGGATGGACTTTACAGCAGCACAAAGAGTAAAGATTAAATATAGCAAGAAAATAAATATATAAATATACTCTATATAAAGAAACAATAAAAACAGCAAAGTGCATAAAATATCATGAATGCAAGGTAATATTTCGGCTCTAAACAAAAAAAAAAAGAAGAAGTAAGTTGATTGGATGAATAAAAGATAAAACACACACACACACACACACACACACACACACACACACACACAGTGTATTTGGAAAGTATTTAGACACTCTTCACTTCTTTGTAACATAAAACCAAAAATCTCAAATTTGGACTCACCAGAAGAAAATACAATTTCCCACTGGTCTTCTAAAGTCTTCGTATGTGTTTCTTGTCCCAAGCAAGTCTTTTCTGCTTGTTGTTCTTCTGAAGTAATTTTATTATTTTTCTCAATTTTAACATATGAAGGTCTGACTTGCACAGTCTCCTCTGAACAATGAATGTTGAAATATGTCTGAGAAAATCAGCCGTTTCTGAGGCTGGTATTTCTAATAAACGTTTCCTCTGCAGCAGAGGTAGCTCTTGGTTTATACAGTGGCTGTGAGTGAACAAATACACATATTACTATTCAATGTGTGTAATTCTGTTACTGCAGTTTGAAAGGATATATGTTATAAATGGCATTTGAAATCTGTAAAAACAAATAAAAATATGAAATAAATATAAAAATGGATCAGTTTGTATAATAATTATAGACTATGCTTTCAAGACAATAGAGTTTGTTTGTGGTGTATTCTTTTCAAGGCACTTGTGTAACTTTATGTGACCATATTTTCAGTAAATGTAAAAGCTTTACTGCATCATGTGTCGTTGCCAGACATTTTACCTATCTTCTATATCTTTATATGACATAAAGATATGGATAAAGATAAAGATATATGACCTATAAAGATAAAGATATATGACCTATAAAGATATAGATAAAGATATATGACCTATAAAGATATAGATAAAGATATATGAGATATAAAGATATAGATAAAGATATATGACATATAAAGATATAGATAAAGATAAAGATATATGAACACACCAAGTTTTGTTTATGTGGCGATATACATACATGTTGCAATTCCGCAACAAAACAGCAGAGGGCAGTGTGTGTACGTTTGTTATTTCTCTCTGAAACACTAAAACTGTTTTTTTTTCTTCTTTTTCATTCATCTCAGATTACATCATCGTTTCCTTTTAATACTTTTTTTTTTTTACAGGATTCCGGATGATATCACAGTATTATTGTATTATAGTAGTTAATTATTGATTAACACTGTTTAAAATGGACGCACTCTAGATTTCCTGCTATTGTCATTCGTTTAAATGTATTTCACTGACGTTTTTTTCCATATACGAGATTTCCATAGAAGAATTATTACTAATGACTACTTGAAACTCTCTATTTAAGGAAAGGAGTTGGAAATAATGGTGCCAGACTGGGGTCTGGTCCCACATATGTTTGTATAGAAAGTATGAAACTTTTACTTGGAAATATTTATAAAATTATATGTAGAAATTGACTTTACATGGTTTTTTATGTTTCTGGGTAAAATGGACATTAATTGTACAAATGATGAAGCCTGGATTGTACCACTTCAGCTTAAATTATATGAATCCTAGGAGGTTGATTTCATTTGGTAAAAGATCAAATGATACTAAAAAGTAAAAATCGAGTTTTCTTTTCCTCTTTGTTTTGTTCTTTCTGTTTAAATCTGAGCTACTTCCGCGTTCAGGCGGCTCCGTACACGCGCGCATGCGCCTTCGCGGCACTTTTTTTGCGCCCGCCCACGCCACAGGCAATCAGAGGACGAAACGCGCTTGAGTGACAGCTGCCTCTCGGCCAATCGCGTGTGTGCTTCTCCGTCTCTTTGACGGCGACGCCATCTTTATAAGTTCAATGCATTGTCTGTTTTTGCTTTTTTTAAAGGTATTTTATTTCCCCGTCTTTCATAATTAGTTATTGTGATGGTTTTAAACTGTAATATATACAATGGTTGACTGCTTTGTATCACCCACCAACACCCCCCCTCACACACACACACACACACACACACACACACACACACACACACACACACAAGCTCATATCGCCTTATCTCTGCTCCCCAAACAGCTCTACATCCTGCTCATTTGTTTTCTGTCTATCTCAACCCCACAGAAAGATCCTGTTAGACTTTTATCAGCGCTCCTGCTCCGTATTTCTGCCTCGAACTCTGATTCTTGACATGCATGTGCGATTAATTATAGCTTTAAAGCATGACACTGCATTGTGGTGCACTGGTAGACCACCTGATGAATAGTTACACTTCAAACAATCAATGCAAATACTATGAGAATAGGACAATACGCCCTGTTTGCACGATTCACATGAATATCGTATATAATTCCTGATTAAAACATTAGAACAGGAGGTCAATTTGATCTCGGTGACTGTTACCATGGTGTGGAAGATAGGCGGGTTTAAGGATTTCAGGATCTTCTGATCCGTTTATTTATTTACATCCAGTAACTTTTCTGGATGACAGAGATCTGAGGACCACAGCGTTAACGGTTTGAGCTGAAAAGACGCTACCGTAACATACCCAAATCATCACTCTTTATGATCATGGCGATCTGAAAAGCATTTTAGAAGTTTCACTCAGGTTCCCAGTCATATCAGCAAAAAAGAACCAGATTCTCAGTTAACGAAGCCTTTCCCGGAACACGGACCAGCGTAAATCTTCTGTCGTGAAATTATATAGCTTGACGGCATCTTATCTGAACAGAGACTTGCTCCAGGAATAGTGACTTTAACTTTGAAACTGCAAGGTTTTTACAGATGTTTCGAAATAGTTGATAAGGAAAATAGAATGCATTTACAGTGTATATGAGACAAATTTAAAACTTGTTTGTGGTGCTAGAGAAAATCTGCAGAATGAGGAACATCTAAAAAATAAAACATATCCTTCTCCTATTGGTCACCAAAACTTAATCAGGAAATGTTTAAGAAATAAATGTTACAGTTCATCATTCGGTCATGTTAGTTTATACACAATTCATTTTATTTTGTTGGACCTCCAGAGAGTTTTTGTTGAAAGCCCCCTGCTGTAGTTATTAGTCCCAGTGTGGGTGGAATAGTTCCTGATTAAAAAGTTCCTATAAACAGCCAGATCAATATCATACACTTTTACATAATACTCCTACCACATACAGTAACAGTACAATCCATTAAAATTGATCTCTGGTTACTAAATGTTTGAGAAGCTGCTCTATGCCACACTTCCCTCCCTCCACCATTCCTCCATCTTGCCCTCTCTTGTTTATTTGTGTTGGCCTAATGCCAACTATTCCTCGGATTCTCCTCAGTCCCACTCTCTGTGATATCTTCCCTCAGGACCTTTTCCCTCCAAAATCCATTTTAAATAAGTAACTTGAGAGTTCTGGGGCTACAATTTTTTTTTTGTTTGAAAGTCATGTGATCACAGGGGGGTTTATCTAATCTTAATAGTTAAACATTTATTTTTTTTATAGACTTCATTGTCCGTAAGTGATTCTTTTTTTGACTTTGCAGATGTTTGCACGTTCTGTTTGCTTTTATCTGTTCGGCTTCTGCTGTCACTCAGTGAGGAAAACCGTAAACTGTAAAACTGCAAACATTCCTACTTTATTTGTAAGGTTCTGACGTGACACTAGAACAGTGGTTCTTAACCTGGGTTCGATCAAACCCCAGGGGTTCGGTGAGTCAGTCTCAGGGGTTCGGCGGAGGTCAAGACACACACCCGACTCATATGATTCGTGATGACACGCCACGCTTGAGAAGGGTTCGGTGGATGCACATATGAAACTGGTGGGGGTCAGTACCTCCAACAAGGTTAAGAACCACTGCACTAGAAGTTGTGTCTGACCACTAGATGGTAGTAACTGCTGTTAGTGACTGCTGGTGACTGCTGTTGCTAAGCGATTGTGAACTGTTCACTGTTAGTGATACCAACTCATCACCTGTTCATAGACAGTGACACGTTTTGGTTTAATGAGCTGTATTTTATTACATTTTCTACAATTTTTTAACCGGAAAAGTTTGCGAATTTCCTTTGGATGGGAATCTCCTCCTCTCAAAAGTCTCAGGTGTTGATACATGATGATGATGATGATGATGTAGGTGATGAACAGCTTTTTTGCTCAGCAATACATTGTATGGACAAAACTTTGTATTCACCTGACCAAAAGATTACTAACATTTGCTGTTATAATTACCTTCACTCTTCAGGGAAGATGTTCCACAAGAGCTGTGGATGTTTGTGGAGATTTATTCATCCTCAAGTGTGTTAGAAAAGTCAGGTACTAATGTAGGTGAGAAGGTGAGGAGGTCTGGGGTTCAGTGGGGTTTATAGCTCTATAGAAGGAGATCTTCTACCAAACCCAACCCATGTAACGCAGATCTTTATGGAGCTGAGTTTGTGCACAGGGGAATTGTCATGCTTGAACAGGTTTGGGTTTTTTAGTTCATGCCACCAATTCCAAAGACGTCCTGTAAAATTGCGTGCTTCTAATAGTTGTCTTGAAAAGTCTGGTGTCTCAATGCTGGTGTCTCGAAGCACTTTTAGAATGGGAAACACTTTAACAGAAATAACCATTTGAGATTTGTTCAAGAAAAATATTTACAGATTGTGTTTAAGGATATTGCTTGCAAAATTCTCACCCTACACTCCTACTAGCAAATGATAGAACAACACATTAGTGACAGCTCGCTCATGTCTTTAATGTGACTCAGAAGAACGAGATTGAGTGATGCGTTCCTCTTCTACTGGATGCGCATGAGCAAAGCATCACAAGATCTCTGTAGGTGATGTACAGGAAACAGAGTAGATAAGTTCATTTCTTGACCTTTTTAGTCGTTCTATCTTTTATCACGTATATATACGCTACGAAGGCGATTAAAGAAACGAAATGAACTAAATGATTTAACGAGATTCAAAAAATCAAGTCACTAAAATGATTCGATCTTCCATCACTGATCCACACCATGGAATCAAGATTTCAGCCAACATTCAAATCGAAATGTTCTCAATCCTACACAAATTATAGGTTTTCAATCTTCAGCAGATCCAAACTATAGTTTCTAATGATTCCCTAACACAGTGTTATGGCATGTGTAGTCTGAAGTTTCTTCAGTTATATATATTGTAACGTATATTTGTTGTGCCAGCACTAATTCTATTAACGCACGATTCATGCAGAGTGCATTTCTGTTTGACCATTTTATTTTGTGTTCCTGCTCTATGTTGAGTAAAGTTTAACTAATAATAAACCTTTTCAATGCCTTGTCAATTTTGTGCCTTTACAAGCTGTCCTGCAAACACGTGGACCCATGAAGAGCCCTTGAGGTTAATGCACGTGCTTTAACAATCAAACACAACTGGAAAAGTGGACCAAAATCAAATCACAGTCCCAGCGTGGAAAAACTTTACCTGTGGTCAGCTCTAAGCTCTGAGCCTCCCTTAGACATTTAACGAGCTCCAGCAAGTAGACACTTAAAATGTTTTTGAGATGTCATAATCATGTGTAAGCCTTCATTTTGTTTCCTGCATTTGGTTTGCGTTTTTAAACCACATGTATACACACACACACACACACACACACACACACACACACACACACACACACAAAAAACCTCACCATGCATACAGAAAGCTCTTGAGGGACATCTGACAGTCCCCTCCCACCCTTTTGCTCCCCTACCATGTCCCCCATGTGTGTGTGTGTGTGTGTGTGTGTGTGTGTGTCTCTCTTGTCTTAGCCCCACTTGCTAGGCAGATGGCTCTTTGTTGAAGCTTTACAATAGGGTCGAGGTCGCTCTAGATCTCCACTGGTGCACGCACACACACACACACACACACACACACACACACACACACACACACACACACACACACACACACTTTAGGTCAGTTAATCCATTTTCCAACTAATGCGTTAAAATCCTAAAGAACTTTCATAGGGTGCACACAAACTTATTCAGTCTCTATTCTACAGTCTCTATTGGACATGTCTCTAACCTGTCATGAAGAAGGTTCTGTGTTCTAATGGGGGTAAAAAAAAAGGTGCACATGCATTCGAACGATTGTCCAACTGAAGTGGATGAGATGCGATCCAAACGGAACATGTCAGCTGGAACCGAGGGGGGAAGATAAAAATTATAATTTGCCGTCTGGGTTATCAGGCCGTCCCCCAATTCCCTCATCAGAGAAGAGAAGAAGCAGAGAAGAAGAAGAACGGCGCTCTAACTTCCCTGGCTTCTTTACCGGAGGCGGTGATTTCTGAGGAATAGGTGGAAGGGTAGGTGGGGAAAACGATAAAAAGTGAGCCGCTACATGTTTGAACAGCGTCGTTGGAATTAAAAGCCAAGTGCAAGCAAAGACCTGTCGAGACCGTGCAGTTAGGAAAGCGAGTTCGTTAGCCAGGCGCCAATGCTTTTGATGAAAAAAAGGAGAAAAAAAGGGTAGGTGGTGAGTGCAGGTAAAGGAGCCACCTCATTCAAGTCTCAACCTATGGAAATTTCCACTAGGGCTGACTGAGCATGCTGAGATCTTCCATTTCATTTTCCTCCTTAAACTTCACAAAGAGTCATTTTGATTCCATTGTGATCTTTACAGATGTTTTCACACACTTTCATGCAAATTTCCAACCAAAGAACCGTTACAGATTTGCAGAATGCTTCCTGTAGTATGTTTTCATTTTAACATGCTAATGTATCAAGCTGAATTCTACTGGAGTAAAGTTTTACAGTATGTAGCAGGTCTGTCACTAGCTATAGGCAGAACAGATCATTGCGTAGGGCTCGGAATTTGGGCCTCCATTCCCTTAACAAACCTAAACACCAGTTCACCATTTAAGACAGGCAGCGTAAGACAAGGCTCTTTATCCATTGGATGTGAATAAGTGTCACTCACCTGAAGTGGAACCAGCTGCATTATACATTTTACCAAGGGCCTTCAAATGTCTAGACGTGGCCCTGGTATGTAGATATATTTTTTATGTGGAAAATAAGTTCTTGCCATAATAAACTAAACAATCCATACCTAGCACTGGTGTTTCTAATACTTGTTAACTTTCATTACTAGGTATCTAACTCAAAATGTCATTTTATATACATTTGAAAAAAGTTAATAGATTAATAATAGAGGTCATTAGACTTCAGGACTCTCACCTAACCCTGGTTGTTATAGCAGCTATAACCAGTCATTCCCTGAGCTGATTTTCTCTCAATTTCAATTTCCTAAAGAAAAAAAATTATAAAAATAATACAGGTTGTATTTTTCTATTAAAACAATACCATGATAACACCTTTGTCCTGAGGATTTATCTGTTACAGCTTTATCTAAAACTGGAGACTCCTTCCATGGTCATTCATCTATAACTACTAAGCTACTGCTACCTCTATTTCATCTACTTAGAGAGTGCAAGAGTGTAAGATCTCATAATACTCGTGCAATATTTTTTATTTTTTTCTTCAACCACTGCACCATTCTTGGTCTTTCTCTCTCTCTCTCTCTCTCTCTCTCTCTCTCTCTCTCTGCAGGGCCTGTACTTTAAAAGTGCACTGTTGGTTACCTCGAAACCGGAAAGTTGACCAATAAAGCTGATTTTAAAATACAGATATCTACATACCATTTTTAATCAGTTAATGTGAACATCCTGATGCTGAAATGAATCATAAATAGGTTACGAATATACATTTTTAATTAATAATATGTCCCTAAAGAGTGAGACAGAGGTGACGGTTCTGAGTGGAAAAACTCAGTTAAATCCTTAAGAGACTCAAAAGGGAAACTCATCTTCACTAGAGTGACATTAGGATATTCTTTTATTGTTGGGGTTATCAAATGTTCACTCATGGACACTTGAATGTACAACTTTTTATGGCCATTGTGCTCCTAAGCCATTGTTGAAAACTGATCATATTAATTACAGTCCAAATCCATCTTATGGTTCCTAGGCATCCGAAATAGCTTTAAATATCTTTAGTCTGTTTATGTGTACCATTAGCATAATTAACATCAGCCATTATTAAGATGTTTCCATTAATCAGGTAAAAAATCACTGTATGTTACAGCAGGTATGAACATATATGTCCAATAAAGCTGATGTGAGGAGAATGTCCTCACAGAATTACCTCAGGACATCTACTGGTTGCACTGATTTGTTCCAGGTTTCTGTAGTGAGCCATGAGAAAGCCATGCCTCATGTGTTATCCACTGCTGTTCAGAACAAAAGAGCACAGCTCACCCATATAACCTCTTTCCCTCCAAAAATCTTGACCTCTGACCCTGGAAACAGCCCTTCCCCTGTCCAACAGCCTCCATGTCTAACAGTGCAGGTGTCACGTTTCAGGCTTTTGTCCCCAAATTTAGGTGTAAAACTAATTACATTCCTCAAGCTACACAAAAACCTGTCTGAACAAAGTATAGGTGTGATTATACAGCGGTGTCAGTGCAATGCCACCAGGAAGACACATGTTTTATAAATAGACAATAATCATAATCATGTTCTTCAAGTATTTCCAAACGACAAAGATATACACATTGTCTCATATTTCTGTTTGCTGCATGCAGCTGTTAAGGCATATGACCCAGTTTCTTTAAATGTATCTAATCTAGACATCATTATGGATGGATGGATGGATAGATTTGCTTGCAGGCATTATTTAACCACATCATAATTAGACTATGGGTTGATATATTTTTTAAAAGGGAGAGGAAATACTGCATTAAAGCCCCTAAAATACAATCAATTTTGAGTTTGGGTCGACACAATTTACACTATATAGACAAAAGTATTGGCACACCTGACATTAACATCTATATGTGGTTCCTCCGCAAACTACTGGGGGCACACAGGATTAAATTTCCCCTTCATTTGAACTAAGAGACAAACCTGGAAAATCTAAAAACTAAAATGGGTTGTATTGAAAAATCTTGAGAGACCTGCTAAGGAGTTTTGACCTCAACCCTATTGAACACATGAAGCTTTCACACTGAACTCACTCTCATTTAATCAGTACCTTCACTAACAGTCTTGTGGCTGAATAAACAGATATCTCCACCGGCACACTCCAAAATCTAGAGGAACATCTTCCCAGAAGAGTGGAGGTTATTATAATATATTGTGTATCATTATATATAGATTATGCACAATTTTACACACACACACACACACACACACATACTATTATGCCACTATTATTGAAAGAGGGAGAAAGAGAGAGAGAGAGGGAGAGAGAGAGAGAGAGAGAGAGAGAGAGAGAGCTGTCTTATGTGTTTTGTCCAAAACACTGACAATACAATCTTAAATCTCTTGAATCACTAAACATATACTACTTACACTAAACTCCTCCCGCTAAAAAAAAAAACAACTAAACTCCCATATGAAAAAAAAAGCTCCAAAGAGCAGCAGGCAATTTTTGGATGAGATCCAGTCTCCATGGAAACTAATCGAGCTCGTAGGCAGGCTGCGGGTATATGGAGGGGGAATATGCACTACAGGAAATGACCTAACAAAACCTCCCTTCTCCCATTGCTCCCATTTTCCAGTAGCGTAGCATGAGTAATGCTTGGACCTGAGCACTGTTGCTTGTCTGGATCCGTGCAGCAGACAGCCGTCTCTAAGTGCCGAGCCGACACATGGACTTCATTTCCTAAATAAAAGAGCCTCTATATACAGCATGGCATGAGTTTTTACTCCTTTGTCTGAAGATAAACAAGAGGCCTTATGTGATTATGTTCATTAATCTCCTTCCACGGTCTCGAACACTGTCATCTGCACATCAAGACCTGCACCCAAAGCGCAACTTGTGGAGCGCTGTGGTTTTAGGTTTGGGATTACAACACGTTTGAGTGCTTTCATCTTGGTGCGTAATTGCCCCCGTCATCCGCCTGGCCATAATTATAAAGTTTTCTTTGGAAAACTTGCCGACCGTGGCCTCGGAGAGCTTCACGTTGTGGGAAAAAAAAGATTTCTGAACAGTTCCAGTTGTAAAGCATTGGGGTATGGTGAACAGTGGCTCCGAATTCAATCATCAGCTCATCCATTTACATCAAAATCATAAAAATGTTCTAGATCTCCATGAACATAAGAAATATATGTATGGGAACTTTAGACATGTTTTAATCCCATGGAATAGTTTTGTAATGGCATTATGAAAAGAATAAAAGATTTCTGCTGATTTCTGAACTTCTCAACGTTGGAGTCCATGTATATTTTTTTACCATTTTATGTTGAAGAACATCCACAAAACATTTATCAACCTCTCTTCTTCCACTCTTTCCACTCACATAGCTTGGAATGTTAATAGGAAACCACAAAGTAAATAAAGCTCTAAAACTGGAGACTCCTTCTGAGAAGGTTATATGAATGCTACCTGAGAGAAAACTTCACCATTAGGGGCATTTTATGAATCCATTCATGTAATGCAAGAACCTGTGAATAAATTGTTAGCACAGGACCTGGCATAAACTTTGCAGATGATTTGCAGCTGCACCTCTGTTGAAACTACTTCCAACACATCAGCCAGAACCAAGGTTTTAAAAGTGTTGTGGTATAAAGCAAACAATTCAGTTGCTTCAGTGAAACTAATAACAAAACAAATGAGGAGAATGATGAAAGTATGTCTAAACCTGTTCATAGATTTTGTCCTACACTGTCTTGTGTTGTCTTGTACTGTTTGCACCAGGTTGCACACGATACACTTCATGTGGCGAGGACACTTACTAGACCTTCACTCTGTGTTTTCTGTTATGTAGCTTTATGTTGTTCAATGTAGCATCAGGGTTCTGGAGGAACGTTGTCTCGTTTTGCTGTGTACTGCTTCAGATACAGTATATATGGTTGAAATGACAAAAGCTTCTTGACTTGACTTGACTTGACTTGATTTGATTTGATTTGATTTGATTTGATTTGATTTGACTTGACTTGATTTGACTTGATTTGAACAGATAAATAGATCTAGCTATGTATCTTAACCTTCAAAATCCAATTCAAACATTTAACGTCCATGTCTAGATCTCAGTAATATCCCAGTGAATCCGATTCCTTCACGGAGCATATTGCCATGACTACATACCATCTGTGACTTCTTCTAGAGAAAACTAATTCACTCTTGATACAGGATCTGATGAATCTGCAATGTCACGGTTTCACACATTATACAGTATGAAGAAACAGCCATTCACATCTGCATAAATTTAGGAAGACGCATGACAGTATGCACAGTGAAGTTTTGTTTCTGATGCAACAGGTATTAACAGATGCTCACAATCACAATCAGCCAAACAATGGAGATTTCGCATAGATTTTTAATATGAAAAGGGAAGAGGATTTGTGGATGGGCTTTAGGATGAGCGGGTGAGGGAAGAGTTAGCATGTCAAAGTGTTCCTCCTGGCTGAGAACAAAACAGCCACATGGAGAGTCTCAATCTAAAGACACAATGGCCTTTACATACAACATGCTAATGAAATGGCGGCTGTAAACAAAGACGCAGCGGCTGTTTGGGCCTCTGTGTGTAGACCATCGAGTCAGGGGTACGATGGGATGAAAAAAGATTGGACGGCTGCCGAAAGTGATTATCGGCCATTGATGTGATATA
Source organism: Silurus asotus (assembly GCA_024362625.1). Taxonomy (NCBI): domain Eukaryota; kingdom Metazoa; phylum Chordata; class Actinopteri; order Siluriformes; family Siluridae; genus Silurus; species Silurus asotus. Next base: position 555,045 of record MU551607.1, read on the forward strand.
TCAATAGGTTCGGTGTTGCCAATTTAGAGCCTTTAGTGCCTATTTTTCAAAAAATAAAGAAAAAATAGCAGATGTTGGCGAATCTTTTGATTGTAATAGGGCTCTCCAGGTCACATGACATCTGCTGGTTATATCAAATGATAGAGCAAGTTCACTTAACTAACCATTAGTGTGCAAAGGGGTAGACTGAGGTGCACTTCTGAGAACCAATGATCAGCACTGATTGGTGCAACCCAAGCACTTTGAAAGAAAAAAAAATTATTCCATCCATTGTTTTGTCTGCACTCTTCACAATAGTTTAGATGGACAGTAGTTTTCGGACAATGAGACCAAACCATTCTTCTTTCTTTCATTCTTTCTTTCTGAAAACTTAAGCTATTGTTTTTCACTCCATAAAACTCTCCAATTCTTATTCTACTGTATTCTGTTCTATCGCAAAAGTCTCGCTTCTTTATTTAACACGATTCATTGAGCATGCCCATTGGCTCTGAGATGTGACCTGGGGGACTTTAAAAAGACTCAGTGGGCATACGTAGCCTACTGTTTTGAAAAACAAAACTGGGAAATGCAGAACAAATATGATTCCATTTCAATACATTTTCTTGGTTATATTTAGTCTTGAAACCAGATTATACCATCTGTAGCCATTTCCTTACGTCTGTTTTCCTGACCACACACTACCTTTACTTTTCTTTTTGTCTGCGCTCTTCTCTTCAACGATTAGACAGATAGATAGGTAGTTAGTCTTTTTCCTGTTAAAGGACCAAACCATCCGTTCTTTCTTTTTCACTTCATAAAACTTCCCTATTCTTATTCTACTGTATTTTGTTCCATTGTGTCTCTGCAAAAGTTTGGCTTCTTTATTTCACATGATTTATTGAAAATACTAGTTGGCTGTGTGACGTCGCTCGGGGAACTTTGAGCCACTCTGTAACCGCACTTTCCCCTGAAAAAACTGAACCGGGAACCGATCAGGTACGATTCCATTTTTCTTGGTGATATTTACAGTCTTAAAACCGAATTATACATCCTCGCAATTTCCTGGAGTCTTTTACTCTGACTACATACTACCTTTGTTTTTCTTTTTTGTCAGCGCTTTTCATGAATTAGAGACCAAAAACCGATTGTTTTTCACGCGATAAAACATCTATTCTTATTCTACCGTTTTTCTGTTCTATTGTGTCCCAAGTGTTCATGTGCAAATAATCCTCAGGAGTCAGTAAGCATGCGCATTGGCTGTGTGACGTCACTAGGGTAACTTCGAACTACTCTATGCGCGTGCATAGACAACTTTCCCCTGAAAAACAGAACTAGGAAACACCGACCAGGTGCGATTCCATTCATAAAATGTCAACAATGAAAATTAGAAGTGTTAAAAAACCGAATATGTATTGTCTGTGTGTGAACTCCATGTGGCGCGATTTTGTTATAATGTTTCGCCAATGGAAGCGCTGAGAGCCGGGGTTTTTTTTTCTTTCTTAAGTAGGCGGAGCTTGGAGGCAGGCTTCATCGCTGAGCGACGCGCGTCCGTCCTATAGGAATAGGCGAAACCGCCGCGCTGAATTCTGTCCGGCCAATCAGAAAGCGCGAGGCATTGGCCGTCCAATCAGATTCCGCAGCGGTTAGCTCGCTCCTTTCAGTTCTCTCAGGTCGACGCGGTTTTGATTCACTCTTCCTCCTCACGTCTCACCGCCTCCTCTCTCAGCTCTCTAACACGAGGGAAAAGAAAACACTATTTCTTTTTTTAAAACATAAGTATTTTTCTAAGTTCTTTTCCCCCCTCAACAAAACATGGCCGACACCGCTGTAGATACGACCACCACCGCCGCCGCAGAGGTGACCGCAAAGGTAAGTTTAATGTGTTTGTAGGGGGAAGATGACCAAAAAAATTTCACTTTTCAGACAGGTGAACTGAATTCGAGTCAGTTAGGTGTGAAAACACCTGTTTTAGGTTCTGAGGTGGGTCGCGCTGTAGGAAGGCTGGTTTCATCACGGGTACCTGAGAACCCCATCAGCGGAGCGCTTGGTGCTGTTAGCTTACGCGCTGATGGCTTTCGTGTAAACCTATGTAAAATATAGGCACTTATTCATTCATAAACATTAACCGCTTTCAGTTTATTTGCTGACAGACCTATTAGTGAAAAATGTTCATTTTTTTCCCCGGGTTTTTGATTTAAAAAAAAATGTTGGCCTTAAGTGGTCACCATTTTTTATTTTGGCTTTCGGAGGGTCTGAGGTAAAAAATAAAAAAAAAAAGGTTCTAACGGATTTTTTTTCCCGCTATTTAAAAATAAGGTCGCGAGCTCTTTTTTTTCCCGCTCTCTTTAATTTTCTAAATATGTCGTGCGCTCGCGCGCCGAGCATGCATTGATCCTCATGGCCACGCGCTGCCCTTTGTCTGGGAATCGGGCACGCGCCGCTCTTGGCGCGCGCGAGAGAACGAGCTGCGTTCGCTTGACGCGATTGGATAGATGGTACCAAACGGTCGTGTTCGCCGGGGGAGGGGTGTGTGGTTGGGGGGGAGGATCAAGAAGTGGACTTTTTTATTTATTATTTTGTTGTTAAATAGAACATGATACATGTTTGTTGTCTTTACGTTGATGATTAGCTCGGGTATTTCTTAGTTTTTTTGCGAAAGCGACTGTTTTGACGCTGCTGCTTCTCGCGGGCGGAAAACAATAAACTTCCACTCAGACTCTTAGGTGGAACGAACGCCAGAAAGCGGAATTGCAAAGGTGCCCCGCGAAACAGAGGAACCTACTTCCTACTACTGATGTTTTCACGACTTTTTTCAACCCGTTTTCTATTTGTGTTACGTGTGTAGGATCTGAAGGAGAAGAAAGAAGTTGTGGAGGAGGTGCAAGAGGAGGAGAAGAAGGAGAACGGCAATGGAGAGGCACCTGCTAATGGCACAGAGGTATGTAAAAGAGGGAGGGGAGGTGTGTGTGTGTGTGTGTTGGGGGGGGGTTCCAGCAGGGCCCTGTGAGGCTTTTGTCAGTGAGTTACAGCTTGTGGTGCAGGTGTCGGGCGACTCACAGCAGGTCCCCATTCTGCCCTGGTGCTGTGCAGGTTGTGCTCTTTGTTTAGGTTTGTGAACTTCCACAGATGTAGCGCAGTCAGACACGGTATTAGCATTGGCAGCGTGCCTGTTTATCAGAGCGGCAAGAAGGCTCTGTGTCTGTGGAATGTTATTGGTGGACCTCCCACAACACAGTAACTCATGTACTTGATAATGTTACAATGACTCAGAGTGAGAGGCTTTAAAAAACACCCTTGTATCTCATAGTTTTTGTTTTTCTCATACTTTATAAATGACTGTAATGGAAAAAAAAAACTTCTCTGACAGACTAACGGTGCATCTCACGAAGAAACCGACAAAGAGGACAAAGCAGCCGAAGAACGTAAGTCATTTACCGCCCAGTGAGTCAGTATTACGGTGTGCGATGTCGCTCAGTAATTAACGTGAAAATTGCGTTGTGAAGCAGCTGCAGAGGGGGAGGGTGAGGAGGAGGAGGAGAAGGCTGCTGAAGAGGAAGCAGATGGGCAGGCAGTGAAACGTCCTGCAGAGGAGGAGGTGGGTTTAAAAAAAAAAAAAGATAATAAAACTATTTTGGTAAAAATAACACCCCAGCTTTATTATGACCGGTCTTGTATCCATTGTCTAAATCTTTTGTGTTTTTTAGGAGTCAGCCGAAACAAAGAAACAGAAGACAGAGGAGAACGGCGAGTCCACAGAAGCTGCTGAGGCTGAAGCAAAAGCCTAGAGCTAATCTGTTCGGTCAATCAGACCTAGTAGATTTTGTGCTTCTGTGTATATTTTCATTCTGCCCTTATTCAATTACACTGAAGCCTGTAACATCATGACACCCCCCCCACCACCTATTTTATTATTTTTTTTCCTCCCTCCTTTTTGTATGATGTTATTTATTGGTGTAGGAACAACGTTAGGGTCCTGTTATAAAACATTCAAGATAATTTTTTTTATGCACAAGTTTAAAATGTGCAAGCACATCTTCTACTGTGTTTTTTTGACCAGCAGAGCATACTTAAAAAAAAAAAAAAAAGTACACGTTGCCGTATATAACGTACCCCCCATTTTTCCCTTCATGTTCTGATGTTTATATGGGTGATCATATAATTCAGATCCACTTAAGACCAAAGATGAAAGTTTTAAGCAGGGGCTAATGGACAACAAAATCCTAGTTGTTTTCTGCTGCTAGTAGTTAATCCCTTGCTTTATCTGTCAACACAACGCAGCAGATGGTGTCCATGAATGGGTCTCCTCACTGCGCAAGAGTCGAAGACTTTTGTCCTTTTTCTGGTTAGCTTATGTTAATTAACCCCTCTTAAACCTTAATGTTTTTGGTCTTTTGTTTCATATGCATTCCAGGAGGTTTGTACTTTTTCAAGTCTTTGTGTACAGTTGTTTTGTTATTTTGTTTTTTTGTTTTTTTTTTAAATGGGCAGTGCAGGATGGGAAACGGTCAACATGCCCGCACTGGTGTTTTTTTATTATTATTATTATTTTGTTGGATTTTTTTTGTTGCATTTGACCACTGCTTTGTATATTCTGGTTCAGGCGTATAAATAAAAAAAATCACTCGTCTTTTTAAACCCATGTTGTATTTTCTGTTCATTTCCTGCCTGAATGTTTTTCTTAGTTTAATCTCACTTACTATACATGATAAAACTTGACTTCCGTTTCCAGTATAAACACGTTAATTGATTTATTTTCCCATCCAGGACTAGGTCAAGTTTTTAAGCTAGAGGAGAAAAATATATAATTCAAGCTCTTACCTGGTTCCTGGCTTGCTATTGCTCATCTTTGGAAAAAAAAAAAAAAAAATTAAGCATGCTTAGGTAAAAACGATTACAGGGAATGTGCTTTATTTACATATTCAGAGTATGGGTTCCCCCCCTGCCAAAATCTAAGCGCGCTGAAAATCCAAAAAATTAAAGAAAAAAAAAATCGCAAAACAGTTCGACATTTTGTGTTTTTCACTGAAAAAGCTGCGAGTCTGCCCCTTAGTGGCGCGTGAAGGAGTTACATCATTAAAAAAAAAAATTCGCATAAGAGTTCACTTTGAGTTCCTAATGTGTCTTCCTGATCTGTTGCCTGGGTGCCAAACTCAAAAAGAAAGAGAAGTAAAGACAGTAGATATGGCTTGATCGTCTCTTCTGTAGTGGCTGCTTCTCCGTTACAGCTGAGCTGTAGTCGCTCACACTCCAGTCTCAACATCCGCTCTGCCTGATAATGACAAGAACCACTGTCATCATTACAACCATCACGCCAGATCACACGGCAGAGCAGGCGGAAGAGTGTGTTTAAAAAACAAAACAAGAAAAAAAAAAAAACAGCGTAGGGTGGCGTGACATGTTTGTGACCATCCCAGAGAGTTCTGAGGATGTGTTTCCAATGAGCGCATGCAGTCAACTTAAACACCGCTCAGCTGTGTAGAAAGCACATTTTCTATAAATCCATGGTTTATGGTTCTGAATCTTTGCATCCGTCTGCGTACAATGTCATGTCGAGTTTCAAAAGCATGCACATGAACGAAGGTGGAGGTTTTTTGTTTTTTTTGCTTAATAAATACACTAAACTCTTAATGCTAGTTTATGGAAAGTACAAACCTGTCCATTTCACATTCTCTTTTGCTGTTTTGCAGAAACAGAGGCCTGAAGTAACTCTACATTCACCCAAGCGAGCAGAGGCAAGCCACAATTTCGGCAACGAATGAATGCGAATTGATCATTTGACGCGGGAAAAAAAGCACCAAATACGGAAGTTTCGCTCGAATAAAACTTTTAACTGATAATCGTGCACATGTGGTCCGACGTTTTTTTAATTCCCAACTTGCGACATTCCCAGTCCTGTTTAAAGTTTGATCCAAAAACGTCATTGTTTTATCTTCTGTATACGACCTACCAATAGACGTGAACCTACTGTATGTATTAGGAATAAATATAACGCTTATCAGGGATTATTGACGACTGAGCGTAAACGAAAATCTGGTACTAAACCCGAAATGACGTTGCCTGCTCACGTGAATGTAGGATCAGGCATCAGTGCTGAATCCCATGCACATATGCATCATCGTCATGGTCACACACACCGAGGGTGTCACCGCATCTCGATATGTGAGAGTCGTTTCTGTTTTATCCTCCGTTTTATTCAACTTTTCTGGATTTTGAACCTTTTCTGCCCAGGAAACTCTCACATATCTGTGAAGTTCAGAATGTTTCAGGTGAATTCAGGGGTTTGTGAGAGAAAAGGCAGGCTAATGAAATCTGTGACGTATGTGGATGTGTGTTTAGGATTGTTTTTTTCTTGTTCTATTATGAAACTACAATAAGTATGTTTACACGTGTAAAGTAATCTGATATTGTGAACCAAAAACACTTTTAAAGGCACCGTAGGAGGAGCTGATCGAGTGCATCATCTTCGGTCTTTGTTTTAGGCATTTATTCGTTTGATTATTTTGCAGTGGTTTCGAAAGCGGCTTTAAAAAATGAACTACATTTGATCTACTGATTTACCTTTTCAGATCAAATGCCTTCAAAGACTGAGAAGTTCATAATGAGCAAATTGTGCATGTTGTATAGACAAAAGTATGTGGACACTTGAGTATAAAATGTGTTTTTTAACATCCTGTTCCACATTTGGTCCCTGTTTGATGTTATAATATCTTCCACTCTTGTGCAGGTGTTGGGAATGTCGGGTTCTCATGGAGGTGAGGTGTCAGGTGTCCCAATACTTTTGTCCTCATAGTGTATATTGGACACATTTCACAGCTGCACATAATTCAGAGTTGTTCTTTGTAAAATCATCTGCAACACACCCTCTGTTTAGTATTTGTGATCTACAGGCATAAATAGGAAACCCGTTTACACGTACACACACACACTCAGATCGGATTAATAGTGCGTGTGTACTTGCGGAACAACGCGATAGGATCTGATACACAAAATCGCAGTTCAATTTTTCCGGAAATATGAACACAACTGCCAAAAAATCATATTTAGATCAGATTATTGTGCATGTAAACACACTTAATGTATAAAAAGGGAATCAAACATGCCTTTAGTGAAATAAAAAAAGTTCTACAAAGACATGACGATCGATCGGTGCTGCGTAAAAAAATCATGTGCATGTGTGTATGTATTACAGGCGTCTATAAGCGTGTGTGTGTTTTGTGAATTTATATGTGCACCAGTAGTGGTTGGCTCTCACTCTGCGAGCGCTCACCCTCCGGAGGTGGCAGCTGGTACACCACACACAGCGAGGAGTACATGCAGCCCACAAATGACATGAGGCTCGCAAAGTACATCACACCCTGAGCCCCGCCCACCAGCGAGGTCAGAGGTCCCATCGCCACGGAGACCAGGATCTGGGCCAGGAAGTACTGGCAGCTGAGAAGGGAGATGTCCACCCCCATGCCTCTTCTTGTGCCGTCCTCTGTGGAGCCGCAGAACTACGAGTACACACACACCCACACAGGTAATTGGTAGGAGTTCTGAGAAGGTCCTCTACCAAATAGTCTTTACGTAATTCAACTGATATTTTGTGAAATTAAGGAATGTGGATTACAAGATTTTGTTCTAAATTGACTATTTCAACATCTGTAAGACAATACTGTTCGTTTCCTGCTAGAAATAACACAATATTCACTCAGCTTCAACAACACAACAAATCAGGACTCATTAAAACTCCGATTTCATCTCCAACAGGAAGAGCAAGTGCAGGATGAGGCTCATTACAGATTAATGCCTGGATGTCCACAAAAAGCAAGCTAAGTGCCATGAAAATGGGCTTCTGCATTTTTAATATCTTGCCCTCCATGAGGTCATGTGGTACGAACACGTGCTCATTGGTCACAATGAATAAGTAAGAAGGCAGAGTCTTGTTTAGTTTTTTTTTTGCTTTTTTTAAATTCCAATTGCATCGAGAAACGAAATCTGGATTGGGGATCTTTTTATATGACTTTGTTTGTGACACAAGTCTACAACGGCATTTTAGTGCCATGTTAAATAAAAACATACAAATATGACAAAAATAAAGTTAAAATATTGTGAAATTTTGAGAATTAGGTCGAGATTAAAGTAGTAATATTTTTTAAATTAAGTCGGGATTAAAGTAGTAATATTTTGAGAATTAGGTCGAGATTAAAGTAGTAATATTTTGAGAATGAAGTCGAGATTAAAGTAGTAATATTTTGAGAATTAGGTCGAGATTAAAGTAGTAATATTTTGAGAATGAAGTCGAGATTAAAGTAGTAATATTTTGAGAATTAAGTCGAGTATAAAGTAGTAATATTTTTAAAATAATTTCGGGATTAAAGTGGTATTATTTTGAGAATTAAGTCGAGATTAAAGTAGTAATATTTTTAAAATAAAGTCGGGATTAAAGTGGTAATATTTTGAGAATTAGGTTGAGACTAAAGTAGTATTATTTTGAGAAGGAAGTCGAGATTAAAGTAGTAATATTTTGAGAATTAGGTCGAGATTAAAGTAGTAATATTTTTAAAAATAAATCACAATTAAAGTAGTAATATTTTGAGAATTAAGTCGAGATTAAAGTAGTAATATTTTTAAAATAAAGTCAAGATTAAAGTAGTAATATTTTGAGAATTAGGTCAAGATTAAAGTAGTAATATTCTGAGAATAAAGAATATTTTGGCAAATGGGCATGAAGATCAGGGGTGCACATACTTTTGGCTGTACACAAAAACACCCTTACCTGCGGGGTCTGGTAATATTCACATAGCAGCGAGTAAGGCAGCGTGCAGAGTGAGGAGAACATGACCCCGTAGGTGACGCACAGAGACAGCACCACATACAGGTTGGTGGTGAGAGTGGCCAGACCCGTGCCCAAGCCGAACGCCAGGTAGGCAAAGAAATACAGAGAGCGCAAAGAGAAGCGTTCCTCCAGCTTCTCCAGGATGGCTGTGGAACACAAATACAGTCCCAGATAAATGAAAAGACAAAGGGTGGTGGAATTTACCGTGTTGGTGCTCTGAGGACTTACCTGAGTAAAAAGCAGCACTAAAGGCATAGATGCACATGCCCCAGCAGCCCATGCTGACCCCGGCGTTGTAGCGCTGGTACGCCTTGGTATCCGGCAGCGCTTTGGGGTCGCCCCCAAACACCACCTCGCCCATGAAGTCAGTGTAGAAGAGCAGCATGCCTTCAAAGGACAGCCAACCTGAAGACCACACACATAATTTTACTGAGTCTCCATGAACACTGGCTGAATGTTTCACTGCATGGACTTACCCAGGAAGTGGTTGGTGCACAGGCTGCGCAGGGACGGGGGCATCCTGTAGATGGCGATGCAGAGCAACTTCAGAGACATCTGAGTGTCTATTACCTCTGTGTTGTCACTGAGCTTGCTGTCGTACTGTACCCCATTTAGGAGAATGTTTGCAACCTGAAGAGGATAAGTATATTTACAGTACTTAAGGGTATCATACTGGTGTATATCGTGTTAGATAGAAAAGTAAAAAAAATGCAGCATTTAGTCTTCATCTCCTGCCTGCAGAACCATGCCAGTCTGATCGCTGAAAAATCTATTCTCCAACCAGAAGAGGGCGCAAGTTTCTGTCAGTCTCATAGTAATTAAGACATTATAGGATAGGGGCACTATTGAGAACGTTCACCAAAATCGCTTTATAGTTAATAAACTCATTGCGTTAATTTTACTTAGAGTTTTTTTTAAAATAAAAAGTAAATTGAGAAATTATGTGCAGTGTGTTAGTCTGGATTAATAATAATCTGGCCCCATGGTATGAAGAAGAAAAAATGCAAGCCCACAAAGCATGAAGTCCTCTGCCCTGAAGCTTTTCACCTTTCAAAATAATACGTTTAATAAATTCGGTATACCTAGCATTCACTTTTTTGACAAAATCTTTCTACAGTAAACCTCTTTTCAGCATTGCTCATCATGTGTCGTTAAAACACTACAGACTCACCTGTTGGCTGAAGGTAACAGTGCGTCTCCGCCCATTCTCTAAGCCGTTGCTGGGGCCAGTCAGCGGCTCATCCAGCAAGGCCAGGCTCTGGGGGCGTTTTAGGATCCCTGAGGCGCTGCTTCCTAGTTTTAATCCTCCACCATCCTGCAAAGGCTCGCTGAGCTCAGAGGCTTCATTCAACTCCAAACATTCACTGGCTTGAACTTCAGTAGCCCCTAATCTTTCCGCTTCCTGCAGCTCTCCATTCGGTTGAGATAATTCCCTTTCCTGAGAGTTGGCAGCTGGAGACGGTGCCACAGCCAGCTGTGACACCTGAGTGGGAGGAGTTTCTCCCATAGGAAGGCATGGAGTCATGGTCTCGGGTTTCAACGGTTGGGGCATTTGTTGTCCAGTGTAACAGTCAATCAGCACGCTATCTATGTACGATGTCCCCAAGGACGACGCAAACTCGTTAATATCCGTCAGAGTGTTGTCCCGGCTGATAAAGCTGCCGTATTTGGGTGTCAGTGGGCTGAGAGGGGAAATGGGGCTGGTGAGACCTGCACAGAGCCTCGCGTTGGCACTACACGAGTGTCCCAAACTATCCGGATACCTACGACCAGAGAACTGGTAGCCAAACAGACCGTCCTCCTCCTCTTCCTCTTCCTGCAGGGCTCCAGCAGCTGGAGGAGGAGACGGTGGTAGAGCCAGGACGGGGCTCTTCAAATGTTTCGTACTCCTTTTTTGAGATGGTTGGAGAGGACGCTCTGGGATGCTAGTGAGTGTGAGAGCTGTAGCGATTACAAGGGTTATGCTGGTAAACAGGTAGATGACTCGGAGCTGACCTCCCATTGACTTGCCGAATGCAGTGTGGTCCCAGTTCACCCCACCCACGATGTAGCCGAAACCACCACCCAGACCTGCGAAGATTAACGTCAATGATTTGCACAGTAGTAAGCATGAAGTTTGTAGTTTTCGAACCCCCTACTCTCTGGGATGTGAACTGCATTGACAATGAATAATCCTTCAAAAGAAAGGTGCTTTATACTTGTCACATGTACCTTACAGCTGAGTGAAATTGTTTCTTTGCATGTTAGGAAACTGGGGTCAGAGTGCAGGGTCAGCCATGATACAGCACCCTTGGAGCACAAAGGGGTAAATCGCCTTGCTTAAGTGCCCCAAGAGTGGCAGCTTGGCGATACTGGGACTTCCGATCAGTAACCCAGAGACTTCACATACGTATTTATAACACTACATATTTATAACGGGTTCCTTTTGAAAAAAAATGGGGGATATCTGTTCTTGGTCATTTCTGGGTCTGAAAATGTAAAGAAGCCTGGATATGAAAAAAAATACAAACCAGTGAACATCTGTACCAGGCAATTCTATAAAAGCATTTTTGTAGGAATTACAAGTTGGTATCAAAACATTTCGAGAGGCTCTGTTTACAAGAAAGTACTGTATTGATCTATGTTTACACACTTTTACCTTTAAAATAGTCTCATTGCACAGTAATACTGTGCTCTCAGCACATCTGCCAATTCTGGATCGTGTCCTCTTTTCGAAGAAGCACCCCTCTGCAATTTGTGCTGGATTGACGCAATGGTGTTTAAACGGTGAGCTTGGAGATGGACCTCCATCTTCGGGAAGAGGGTGAAGTCCGCAGGAGCCAAATCTGGCGGGTGGGTGTGGAAGTGGGATCACGTTGTGAATCTCACATGTGAGGAGAGCTCGGTGACAGGGTGGGCACGTGGTCAGAATAGCAGCAGTTGCACTACTCCCGATGTACACAGGAAGATGTCGTTTGTGCACCCTGTGACTGTGTGTTACAAAACTAGCTTGGAAACCTTTTGATACCACCTTGTATATGCCTTTAAATGTCTAGAAATTAAACATTACAAACCTTTCCATGGCGGAACAGTACAAAAATATATATGATATATTTTCCAGCAAATTCACTGCTATAATCTGCTCATAAGAACTGATCTCTGACCTGCCAAGAGTGCATGGATGTTGAGGCCTCTGTCTTGGTCCTCTGGACTGCACACATCCATCATGTAGGCGTGACTGGGATTATCCGCCGAGTCAGCACTGAAGTCCATCAGAACCACTCCACACACGGTCAGCACAATGCCCCACTTGTGAATGACAGCAGTGTCTGCCAGCGCGGATCCAATGTCCCGCCCATTTAGCACCAGCGTCAAGCCAAGTAGAGCACCTGGAGACACGGAGGCTAAATTATCCAAAAGTCTGAATAGCATCTTGTTTCTTTTCACACTTAATACCCCTGGTACTAAACATTCCTGCTCTAACATGTGAACATCTGCAGAATGTTAGGATCTTCAGGACCAGCATTAGGGACCCAGAGCACACGTGGATGTGCCCCCTCCCAACATTCTTTAACACCACAACAGTCCACCAATGCACAGCTTTCTCAATAGGACTCTGTATTGTTAGGTGATGTTACAACGCTTACCGATGGACAAAGCAAAGATAAAAGGTCTTCGGCGGCCAAAACGTGACGTACACCGGTCACTCCACGCTCCGAGGATCGGCTGAAGCAGGAACCCTGAGGATGAACAGAAAAAGAGAGAAGGTGATGTTCTACTTTACTGACCCAGACGGTCTCATGTTTTTTTTGTTTTTTTTTATACTGGTCCCATTTTATAAAACATCCATTGACAAAGGTTAGTTTTTACATGAATTATTAAATTAAGCATAAAAAAGTACTATTATATAAAACATTTTATTATTAAAAATTTATAATTTTACTATTAAATAGGATTCTAGGTACAAAAAAAACCCATGAGTATCCATATTCTCCATGAGGTACCTAATATGGGGCTGATAAACCAGACAAGGCTGTAGAATTGATCTGGCAGACCCATCTGAAGGAGCAAAGGGGTAACGTAGGCCGTCTCCATGGCGTAGCTGAACTCGATGCCGAATAGGATGCAACCGTTGAAGAGGAGCTCAGAAAAAGTGCGTCGTGGAGGCAGATCGCTGAAGTCCAGCTGCTCCAGAGGGCAAGGTGTGTTGGGCGGAGGGGGTGGAGACGGGCGGATGAGCTTTCGCCGTTTCGGATGCCTCTGGAAGCTGTTGGCCCGATGGCTGAGGTGACGTGTGGTGGACATCGGGAAGCTGCAGGTTTTGGGAAGAGTCGGTCTCCATGTGTCACCTTGGGCCGCCCCGAAGCCATCTCTCCCTGGGCTGGTCAGGAGAGGGTCGCTGGGCGTGCCCATTCCAGGAGAGGACATCATGCTCTGGAGTTCTGCACACGCTATCAAAAAGTCATAAGATTTGAATCGTGTGTTTAAAATCTTTAAAGCCATCTGTACCTGGGTCAATTCGGGTTCAAAGCACCCTTTAACATCAATTTCTGCCTAATTAGATTTTCTGCCCTCTGGGATTTTGTCAAAAAATACATCATTTCAATACTTTTCATTTGAGTAAGTTTTGACAGCAAATCAGTCAAACAGAAAACGGCTTTGCATGCTGACACAAAACTAAGAAGACACCTTCAGGTCATGGTCCTGATAAAAGAACTTCTGTGACAATGCCACCTACTGGATAATCATTACAATAACCACATAAAAATCCTCACATCTAACGGCCATTTCCAATCCTCACAAAATTTGCCCCACATCATCTTGACACCTGAACAAAAGGTATCAGTGGAAGTTTGATATTCAAAACTTTTTCCTCTAAAATGCTGTAAAATGGCAAAGTAAAAGGTTGTGAAGGTGCATCTTGGCCATAAATCTAAGTATCGACACAAAGCATAATAACTATCTTCAGGAGAATGCTCTGAAACCCCAGTGGCTTCATGACTGTCTGATGTTCTTCTAAGTCCTTAAAGTATGCTGACCTGAATACACACCAACATCTAAAATTCAAGTGTATGGTTCAACCATCTTGGATTTATTCTGTAAATATTTGCTACTCCTTGTACAAACGGGGAAGTGGTTAAGACGTTGGTCATATGATTGAATCACACCACTACCAAGCAGGCGCTGCTGGATCACTGAGCAATCCATTCATCATCAACAATCAGTTTTGTCATGGATCATCTGCAGACCAACCTAGACAAAAGAATATTCCAGATGTTTCAACGGATTTGCTCATAATAGGCCAACGAATCTGTGAAAATAGCTACCAAACAGAACCAAGACAAAAACCAAGATTATCTGTTTCTATATCTATGATCAGATAACTGGTTTATTGGGACATGCCTACTGTGCACTTTTTCGCCGCATGAGTGCGCAGATGGTGACATCGAGCTGAATAACCGGCAAAACAAGCAAATGTCAGGGAGGGAATGACTTCAAGAAGGCAGAGTGAAACAGTGAAACACTGCTGTCAGTGTGAAGGGTTTGAAATAAACTGAGATGCACTGAAATCAGCCAAAGGGCCCCAGAAAGAAGGAGGAACTCAATAGGAGATGGTTGTTGATCGGGAGCGCGCACCACTGCAGCCAATGCGCAGGCTGAGCGGGGTGCGTGCACTGCACGTGCTTACTCTGTTCTCCACACCAGAATATCAAGCTCTCTCACACACACACATACACACACACACACACACACACACACAAACACACACAAACACACACTCAGGGCGTTTTTCTTTTATTTCCACACTCCTAAGGCTCTGTGATGATACTCCTGTTAATGATCATGATCATTTTTAGATGGGATTCACGGATATAAGAACATCCAGGTCATTACCGCATTGCAGGAGTGTTTTTAAATTAAATGTAGATTCCCATTAAAAAACAGATCTGATCAAAATAACCGTCCCTAATAAAGGTAACTCGAGTCTGAAGGTGATAGACAATAGGACGAATTGCATTCTTCATTGTCAGGACAAAGAAAGACAAAAGCATTAGAAACCCATTACCTTCTCAGGCTTTCTGTTCATTTCCTCAGCTGATCAGAGCACATAAGCATCTTCATTTCTTCTAGGTCTTTTTCCTTTGTGTTATCTTTGGTGCAGGCATTGCTCTGAGCATCTCTCTCTCTCTCTCTCTCTCTCTCTCTCTCGCCCTCTCTCTCTCTCTCTCTCGCTCTCTCTCTCTCTCTCTCTCCCACTCTTTTCCTCTCCCCCACTGTCTCTGGTCCTCCCTTCTCCTCTCCTCTCCTCTCCCCACCTCCATTTCCTGGTTATTCCCTTCTTGGTCATAACGCCACATTTAGACTCCGCCCACCCAAAGCTGCAGCATCAGCACCAGACTGTATTACTTTCAATTCAAGAGAATTGCGCCATCTATCTGTCTCTCTGTCTCTCTTTCTTTACTTACATACTATTTTCAGAGACTTAAAGTAACAATGTACAAATACTTACATACTGTACTTAAGTAGATTTTTCTGGTATCAGTATTTTACTTCACTATTTATTTTTTGGACAACGTTTTCCTTTTAAATTTTTACACAAATATCTGTATTTTCTACTTCTTACATTTTCAAATCAGACTTGTTACTTTAATTTGAATCTATTTGGTAAAATGTCAATATTTATTTCTCACTGCATCATTTTTTAGTTCATCAACCGGTTTCTTGTCATTGCGCCACTTTTTCAATCCACTGCTGCATCATTTCCTGTCTCACACACACACACCACAGACGTAGACTAGTTTTTAAAGCTCACAATGAGCAGGCAGAAGGCAGTAAGAAGTCTGGGGTTAATGTGGATGAGACAGAGGGAGTGATGAGAATATGACTGATAACAGACACATTCATGATCATCATGATCATTATCATTATCTTTTCTCTGCTTGTGTTCTATATGGTGGATCTTCAACCTCGACAATTCGACATTTTTTATTTGTTTTTGTATTAATATATTAATTAAGGCTGTCAAAATTTTTTTATGAATTTTCATGGCACTGGTTTTATTAACGTTTGATCAACTATTTGACCATTTTTATAAAATAGTACTAAATATAAAAGAGGTGAAATTAAAACCTTCAGTGCAACACGTTTATTCACGACGTTCTTTCTTCACTCGGATATAAAAAAGTAAGTAAATAAACATTTTTGTTTGTTTTACGGATTCAAAGCTCCAAGTCTCAAATTTTGTAAAATAAGGAAAACAGACAGGGGGCGCACAGAGATAATAAACATATAGAAAGCTAAAATAAGTTGCTCCGGTATCACCGGACTCATGACAACTGTGCGATTAATTGTGATTGAATGTTTTATTCGATTGACACCCCTCATACTAATATGACACAACACTCTGCATCTGCAAAGCCAACAGCATTGTGGACAACCCACACACCCCACACACACACTTTTCACTCCTCTACCATCAGGAAAGTGGTTCCGAAGCATTCGGGCCGTAACTTCCAGACTTAAGCCCCTTAAGCCATCAGGCTTCTTAACACAGAACTGAACTGAAACTCACACACACTCACACACACAACTGTGTTACTGATCTGTACAACCCTCTCTCACCACACACTCGCACTCACTTCACACACCCATGTCTTCAGAACCACTCATTATATATATATATATATATATATATATATATAAATGCTGTTTGGCACAAACCCTTTTGTTTACATTTTGTTTACTTATAAGTTCACTCCTGTACTCAGTTCTCTCTGCACACTGTACTACATACAGGAGGTTTACTAGTGGTGCTATTTTGTGTTTGTCCTACACTGTCTTGTGTTGTCTTGCACTGTATGTCTCGCTCTGTTTGCACCAGGTTGCACATGATGCACTTCATGGGGTGAGGACACTTACTAGTCCTTCACTCTGTGTTTTCTGTAATGTAGCTTTATGTTGTTGTATGTAGCACCAGGGTTCTGGAGGAACGTTGTCTCATTTCACCTGTGTACCGCGTCAGATATATTTGGTTAAAATTACAATAAAATCTTTGTGACTTTACTTGATGTGACATCCAGTTACCAGCATGACACCAAAACAGGTATCAATAATGGCTACTTGCCAAAACGTCTTTACTTTAACTTGAGTATAAAGCTTAGTCCGTACTTCAACTTTTACCAGAGTCTTTTAAAACATGAGCATCTGTACTTCTACTTAAGTGAAGGATGTGTGTGCTTTTGCCACCTCTTATTCTATGTACATATATACTGTATTTATATATAGTATTATCGAATCTTATGTACACTGAATCTATCTATTCATCTGATTATTCATTGATTTATTCATCCATCCATTCACCCATTAATCTGTTTTTTACAGATGTACCATAGTGTGAGACCATACTCCCTGCTTTTACCTTAGGAATTATGTTAAATAACTAGCAGTGACATGATTCAAATCTCATGACTTTATAAACAGGAAAATCTCAAATCTGCATATGCATTATGCTGCTGCGACGTGATTGGCTGATTGGATAACTGCATAAAATGAGCAGGTGTTCCTATTTAAGTGGACGGTAAATATGGAGTTATTAGTGAGAAACCAGGGTGTGTGTGTGGGAGAGAGAGAGAGAGAGTGAGTGAGTGAGTGAGTGAGTTATTTTCTTGTGATTTTATAATAATGGTTTCTTCAGACCATAATAAAACATAAAGAAAAAGATCACGTGGCTTTTTTTCTTCACTTCCGCATACCGTGTCGTTTATGTAATAAGTCCCGCCTTTCTTGATGACGTATCCAGCTCTGATTGGTCCTTTTCAGTAGATTATCCAACACACAAGTGGGTTTGAGCAACGCTGTATGAATCACTTACTCTCACACACACACACACACACACACACACACACACGTGAGGGAAACGATGTCGTCTGTCAACTTGGACAAGATCAGGAGCAACTCTGTGAAGAGCTCAGTGTCTGGGGAGGTGAGTGTCCTCACTTCTTCATATTTATATTCATGTTCCATTTGTCACGTGCACATTTATACAGAATACATGTAGTGGTGCTTTTTTACGACTGTCCAACAGGTAAACATGATCATAGAAATCGAATATAAGGATACAAATGGAGTAATTAAATACAATAAGTATAAAGTATAAATATATAATATAATATACATTGCTCAGCATAAAAGACTACAAATGTCTAATTAAAGAAGAAATCAAGCACAGGTGAGTCTAATCCTTCATTACACACAGGTGTCCAGCAGACTGGAGACAGTAAAATGGTGTTACTTGAAGAAAAACTCCTCCCATTTCATGCTGTCAGCAATTTCACCACATGGAATAAAAATGTCACAAGACCTGAGAGAGAAAATCATTTCTTTACACCAGAAAGGTGAAGGCTACAAGAAGATCAGCAAAGCTTTACCTCTCCTAAAGTCCACTTCATCTAACTCACTCCAGAATTATTCATTCTCCTCCATCTCACAACCCACTTGTGGAGCATAGGCATTGATGACATTTATCTTCATCCCTATAACTTCCAGCTTCACGTTCATCACCCTATCTGAAACTCTCTTCACCACTTACTGTACTCTTCCTTCAGAATCACCCCTACACCATTTCTCTTTCCATCCACACCATGATAGAACAGTTTAAACACCTCTAATGTTCCTGGTCTTACTCCCTTTTCACTTGGTCTCCTGAACACACAACATATATATATACCTTTCTCCCCTCCATCATATCAGCTCCCTCTCTCCCTTTACCCGTCATAGTACCAGCATTTAAAGTACCAACCCGAGCCTCCACTCTCCTACACTGCTCATTTCCCTGCTGTCTCTGTAGACGTCTTCCTCCTCTCCTTCTCCTCCTTCAGCCAACAGTAGCCCAATTTCCACCGGTACCCTGTCGGCTAACGATACCAGTGGCGGCCGTTGTTAACCCAGGCCTCGACCGATCCGGTATGAAATTCTCTTTCGTGACCCCCACATTTATCTGGGCCTGGGACCGGCACTAAGAGTGCACTAACTTATGCAACTCTAAGGGCTGGGTTCATATATATATACAGTGCCCTCCACAATTATTGGCACCCCTGTTTAAGATGTGGTTGTGGACTTCTTAAAAATTCTCCTTTTTTTTTTTTTAAACAACATAGAACCCAAATGCAAAAAAAGAGAAAAATCCAACCTTTCATTTAAGTACATAACTTTGGTGGTAAAAAAAAATCATACATTTAGATAGAAAAAAAAAACTTGAAATCATGTGTGCCACAATTATTGGCACCCCTAACAATTCCTCTGAAAAATGTATTCTTTTTTTTTATATATATATTTCTGTAGTTGCTAAGGTTGGTCAGGGTATCTAGGGACTTTTAATTAGTAATTCATGATTTCCTGTTTCCCTGGGGTATAAATATGACGTGACACAGATGCCTAATTCTCTTACCCATTTGTCAACATGGCAAAGACAAGAGAACACACCATTCACGTAAGGCAGATGTGTGTCGACCTTCATAAGTCAGGCAATGGCTACAAGAAAATAGCCACTCGCCTTAACTTGCCGGTATCTACAGTCAGAGGAATCATTAAGATGTTTAAAACAACTGGAACAGTGACAAACAAGGCTGAAAGAGGTCCCAAGTTTATCTTGCCACAACGCACAGTGAGGAGGATGGTAAGAGAATTAAAAAAATTTCCCAAGCTCACCGTTACAGAATTGCATCAAAGAGTGGCATCTTGGGGTCACAGAGTCTCCAAAACAACCATCAGACGCTCTCTACCTGCCAACAAGCTGTTTGGGAGGCATGCAAGGAAAAAGCCTTTTCTTACTAACACTCACAAACGTAAACGTCTGGAGTTTGCTAAGCGGTACTGGGACTTCAACTGGGATCGTGTGCTTTGGTCAGATGAGACTAAGATTGAGCTTTTTGGCAACAAACACTCTAAGTGGGTCTGGCGTAAAACAAAAGATGAGTATGCCGAAAAGCACCTCATGCCCACCGTGAAGTATGGTGGAGGATCTGTGATGCTGTGGGCCTGTTTCTCTTCCAAAGGCCCTGGGAACCTTGTTAGGGTGCATGGCATTATGAACGCTTTGAAGTACCAGGATATTTTAAATAAAAACCAGATGGCCTCTGCCAGAAAGCTGAAGATGGGTCGTCATTGGGTCTTTCAGCAGGATAATGATCCAAAACATGTGGCAAAATCTACACAAAAGTGGTTCAGCAGTCACAAACTCAAGGTCCTCCCATGGCCTCCCATCCCCAGACATCAACCCAATCGAAAACCTGTGGGGCGAGCTAAAGAGAAGAGTGCATAAGAGAGGACCCAGGACACTGGATGATCTAGAAAGATTGTGTAAAGATGAATGGTCAAAAATCCCTCTCTCTGTGTTCTCCAATCTTGTGAAATGTTATTGGAGGAGATTAAGTGCTGTCTTGTTGGCAAAAGGAGGTTGTACAAAGTATTAACATCAGGGGTGCCAATAATTGTGGCACACATGATTTCAAGTTTTTTTTTTCCCCTAAATGTGTGATTTTTTTTACCACCAAAATAATGTACTTAAATAAAAGGTTGGATTTGCATTTGGGTTCTATGTTGTTTTAAAAAAAAAAGGAGAATTTTTTGAAGTCCACAACCACATCTTAAACAGGGGTGCCAATAATTGTGGAGGGCACTGTATAAATATATATATATATATCTCATTTGTGTGATGGAGAGAGACCTCCAGGTGCTAGTTGCTGGGTGTCTCCTAGTTTAAACTCCGAATGGCCTGCGGGAAGAAGCTCTTCCTCATTCTCTCTGTGTTTGCTTTCAAGGAACGGAAGCGCTTCCCTAAATACAACAGAGAAAAGGGTCTAATGTTGGGATTGCTGAGGTCCTTCATAATCTTCCTCGCTCTGGTCTGGCACCGCGTGCTGTAAATGCAGGTCAGGGAGTTTAGTTCGGATGATACGTTCAGCTGACCGCACCACCCTCTGGAGGACTCGTCTGTCCTACATGGTGCTGTTCCCGAACCAGGAAGTGATGCTCTCCCCGTCTCAATGGTGCAGGTGTAGAATTTCCTTAATCACCTGAGAGGGTAGTTTAAAGCGCCTTGAGCATCTCAGATGTTACAGACGCTGCTGGGCTTCTTCACCAAGGTGTTGATGTGACAGGACCAAGACAGGTCCTGTGTGATGTGAACACCTAGGTACTGGAAACTGTCCACTTTCCACAGGGGTCCCGTTGATGTTTAGTGTTTGGTATGGCTGCTCCTGCTTCCTGCTGAAGTCCAGTATCAACTCTTTAATTTTGCTGACGCTCAGGAGAAGATTGTTTTCTTGGTACCATCTCTCCAGATTTTTCATCTCTTGCAGGTAGGCCGTCTCGTCGTTGTTGGAGATCGGGTCCACAACAACATTGTTGTCAGCAAACTTGCTGGTGGAGGAATTGGAAGTGGCCACACAGTCATGTGTGTACAGCAGGGGGCTCAGAACACAACCCTGAGGAGCTTCAGTGTTGAGGGTGAGGGGGGATGAGGTGTGTTTGCCCACATGTACGGCTTGTAGTCTGTCTGTCTGTCAGGATGTTGGGTATCCATTGACACAGGTGTGGTCTGAGTCCCAGGTCCTCCTTAGATGTGAGCGTGGAGGGATAATGGTGTTGAACGCAGAACTGTAGTCCACAAACAGCATTTCTGCATAATTATTGCTTTATAGATAAAGACTGAAGAAACTTTTCACAGAATCTCTCTCTCTCTATATGAGATATCATCATATATTTTGTTAATCAAATTATAGAGAAAATACTCCAATGAGGTTCTCCGGAGTCATGTGATCCCAGAACCATGTGACAGATTACATCAACGTTTTGCAACAACCACTCCAGGAAGCACTAACTTTTACTCTTGGGTCCCTTTCAGGACTTATGTTTTCGCTAGAAATTTTCCAAACAAAAATATGTGGACCTCTGACCTTTCAAGAGGTTTCTACCCAATCTGTCCCAAAATTCTGAAGCACAATTTGTGAAGTTCCTTAGAACTTGGAGGCCCAAATCCCGTTCCAGCTTATGTGCACAAAGCTTGTTTCATAAAGACATTGAGAATCTGAATGTTTGGCACGAAACCCTGATTTCCTCAAACCCATTATACACCTTTGGGGTTGAACTGGACCAAAGGCCTTTTGGACATCAGGACGTCAATCCCTGACCCAGTCATGTTCTTGTAGAATGACCACAAATCCTGTGTGATTGTAAATGATGGTTGATTAAAGGTTCGGCCATGTTTATGGAATATTTCTGATGATTATGATTATCCAAACCGGTTTATTACATTTTCTAGAAACGGACAAAACATAGTGAATTTTCTGTATTCATGCTGGCTTCAGCTGAACTCTGAGACCCAAAACCTGTTCTATCATAACAGAAATGTGAGATGAGATGTTCAAAAAGTGTCTTCATCCATGCTAAGATAAATTCCACCATGAGAATGTTTAACCAGACATTTAACATTTAATTACGTACCCGAATGAACTCGTGTTCTCCCATTAGAACGTGGAGCTCGGCTCGCTGTGGAGAGATCAGACAGCGGTGATATTCTTCCTGCGACGCTTCGGCTGTCAGATCTGCCGCTGGGCCGCGGTGGAGGTCAGCAAGCTGGAAGGATCTCTGAGAGCGAACGACGTGGCCCTCGTCGGTATCGGACCCGAGGAGACGGGACTCAAAGAGTTTATGGATGGCGGATTTTTTAAAGGAGGCGAGTTTAAAGAACGCAGGAACGAATTCCATGAGTCGTTTTCTAACCTCGGATTTGATTATATGTTTGTCTCGGATGTTTTATTGCCTTCTTGTGATTACACAAGCCGATATCAGCTTTATCACATGATTAATAACGTCACGACGTCCCTGCGTTATGGGAAGCAATCGAGATATAACAGTTTTTTTCCTTTTCAGATATTTACATTGACGAAACAAAGCAGTGCTACAAGGAGCTTGGATTTAAAAGGTATGGAAACAAATGCATTTCTTCAAATGTCCTCAATCTGTCGAGCTGCAAACACAAAAGTATATATAACGTTGATCTTTTTATAACTCATTTTAACTCGTACATGCCGTAGAGCCATTATAACTGCACCAGGACATTAACGTAGTGAAGATTTACAAACAAATCCATATCAATGATCATATAATCTATACTGTGTACATGTTCTAGAGCCTTTATAACACTCCTGAATCAGTATGTTCACGTCATAGAACCTTTTTAAACCTTTCTCAGATATAACGCGTTTAACCTGCTACCTGCTGCTTTGGGAAAGCAAGTAAGAGAAATCGCATCCAAGGTAATAATGTTTTTGCAGTTATGACAAAATTATTGTAAATAATTCAGCCATGAATTACAAAACTACTGTAAATGTGTTGGAAAAAGGTCTCGATTTTGATCTCATTCAGGCAAGTAATGAAGGAATTCAGGGCAACTTCAGTGGAGATCTTCTGCAGAGTGGCGGCATGCTGATTGTAGCCAAAGGTATTTCATAATTCATCTTCTTTACTTAAATACTTCCTGAACAAAACACATAAAAATAGACTTTATAGTGTATTGTGTACCATAAAGACTGAAGTTTGTATAATTAAGGGGTCTTGGCTTCCTTTAATTAAAAAATCTCTCATAAACTTGACCATGAATTGAAACCCTTGCACTTAAATACGTTTTTCTCTTTGAAGAAAGGATCCAAGGAAAAGTTTTTTTGCTATACACATCCCTTAAGCTTTTTTTTTTTTTTTTTAGTTACCGTAAAAATGTTTAGGATTTGCGTTTACTCAGGCTGCCACTAGTGGGCAGTGCAGCTTCATTTATATTTGCTCTGTTTCATTAGAAGACTGTCATACTGGATATTTATATTGAACATTGATATTGGACATTAATGTTGTACACTGAAATTTAGGCATTAATATCAAACACTGATATTAGTATTTGAAATTAGACACTAACATTTGGCATTAATATTAGACATTGATGTTGGACATTTGTATTAGACAATCATACTAGTAATTAAAATTTAGACTCTGGACATTCATACTGGACATTTATATTGAACGCTGATGCGGGACACTGATACTGTTCTCATCGTGTGAAGGTGGTGAGAAGGTCCTGCTGCACTTTATTCAAGAAACACCAGGAGATCTGGTGCCTCTAATAGACATCACCAAAGCCCTGGGCATCAGTGCCAGTGTGCAGCCCGGAGAGAAACCTCAGGTGAGACATACAGGATTATACCAAGTTTATACAAATCATCATTTACTTTTTTAATTTAACCAAACTTACTGTGTAAAAAGAAATGAGAAGTGTTTTCTAAAAAAAAAAAACAAAGCGAGAAACGATGGATTCATTAAAAACTTTATAAGAATTAGTAAAGCTGTCTAGCTGTGTAGTAATAGTTTGATAGTTTGATCGAAAGCAGTCACATGATTCCTGAATTTGATTCATGGTGTACATTGAGAAAGTGAACTGATCTCAGAACAGTTTGGGATCTTTCAATGAAGCCATTTGAGAAATGAGTTGTGCCGTCTGTTACTACGAAGAAAAAAAAGCCATGAGAAATTTAATGATGTTAAATATTTCAATAGTTGTCTCCAACATGATTCTGGTCATTAGCCACTAAAGCTCTTATAAAAAATAAAATAAAATCTGTCTCTTCCTTATCTCCTAATGGCAGATGAAAATAGAATTATAATATGTGAGGAAACATGTATTATAATATATATTTATGACAAAAAGTGACAACCAGTCTAAAAGATAGGTGAATTGAAAATAATTTTATAAAAAAAATAATAATATTAAAAAATAAATTCCTATCTTAATATATTTGTATTAAAGAGTAACTAAAAACCTACCAGGAACACAGGATGCATTTTGACTTAAAAGGTAAAAAATTCAACTTTATGCAACACAATGCATTTGAACGTCTTTTCAGTATTTTAACGGTTTCGCAGCAATTTGGGTAAACTGTGCCACCTATAGGTGTATTTTAGAACAGCAGCGTATGAAATTTTGACGTACCGTCTGAAATATTAAATATATATAATAATATAATATATACCGGTACCGGTATACCGTACAACCATAATATATATCATTTTTATTTTTTGAGCATCCCATTCCATATTTAGTCCCCATTTTCTGTAATAATAATAATCTTCGCTCTTCTGGAAAGATGTTCTACCAGATTTTGTAAAGGTTTCCTGGAGATTAATTCAGCCACAATGGTGTTAGTAAAATCAGGTACCGATGTAGGTAACAAGGCCTGGGGTGCAGTCAGCGTTCACATTCATCCCAGAGGTGCTCAATAGGGTTTTATAGCAGGATATCTTCCACCAAATCCAGCCCATGTGAAGCAGATCTTCATGGAGATGGCTTCATGCACAAGGGCATTGCCATGCAGTAATGGGTTCAAGTCTCCTAGTTGAAGTAAAGGGAAAATTTCATGGTACAGAATATTATAGAATTGTGTGCCTCCAGTTTTGTGCTAACAGTTTGGGGAAGAACTATATCTGAGTTTTGTTTATGGGGACATGCGGTACCAGGAAAATCCTCAGCTTCGGTTCATTTCACCATGTTTACTCTGTTTGGTGTTCTTAAAACCCCACCTTCAGTTCCTGCACAGATATTTCTGTCTCTGTGCGTCAGTCACCGGCCGGGCTTTTGTCATGTCAGTGCTTTTAATCATTTAATGCCACCTTTGATATGAGAAGTTTCCTGTCGTCCAGACGTTTGATCAGATATACCAAAAAAAAAAATCATTAATCATGTAAAATGTGTTTATTTCTCCTTTTTCCTCAAACGCTTTTAGTAGAATGTGTGTGTGTGTGTGTGTGTGTGTGTGTGTGTGTGTGAGATAGAGCTGTGTGGTGTTTCTGAGAATAGAGTTTCTGAGTAAATAAGTCTTCTCTGAATGCAGATTCAGTCTTTACCCAGACTTCTAACAATCAGAGGAAAGATCTGGTTTATTTTAGTGCTGGTTCAGGCTCACGGGTCACTATAACAACATGCCCAGATGAAATATAGACACGCAACAGCTGAAAGTCTTAACGTATTATTTATAAATGAGTTACCTAAAAGTTTTAAAACTGCGTGTTAATTCATTTCGGATTTTATTCAGATCTTCTTCCGATACCTGAAAGTAAAATTAGGGGAAAAAAATCAAACATCTAATTTTAATTATGTACAATAATATATACTTTTAAGAGTAGTTAAATTATTAATAATAATAATAATAATCATATACCCAATGGTTTTTTTTTTTTAACCTAAACAATTGTATATTTTATTTTTATATATAAAAATATATATTATTTTTCTGAAATCTAATATAGTTATGAACAATAAATAATTTAAAAAATGCAAATAAAACGATATTTTATAATTAAGTAATAATAATACCAATAACAATAATAAAGAAAAATACAATCTATTTATACGTTCTGCTTAAAAAAAATTTAAAAATCCGCTCAATTAGATTCATGCAATCAATAAGTAAACAAGCAAACAAACAAAAATAAATAAATGAAAAAAAACCTGCTTACTTAATCATTTAAGTGTAAATTAGATCATTTAGCTCAGGGTGACTTTACAACAGGCTGAAAAGGGTTGCAGATTTTTCATCAAATTTGCATTTTATTTATTTACTTGTTTGTTTATTTGTTTGTCAAAAATGTCTTTAACCTTTAACCTACATGTAAATCTTTTTGAAGGAAAATCAATGACTGCATAAAACACAGACAGCATCTAAATCCATACAGCTCTCTCTTTGTGTGTGTGTGTGTGTGTGTGAGAGAGAGAGAACCGTTTGCCTCTCGATCCAAATGCAGCTCTGTATCCTGCATGTAAACACGCCGTCAGTCAGAACTCTTTATCATGAACCCGATCATCGTCGTGTCTCTGAAGTCCGAATGAGTTTCCACTCCGTCCTGAAGGAAGGAAACATCTCAGCAGATGCAGACACAGACGCAGTCTAGACGGGCAGGAAGTGTCACACCACGCATGTATCACTTATCAGCTCTGTTACTATCAGCATGGCCATCGAGGGGTCACGTGTGTGAATACGTATGGAGGGGAACGTTTCTATTTTAGCCGCTTTATTCACAATGTGTTTAAATAAACATTGTTCGCGTTCGAGCGCTCGTTCTTTACGCAGACGGGAATAACAGGACGTGGTCTTATTTACTCGTATAAAAGAACAGCGCGAGAATTTCTGAGAAACGTCTCCTCTGCTAGCTGATGAATAGACGTGATGATGAAGCCGCAGACTCGATGTGATCTCACCAGGTTTTTCTCAATTCATGTTCTGTGTTTTTCTTTTTTTAGTGCAATGAAGACGTCTGTACAAAATGAAGAGCTGCTCTTCTCCGACAGCTCAGCGCCATGATGTTCTTCTACACAAAGCTCTAACAGACTTGTGATTTTACATAATTACATCATGTGAAGGATCTCAAACTATCAACCTGCTAAACAAATAAAAGAAATGAAGTCGCAGGTGTTTCTTTTGTTTTTATGCAACAAACATGTTAAAAAAAAAAACACTCAAAAATTGAACAGTGATTGAGTAAGGGGGAAAGTTCTGTGGCATCCAAATAGAACATCTGAAGAACTTGTAAGCTGGAGAACAGGAGAGAAGATCAGACTCCCTCAACCCCACACTCACACATGGAGGTGGAAGATAAATGGTTTGGGGTTGATTTGGAGCAGAGAAGGTTGGAGATTTATTCCAACACACATTCAGTAAACAATTATGGCTCCCATTCCAAACTTCAACACCATGCAGCTCCGTCTGGAAGTTCTGTCAGTGTTATTTAGAGAGAAAACAGTGGTCTGGAGTGATATCTATCACTTAACAACCTGCCCAGTCGACATACCTAGATCCTATCTAACTGCTCTGGGATGAAAAGTGGATCACAAAGAAATCTTTAGATACTGAAGAACATCTGTGACGAGTTTTAAAAAAAAGTATTTTAGCTGAATGTTTGTAGGAAAGAAGTTTCTGGATTCTGAGGGCGTGTAAAGCTGTTCATGCTAAGAGAGGATTTTTATTTTCTATTTTACTGCATGAAAATAGAAGAAATGTCTAAAAAAAACAAATTACACACACATACACACACACACACTACTGAAAAGTATAAACGTGCAGAACTCAATACTCAGGTCGGGGTTCAGTCTGCATGAGTTACTGCAGCAATGCGGCGTGGCACAGAGGCGATCTGTCTGTGACGCTGCTGACGTGTTCTGGAAGACCAGGTTGCTCTGATGTGGCCTTCAGCAATTCTACGTTGTTGGGTCTGGTCTCAAATCTTCCTCTTTACAATAACTATAGATTCTCCATGGGGTTTATGGCCAGAAAGTCTGCTGGCCAGTCAAGCACAACCACAGGCAGTGTGGGCAGGTGATGAGTCCTGCTGGAAAACTAAATCAGCATCTCCATAAAGCTGGTCAGCAGAGGGAAGCATGAAGTGCTCTAAACTTCCTGGTAGACGCCTGTGCTGAACGTGGACCTGATAAAACACAGTGGACCAACACCAGCAGATCACATGACCCCAAACCACCACTGACTGTGAACACTTCACACTGGACCTCAAGCAACTTGGATTCTGTGCTTCTCCTCTCTTCTTTCTCCAGACTCTGTGGCCTTGATTTCCACATGAAATGCTGAATTGTCTTTTATCTGAAAAGACGATTTTGTTCCACTGAGCAACAGTTCAGTCCTTTTTGTCCTTTGTCCAGGTGAGACACCTCTGACGTTGTGTCTTGTTCAGGAGCTGCTCGTCACGAGGAACACATCAGCTGTAGCCCATGGAGATGTGTGTGTGTGTGTGTGTGTGTGTGTGTGTGGAGGCTCTTGAAGCACTGACTCCAGCTGCAGTCCACTCTTTGTAAATCTCCACAAATTCTTGAATGAGCTTCGTTTCTCATTTTTCTACCACGTTTTCCTTCAATTCAACTTTACATTAATGTGCTTGGATCCAGCCGTCTGTGAACAGCAGGTTCTTCAGTGATGACGTTTTGGGTCTCACCCTCCATGTGCAGGGGGGTCAATGATCATCTTCTGCACAACTGTCGGGTCAGCAGGTTTCCCTCATGATTGTGGCGCCTGAACCAGACTGAGACACCATTTAAAGACTTGGATAATCTGAGCAGGTGTTTGGATTTAATTAGCTGATTAGAGTGAGACATCACG
This sequence comes from Silurus asotus, assembly GCA_024362625.1. Taxonomy (NCBI): domain Eukaryota; kingdom Metazoa; phylum Chordata; class Actinopteri; order Siluriformes; family Siluridae; genus Silurus; species Silurus asotus. The sequence goes on from MU551607.1 coordinate 584,025, forward strand.
AGTCTCCAATATTCAACTTTCTCACAATATTCTTATTTTCTCAGATACTGAATTTTGGGTTTTTAACAGCTGTAAGTCAAAAATTTATCCAAATTAAACACTTAAAATACATCTGTGTGTGTGTGTGTGTGTGTGTGTGTGTGTGTGTGTGTGTGTGTGTGTGTGTGATAAATCTATATAATATACCAGTTTGTTGGCTTCAAAATATCAGTAAATATAGGTGATGATAATAATAATAATAATGAGATTTGCATCATCACACTGCATTTAATTGCATTCACTTTGAAACCTACTAATAATATTACTATGTTAATTAATTATTTATCTTACATTAAAATGTTCTCAGTTTAAACATGAGAGCGACAAAGTAATATATGAATATAATATGGAATTTCCCTGTGTTTTACGTTTTCTGTTTTTCTGCCACTAATAAATAATTTTCAGATAAAACACACGAAGCAGCTGATGATTTGCAAATTGAAATGTTTATTCATATACATGTTTTTTATCCTAAAATATCAAGAACATGTTTAAAATGACACACATTCAGGATTAACTTTATTAATACACATACTGTAAGTGGCCTTTTGGAACAACTTCAGCGATTACATCTTTTTTTCTCCCACAGCAGACGAAAAAATTTACAAAAAGTATTCACATAGCAGCATCTGAAATTACTGAGCGTCACACCCGAGCGCGTGACGTTAAAACACACCGGATCTTCTATATTCATTCGGGGTTCTTAAAATGCTTTTTAAATGCACTTTCGGATTGTGCGCATGGTTCGACATGCGACGCGGTTCCACATGCACGTGTTACTTTACTGTTGTACAAGACGCCGTAAAACGATGCGTAAAATATCCATAATACACAAAAAGGCAGTTTATCAGCACACACGTGGCAAAAGCATTCAAGAAGTCTTTCATTTTAAGTTTAGAAGTAGCATCTATCCTCATCTATCATCCATACACGATATGGCCAAATGTATTGGAACACTGACTTTTCCAGCCATGTGCTTTTTTTTTTCAAATTGTTTGCACAAAGTTGGAGGCTTCACTTTACCTAGGAGATCCAAAGCCGTGAAGATTTACTTTTACATCTACATTGGAGTGGAAGATCTCCTGCTAAAGAGCTTTGACCTCAACCCTCTGGGGAATGAATGTGAATGCTGACTGCACCCCAGACCTCCTCACCTTCTCACCCATACACCCTAGTGGCTGAATGAATCTCCACAAAATCTGGTGGAACATCTTCCCAGAAGAGTGGAGATCATTATACGAGGAAATTGGGAATAATTGTGGAATGGGATGTTCACAAAAAAGCACAAAGCGATCTTCTAGTCAGGTGTCCACAAACTTATGTTCATACTGTGTGTATTATATAAATAAACTTGGCATTGAAAGTTTCTGTTACATGATTCTCTCACAAACAAAAAAAGTACACACTCGACATTTTGTGTGTGTGTGTGAAGTGTTTTCATTGACTTTTTGCTTCACATAGTTGTGAGAATCAGCTGAATTATACTAAACATGAGAACACTTAAGGCTGTAACATACTCACTGTATAAAACACCAACCTTTTCCCTGAACAACTGTGTAAATACAGACGAGTAACGAATTACAGGAAAAAACAGCATAATTATATTTATTTTTCTGTTATTGATTGGTCTTCGCTTGTTCTCTTACACAGAAGCATTGTTGTTAATCAAAACTGAAGAAACCCTACTCATCATCATTATCTTTGATTAATCTCATAATGAGTCCTCTCTGTTTTAGTGGGCGTGGCCTCTTCCAGGATAACCCCGCCCACCATCAACAGGGTTTTGACAGAAACGAGAACGATGGAAATGTTTACATTACATGTAATACTAAATTGTAATACACTTAAACTGAGCATCTGAAGGAGATCTACACTCTAAAGCGAGAAATACCTAATGACACTCTCCACTAACAAAAAACTCTGTTCATCTACAAGCTGAAATCAGAAAGTTTGGAGACTCGCTTTGTTTACAGGAAAGTACTTTATTAATCTACATTTGCACACGATCACCTTTAAAATAATCCCTTCACAGCAATACAGCGCCTCCTAGCATTCCTCTAGAATGTGTCTTGGAAGTCTTCTTTTCGAATCGCGTCAAGAACCCAAAGTGATTCATGCAGGATCTCCGCAATGATGTCAAAACTGTGATGTGGGTGTGGAAGTAAGATCATATTGTTCTCACAAGTGAGAAGCGAGACATCGTCTCTGTGGCAGATTTGCCCAGTTTAACACAAATTTCACGTTTGCGCTTTGTTCTAATTTTGCTTGAATTATGAAGTTCGGTGCTCCCTGTGACTGTGCGTGCAGCCTTGTGCTGCCATTTGCTGAAATGTTACAAAACTAACTGTAAACATTTTGATACCATGTTGTACAGTCTCTTCTTGAATGTGTAAAGAGGCTTGACAAATAAATATAGAACTCGAGAAGAAGTAGAAAAGTGGTTGGTTTTATGTTGTTTTTTCTTTTTTTATGCGTCACTCGTCTGTAAGTTCTCCTGAAACCAGCCTAATAATGTGTCTAAAAAGTGTAAATATTTTTAGGACATTTCTCTAATCACACCAGGAGGATTATGATTATATGAAATAAAATGTATTTCTGGACATTTTTCGAATTAATTAGATCTCCTGACAGACGACCTCAAGAAAAACACTGCAACAAATGAGACGCAAAAATATATAGAAATTAGGTTTTTTTTGGTCATTATATTTACTAATTAGATAATAGATTAAATAAGTCTCGTTTAAGTAATTTAAGCCATAATTATATCGAATAATATGATTACTTAATATAGGGGTAAAAATATCATAACAACCAAAATGATTTTTAAACCTGTTTTTTTTTTTTTTTTTCATTTGGCTTTTTTAGTTTCTTGATTTTTATTTTTTTTTTACCTTCATGATCGCAAAACATTTTTAAAATTGAAATAGTCGGAAATGTTCAAAAATAGGTTTTTACACTCGGTACATTATGTTTAATAAGCCTATGATTTTTGTGTTATAATATTTATAATAGTGAATATTAGAGAAATGTATCAATATCAAAATAGAAGATTTTTTTGCTAAGTGTGTTTTTTGCTTTCCTGTATATTTCTTCCGAACCCTCATAACCCAGCCGTGTTTTCCAAACAGTACAAGCCATTATGGTACTATAGAACGTGGCTAGCGATAAAGCTACAAAGGCAGATGTAAATATTCCGTTAATCAGAGTCTCTGTGATGAGAGATAACAGTCATAAATTAATGGTTCATGGCAACCAGAATTGTTTTATCCCCCTCTATGCTTATTGACTGGACTAAGCCTTTTCAGAGTTCAGAGTGTGTGTGTGTGTGTGTGTGTGTGTGTGTGTGTGTGTGTGTGTGTGTGTGTTCTCGAGAGGCCATCTATGTTCCTGCAGCGTTTGATAATTTTGTTATGCTGGCCTGGTTATTTTTTCCTTTCCGTACATCTTGTTTTGTCCTGCTGTCATTACCGCTTAATCAAGGTGAAAGAGAACAGTCTCTGGCCCTGACCACTTCTCTAATGAGGACCCCACTCCTGCGGAGCGACCTCCGTCTGCTACACCTCCACCTCGCAACCGATCAATTAAGAAGATCAAGAGGCTTCACTTCACCTGCCTTCCTCCACAGAGTCCTTGAATATTATTCCCCGTTCTGATATACACCTAATGCTGAGATGCAGGAAACTAAAGGTGTAGCAATGACAAAAGCACTCAGCTGTGGTTTTTGTGAAAGATTACACCACCTGAATGCTTGATAAACAGCTGGTCCACTTTGTATGCAGGGAAATAAATCACAACCTCGTAAGATCAAAATATGCGTCTAGAAATATTATCATGTGGGTCACGAATGAGAATCTCCCAATATCTATCATTTTTCCCATTGAAACACAACAAACAAATTCAGCAGGATTAAGCCAACATAAAACCCGAAAGTTCTGAATCTATTTTTGCCTTGGCTTATTAGGAAAACATAAAATTAATTTGTTTAATACTTAAACGATGTTGTATATATATAGACATAAATATCTCTTTATAGCAAGATTCACAAAAGCAGATTTAAGCATGCATATTGAATTTTTTTATATTTTAAATAATCTGTATAGGATAATACATTTATTTTATATGTATTTAATGCTCAAATACTAATACATACTAATAAAAACTGCCAGGGTTTAGAAATATCTGTAAATCCGAAGGTATTATGGTGACTAGCTTTCCTTTGTGAACAAACAGCCAGTTAACTGGTTACTGCTAGAAACCACAAAAAATTATATCTTAGACCTGATTTTCATTTTTGGATCCTCATTTATCTGTTTAGTATCAGCCAAAAGAAAAACATGCCATAATAACTATGATTTGATCACATTTAATTTCATGCTTAGTGATTGAGCTAGTCGATTTATGCTAGCAAACTAGCTAGCAAACTAGCAGCATTTGTCAAAAGTAAATACAGGCTGAATGTAATTTTAATAGAAACTAAATTCTTTTTTTTTTAAATCAGTATATATATATATATATATATA
>MU551607.1:589422-604422 GCA_024362625.1 Silurus asotus
TATATATATATATATATGCTCCTTTGGTGGACTGTAGTGAAGCGCTTGAAATCCACTACCAGACTCTGCATTTCTCCTCTGGGTTCATAGGAGAACCTCTCTGGCACTGGAATGCCTCGGAAAAAGCATCAAAATTCTGCAGGGAGCCCAAAACCCTGACGAGATAAGAAAGGAATTAAGACTGCACCCTCATTCACATTTCATAACATGCATACATTGAAATATTACGGTTTATGCGTCATAAAACACAACTTTTATCAAGAAAGAGTAAGTTCTCGGTCCTGAAGATGTCTCATGGTCACCTTAGACCATCATCACTTCCCAGCATTGATGAGTTAAAGCTGCCACTGATGTCAAAAATGGATCGAATGGATCAGAAAAATGGACCGAATGGATCAGAATAACGCTTCATTTTCCCTGGTGTTATGATTATGTAAAGCACAGACTATGTTCTGTATATCATGCATTAATGGATGTGAGCTTTATATAGAGAAATCTACCTGTACTCCAGAGGACTGTGGGGGTCGGTCTTGATGGACTGGATGGCATATTCCGGGCGACAGGCGCCGCACCAGACCTGAGAAAGGCATTACATTATCACTAAAAATATCCTTCTTCACATTATCGGCTTGTCTTCATGATGGCTATGATATTTTAGTCACTTAGAATTGTCTCCTCTCAGACACTACAGAGTGTCAAATGAAATGTTCATGAAGATTTACTCCTGAAACCTCAATCTCTTCAGTCATGTCATGTGAAAGTCAAAAGCTTTATCTTGCTTTACTACCCGTCACTCACCTGGGCAAAGTTGAGGAAGAAGAGCTGCTTCGGATCCAGAAGCAAACCAGGAAGACGAGACTCCTCACCTTCTCTCGCCACCCACTTCATGTACGCCTTGTATGCTTGCCGAACTCCTCCGTTATCCGCAATGTTCTCTCCCAAAGTGGTGATGCCACTCACCTGGACCAAAGAGGAACAAAAAATCTGAAAGGGTTGTATCTCACTGGTGCTCCACTGATCTAATCTTCAACGATTTTGCCTGTGCTGAAGAGCGTTATGAATTCAAAAGGAATTAGGCTTTAATATTAAACCATGGTGTTAAACTGAATTACATGGCAACCTCTGTTTTAACGCTTACATTTTGACCTCCTGCGAGCTTCCAGCTGTATTTCCCATACTGCTGTATCATGCATTTGGACTGTTCCTCAAACTGCTCCGTGGAGAAGTTGCTCCACCAGTTAAACATGTTCCCGTCTTTGTCGAAGTTCCGACCTAAAGAGCGTGTGTGTGTGGGTGTGAAAGCGTTAGTAATTTGTACATCATTTGCTCAGCATGTGCTGTAGAATACACAATCTTATTCGGTATATACACACATACACAGCTGACTCCAAAGTTATTGGTATAAAAATATTTTACAGTTAGTTCCCAAGTTATGATGGAGATGCTTTGCGTTACCCCGTCGTGTTGGGAGGGCAGAGCCATTGGGAGGGCAGAGCCATTGGGGGGGTGACAATAGGAATATTGCCTATGGTGCCAAAAATGCTAGAGACGGCCCTGCATCATTGTAAAATCGTAATTCGAACAATTGTAAATAGGGGACTACCTGTATAGACAATTTTAAAGATTGAAACAAATTTTGATGGTTCAATACCAAATGTTTACCCTATAAATTTAAATGTTTAAAACACTGCAAACATAAACATGAGAGTTTCAAGTGAAGCCCAAGATTTGCCCAAAAGAATTGACACAAATTGTTCACAAATGAAAGTATTAATTATGACCAGCAATTGGTAGGAAGTGAGCCAGATTCATAGTCATTCAGCTTTGTGTCTAAAAGCACAATATTTCCTCAGGGAAAGTTCCTGGTATTCAGAGTCAGGTCACGCACACAGACTAATTTGGTGCGACATTTCGATTAAGCAAATAACCTTGTTTGTCTGAACTCTGACACACGTTTGCACTTTCTGTATTAAAATCCTCATCAAGCATGAGGAACCCAGCTCTGAAGGAATCCTGATATAAAATTGATGCTTAAGGAATAGCTGTTAATAACTGAAAGAAGAATTGACTGGGTGAGTAATGACTCGCCATGGTCGTCGAAGCCATGAGTGATTTCATGTCCTATAACCATTCCGATCCCTCCAAAGTTCAAAGCCTGAAGCTGCTTCTCACTGAAGAATGGAGGCTGCAAAATTCCAGCAGGAAACACTGAGAAAGAGAGAAATGATAAAATCAGCTGAAAAACAAATATCTGTATTTGTGAAGCATTACTGTTCTTGCTGAATGCAGGAAAGATGCAGTAAAGATTGAATATTTTCTTCATTTCTCCACAAGCCTTCTGCCTCCAGCTGCCTCTCCATCTCCAGAATAGCAATTTAGCCTGAAGTGTTTCCCAGAATGTCCAGGAACATTAAAATGTGCAATCTAAGAGTAATTATGTGGAAATTACTCCAGCTGAAAATCTGCATAATCACCCAGCTCTCGCGGTCTATGTATTAACCCAGCTTGAATAGCAGGCTTTCTGGGCTCTGAGTGCATCTCTTTTCGAGACAGGCTTTGTGTGCACTGGAGCCTGAAACGAGCTTTATATTATCTACGAGTGAGAGGAAAAAAAGCCTTATGTGCATTACGGACATTATTTGCAGAGAGCTAAAGAGGCATTCAGACCGAGGACAGGAGCAGAGAGCAGTGCGACCAGGAACAAGTTCGGCGTTAAGCGCTTCGGATCTCAGTTCACAATTAAAAAGTTGACAATTCAAAGAGTTTACTTCTCATTGGTTATTGTGATTTGTAATTAGTTATTGAAATTTGGTGTCCCACAAGGTTCAATTTTGAGTCCTTTTAAATTGTCCAGTACAGTATATTCTTTCTCTTGGTCAGATCTCTTGGCCTAATATAGTACCACTTTTATGCAGATGATACTTGCTTTTCTTGGACTTTGTATCTCAGAGATAAAAAAACATGCATGTCTCAAAGGTTCCTCTGTCTAAATAGTGAGAAGATTGAGGTAATGTTTATTGGCGCTCCCTATCAAATATAAAATGTTTATTGGCTCTCCAACCTTAAAAATGGCTCTGTTTTTAAGTTTAAATCAAAATGTAAAAACAAATAAAAGGTTCAATGCAAATTAAGCATTAGATTCTCACATTAAGAATGCAATTAAACATTCCAGTTTTTAGATCTTTTTAGATCTTTTTTATCTTTTATCCTTCTCTGTTACAGAAAAATTAACATTTTAGTTTTTTCTTGGATTGATGATTGTAATATGTTCTTGGCAGGGGTTTCTAAATCCACTTTAAATAAACTGCAAGTAGTTTAAAATTATGTTGCTTAAATTCTGACAGATAAACACATTTCTCCAGTCTTGGAGTCATTGCAATGGCTTCCTGGCTCTTCATGAAGCACTACATGGAATGGCTCTGTATTATCTTTTAAACACTCCTAGATGTAATCTTCGTATCAAAGATTCTGGTCTATCGGTTGGTTCTTCTACTGGTCTACGCTCTATGGGCTTTTATTACTTTGTGATAGCGTTCATGTGCTGTATGTATGATGATCTTGTTTTCATTTATTTGTGGTTTTTTTATGTTGGAAAGCACTTTAAGATGTACTTATAAAGGCGATATAAAAGTATAGTATACTTCAAGACTCTTCTCTGTTCTGGCACCGAGGTGGTGGAATGAACTTCCCCTAGATGTCCGAACAGTAGAGTCACATGCTATCCTCAAGCGGCGGGTGAAGACCCTCCTCTTCTTGAAACATTTAAATTAACACTTTTCCTGGTTTGTTTTGTCTCTGTTTATATACATATAAAAAAAACTGTCAACAGACTTGTAGGCTGATGGTATCTTAAGTTTGTGATCTAAAACCATTGTTGATTTATTCATTGATAGATAATCAAAGCACTTTTGTACATCGCCCCTGGATACGGGCTCATGCTAAATGCCCTAAATGTAAATTATTATGAAATGTAAAATATTATTTTTTGCAATTATTATTATTCTAATGAACACGTGTTTTCTAAAAATTGTGAACTTACCGATCTGATTTCTGTTGTGAGAGTAAAAAGCATTGACCACCGCCGCACCAATGATCCATCTAACAAAATATTCATATAATGAGGGAACAGATAGACGGAGAAACAGCACCATGTTCCTGTACTTTATCAATCTAAAACTGCATCAAGGTGCTTTCACATAAGGTCCACTCACTGTAGCAGTGGTAGGAAATATTTGCAATCTTGTAGAACATGGGGTAGATCTTCCTGTACCTTTGGGACAAGGTAGCTATTTGAATAAAACTTTTGATCGGAAGGTTGAGTTCTAACCCCATTAGAAATAAGTTTATTAGAGGAACATGTAGGACGTTTTGGAGACAAGGTGAGGGAGGCAAGATTGAGATGGTTTGGACATGTGCAGAGGAGGGACATGGGGTATATGCTTCACTGTGTGTAAACGAAAAGCACTGCTAAGGGTGGTCAAAACCGCCCAACGCATCACTGGCACCCAACTACCTGCCATTGAACACCTTCACCACAGCAGATGTCTGCGCAGAGCTCACAGCATAATCAAGGACTCTTCACATCCCAGTCATAAACTGTTTAACCTCCTTCCATCATAAAGGAGATACAGGAACTTACGCACCAGAACCAGCAGGTTCAGGGACAGCTTTTTTCCATCCACCATCACACTACTGAACTCTACACTACACCGCTAAATCACTACAAAACAAACATAAACAAAAGACTGTATATAACCTCTGTACAATACATGTACATACTACATATATCTTTTTCACTCCTCAGTACATCTGCACTTTTTATATCTGTATGTACATTTATCATTACTGTACATTAGATATTTATCTGCACTTTTGCACGACTGCATTTCCTTGCTGTGTACCTGTACAATGCAATGACAATAAAGTTCTATCTATCTATCTATCTATCTATCTATCTATCTATCTATCTATCTATCTATCTATCTATCTATCTATCTCAGTAGGCGAATGCTGAGGATGGAGCCACCAGGAAGGAGGAAAAGAGGAAGACCAAGGAGGATGGATGTGGTGAGGGAAGACATGAAGGTAGTTGGTGTGAAAGAGGCAAATGCAGAAGACAGGGGTGTATGGGGACGTATGATCTGCTGTGGCGCCCCCTAATGGGAGAAGCCAAAAGAAGAAGAAGTTGAGTTATAACCCTAACACTAAAAAATCACTTACACAAGGTCCTTAACCCTGAACCCCCCCGGTGTATAAATTAGATAAAGTCGCTCTTGATCATGTATCTGTTGATTAACAATGTTTTTAAGCAAACATCAACCTTGCTCATCAACCTAAAGCATTTCACTGCATGTCGTACCCTGTATGTATGTGTATGTGACAAATAAAATTTGATTTGATTTGATTTGATTTGCTCTCAAGGGGGAGGGGCTACTGTGTCTCATCTGTCAATCACACAGAAGCTAGCCAACCACACGTGTCTTTGAGATCATGTATGTTTTTGATTTTTCTCTTTTGTCACTGCTCCTTGTGTGAAAGCAGCCTTGTGTATTAGGTTCTATACTGTGATGTACTGTAACACACAGTTCTGGATCCACAGGTTCCCGTAGCTTCTTGTGAGCTTTCTGAGCGGTTGTTTGAAGGTTTTCCAGAACGTTCTCGAAGTAGCTCTCTTCACTAAACTTCAGCTGCAAGAACAAAGAAAAGATTCGGTGTGTCCCAGACATAAACTACAGGTACAGGAATTTTAATTAATTGAAACCTTAGAATCTACTGAGATTACGTGGATGTATTCCTGATCCAGCTTCTCGTTGTTCTCTTCAAGGATATAATCTGGATAGCCAATTTGTTCCGAGATAGCCATCGCCTGAAACATCGAACATCCATACTTACGTACCACGTTCAGAGATATTATTTTAGAATATCATTATTTCGTCATTATACAATACAGAATTTATACAACGCAATACCAAATCATTGAAGTACTCATAATTTCTCAGAGTCTCAAAATAGATTAATAGATTTGAAATATAAAGTAAAATTATTTAATAATAGCATTGATGGTTTTTCTTATAAACATGGACAAAAACAAACGCAAACACGTGACAATAAAGCATATTCACAATGTTTTGCAAATAACCTTATGTTGTAATAAGAACTTTATAGGCAAAAGTATTGGGACACCTGATATTGATTCTTCGCCAAACTGTGAGCACGAAGTTGGAGGAACACATTTATACTGGACGTCTTTGGATGTGAGAGGATGAAATTTGCCCTTCAGTTGAACAAGGAATCCCAAACGTGTGCCAGCATTAAAATGCCCCTGTGCATGTGGTTTGAATTTGGTGGAAGATCCACTGCTATAGAGCTTTAACCCTATTGAAGATGTTTGGGATCAATGTGAAAGCTGACTGCACCCCAGGCCACCTGTGCTGAATTTGCCTGTAGTTTGACTTTCTCACCTTCTCTCTTGCCTTCTCTTTAGATTGAATGTCCATCCATTTCAGCTCTTCTAATGTTTCCACGAAGGAATCCTGAATCTTTTTGATCAATTCACGAACCTGGACAGAAGAGGAAACTGTTTCTGTGACAGGTACAGTAATAAATACAGGTACAGTAATAAGTACCCTTACAGACATGCACTATATGATTATAATATATTTTTGCTTTAGATTAAGTTTTAGCTTTAGTTTTAGCTTTACCCTATTCACTAGTATTGTTCTTTTAACAATAGAAATGATCTGTTTAACCAGGTTTTAAACATAGATTTTCATGCCACATTTATATATAGTTTATATGTTGGGCATTTAATTGCAATAATCTCAGTGCAATAATAATAATTAGCTGCATGTGCAATAACTTTGATAAATATTGATGTAATCTGACTTTTCCACCATCTGTTTTTACTGCTGCTACATATTTCATTTCACTGCTGCTACACCTTTTATTTGATTTAATATATAACTTAATATGTATATTTATTCACATTTTCGAATTTTTTACGCGATCAATAAAGCATCCTAAATCCGATTCTGATCACAACAGCAGCTTTACAGAAATTTAGATTCTGATCACTAATAAACAAGAAATATGCGAAAATGGCAAAAGAAAAACTTCATTTGACGAAATGAAGACGAAACCTTGAATAGGTTTTTGCCCAAATCGTGCCTCATCACTGTGAAAATGTTTGGACTTAACTCTAAAAGTGATGCATGGTGCAAAAACAAGACACCCAAAAAACATTTACGGCATTTTGACAGATTTGTTTCCGATTGACATTTTGAATCAAAGATATAAAAAAAAAAACACAAAAACATCACATCACAAAAACCTCCATTGTTATCAGGTGTGTGTAGTAAAACTCTTCAGTATCCGGTATATTAAGACTCACCATGCGCTTGCTTTCTCCAGCGAAGGTCTCGCGTACGTACAGAGCCCCTACTGCGCTCTCCATGTTGTTCTGGACGTAGCGCACACAGTCACGCCAGCGTGCCTCCTCCACCGTGGTGCCGTGTAAAGCCTGAAATTTATACGCACATTACAGCAGTGATGAAATACAGAATATATACTGTACATGGTTATCATTAATTCGCGCGGTGTGTCCTGTCCATGAAATGATTTCTCACCTTTCTGTAGTGAGCTCGGACTTCTTTTATCCGTCGACTCAGACTGCTCACTCGCTCCATGACCAGCATCCAGACCATGTAATTCTGCACAGTTCTGCATTACAAGTTAGAAGCACACACTCGTATATAGATATCTATAGATGCTGTAGCATGAAATTTTCCCTTCACTTCAACTAGGAGACCCAAACCTGTTCCGTCATGACGATGCCCCTGTGCACAAATGCAGCTTCATGGAGATATACTTTACATGGTTTAGATTTGGTGGAAGATCCACCTGCAATCAAGCTGCAATTCTATTGAACTTCTTTGGGATGAATGTAAACGATGACTGACCTTCTCAACTTCCTCACCTATATCAGTACCTAACTTTTACTAACTCCAATGTGGATAAATGAGCATGTGGAACTTTTTCCCAGAAGAGTGGAGGTTATTATAACGTTAAATGGGTATTATATCATATGTGATTATATAATATTATATTATATTATATTATACAACATTGTATTATTATTCTACTAAATTATATTTCTCTTAGGGAGGTGGAAGTTCATTGGTTAAGGATCTGGGTTTCTGATCAGAAAGGTTGGGTTCTCTCAGGGCCCTTGAGAAAGGCCCTTAACCCTGTGTGCTCCAGGGGTGTATGCTGGGTTCAGACCCAAGCTTCCTAACATTGCTGAGATATGCAAAGAAAGAATTTCACTGTGCTGTCATGTACATGTGACAAGCATAAAGCATCTTTCTTTCTCATTGTTGACTTACATAATAACAGAAGCTTATGAGAGCAAACTTTCTGTATAATGTAATATCAAATGTCCATATTAAGACACTAGGATCTTATTAGGATATGGTACAGAGTTAGCATCAACCAAAAATATATATAATGTGTATATATATAGCATGGGTGCCAAAAATTCTGGAGCTGTGTATGACAATGTACAGGGATTATTATAAAATCAGACCGGTTCCTGTTTCAGTGAATGTGAATTTGCTGGAGCTCTGACCTGTGGTTGTATCTAGAAAGCACAGAGTCGAGCTTCTCGAGGTAAGGTGAGCAGTAGACCACGACAGGCTCGTCAGGCCGCACCGTGATGGAAACGCTTGCCATGATGCCCTGGATATAATGGGTCCAGTTGAAGCCCTGAGAGAAAGACATTGTTACATCTTTGTCTGCTCGCTCAGCAGGTTTAAGTCCGAAACTCACGTTGAGGTTGAAGGTCTCCTGTACGTCCTGCAGACTCATTTTGTTGTAGAGCACAGTGATGTCATTGCGTTCCTCTGCCGGAGACGTTGCCTAATGAAAACAAGACAAATCTGAACCCCTTCTGTGTCTGCAACATCATCATTACAAATTGATGCTCCAGATGTTTTTATATGGTGAGGTTTAGACTGCAGGCAGGTCAGTTTAACAGCTGGACTCTTCTGGTTTGAAGTCATGCTATTGTAATAGATGCATTATGCAGTTAGCAATGTCTAATTATTATTATTATTATTATTATTATTATTATTAATATTTCCGAATACAGGATTTTGCTGAGTGTGTGGAGTGTAGTGACGGTAGAGCTGAAGATCTGCTCCTTATCTCTGTGTATAGGAAGGGTTTCTTTGCTTGTGTTCACCAGACGACTCCAAAATTTACCAAACGTTGTTACTACTATGATTTAACAAAAGTACTTTCTATCTGATATTACCAGGTGCAGCTGCTACTCACATTGGCGATGTCTCTCTCCAGCGCCATCACTTGCATCATGTCCTCCCACACGCGCTCGTCGTCCTGCGTGAGGTTCCTGTCCTCCCGTACTATTTTCGCCATGGAAACCATGAACTGCAGGTAAGCCTCGCGCACCTACCCGTACAGACAACACTGCTCAACCCTGCAATTATCACGTGGGCGGCGTGCGGGTGTGCAGATCACACAGAAAGGCACGGTGCACTTTTATTATTTTTTACCTTTTTGTAGTTGCCGTCGTTAAGGTAATAATCTCTCGAGGGCATTCCTAGTGACGGCTGGTCAATCTGTGGAAAATGGAAATGAAGATGCTGTAGCTTATTTTCTGTGTCATAAAGTTGATTGAATACCAGGTCTATGAGGCTATAAAGCTCCTCTGGATTTAACCAGTTCTGGAGATTGTTCTGTTTACGTGAATGATGTGGCGGCTCGAGTCTCGATCATCGGGCCAGACGAACATCTCCAGCAAAACCTTCTTGTTGTATTGAGAGTTCAGGGATGCCAGCATGTTCTCCAGACTCCAGGACTCCTCTGTGGGCAGAAGAGAAACATCAACATATTTCAGCTTTTGATTAATAAATTAGGGGGTTATAAGGGGTTATAAAGCGATGTTGCACGAATGACGTATTTCAGTGATCTATTTCATTTATTCGTTCCTACTGTTTATGTTGTTTCCAACATTTTCATGCCTTATTTATGGAATTTCCATGATATTTTGTAATTTGTTTACATTCACGATTTTTCCACTTCAATCATTTATTTTTTCATGTGATGATTTCTATATGAATATAAATATCTTTTTTGTTTATTATTGTCATTTATACTTGGTTGTGATTTAGTTTTTTTCTGATTTTAAGAACATAAAATGGTCGGATTTAGTGAAAGAGAGGAATCTGTCCTGAAACCCAGTGTCTCATTGGGGAGTTCGAACCTTCCAGATCAATCCACTCCTTATCAACTGGCTGAGACTCCAGTCTCCATGCTATTGTTTTCACCCCATTTAGCTAAAACAGAGACACAGCTGTGTCCTATTGTGTGGACTCACAGGGGGACATGGTATCTTTGGTACCTGCTGTGTTGTTCCAGTCCTCCGAGGCTACAGGCCAGTCACCGATACTGTCAATAAGCTTGAGGAGGGGCTTTGAGTCACGCTGCTCAATCACACCTGTAGGGGGCAGCAGTGAGATCAATTAACACTTCAGGATTCGACTAATCACGTCCTTTTGTGTGACAGGAAACAGACTACCGAAATAGTTCACTTTTTAAGGTTGTATAACAGCTCACAATCAGAAAATCTTTATAGAGCAGGTTTCGGACCAGCTTGGTCTTTAAATTTCGATCTTTTTCCTTCCTGAAATTCAGCCTCACCCAGAGTCTTGGATCGTTAGTCTTTGATTTTCTCTGGATCTTTTTTCTTTTGTCATTTAGCTCAGTGTTGTTGTTCCATGGTTCTTTTTCCCTTTTGATAGATGCCATATGTAGTTCTTCCACAAACTGTTACCACAAATTTAGAGGCACACAATCGTATCGTGTAAACGACTGTACTATATTATAATTTATATAAATATAAGTATATAAATAACACGCTTTTCTTTAAATGTTTTGGTATTAATGCCGACTTCTCTTAAAATCTCGGGAACAAATGCACTTTATATTGTAGAGGTTTCACACTGACAGGGGAAATTCATATGCAAAACTATTTTGAAATATAAAAATGGCAAAAAAAACAACAACATGTTTTTGTGCACACTTATGAGCTATTTTTGTGAAAATTCATGAAATTTTCTCCTGAGGGGGTGAATAATGAAAATCTCTTTGAATAAAGTCCAAAACGGCATTAATGGGGGAAAGCCAGAACTCACTCTCGTTCATACACGATCTGTAGAGCACTTTGGCTTTCCTGAAAGCTTCCCGGTCATTTTCGTTTTCTGTCTGAAGAACCCCTGAAACCATGAGACAAGAGAAGATTGGATTGGATTAAATTAATAATTTGTTTGGAGTAAATAGGAAGCCATGACAGCTCTAAAAGTTGACTCCGACCCTTGAGGTCTATTTCCAGCTTGTCCCTCAGGATGTTGAAGACGCTCTGGAGCGAGCTCGTCTCTGGGATCACGTGCTTCTGCAGCCAGCCTCCACACGCGTACTGGTAAAAGTTCTCGCACGGGTCCACAGTCTCGTCCATGTTCTCCAGTAACCTTGCCGCTGGGAAAACAGCAGAGCAGTCGTTTCTCAACTTTTTACCTCAGAATATGTTTTTTTGTTTTTTGTTTTTTGGTTAAATCAGAAAAGCTGGTTTATAAAGTGTAGCTTTACTGATATAAAATATAATACAGAAGATAAACACATACACTTAAAAAACACAGTTTTCCACACTTTTGTTTTTGTCTCTATGAAGTGATTAATAAAGTTTTTCTGTTTTTTTTCTTCAATCAATGAAACAATTAAATTATTTTTCACCTGCAGTCACACACTCTGGGGTGGTGCACATGGTGTACTCGGGGTTCCTGGAATACTCCAGACCTTGAAAAACATAATCATTGTTTAAACATAAAATGCATTATATTATGAAGTTAATCATCGATCGCACACACGCACACACACACACACACACACACACACACACACACACACACACACACACACACACACACACACATAAAAGGAAGAAAGACACTTTTATTTGTGAGAATGACTAATTCAAAAATAAAAGTTCAAAAAGACCTTATGACTAATTGCTAGTGCTATCAGCGCTAAGCTAACGTTAGCTTTCCTGATCAACACAACCACTCGGAATATACGATACCTTTTGATGAGCCATTAGTATACGAATAATCTGAAAAAAAAAACAAGCACTTATTAAAAGTTTTACATTTATTTCATTTTTTATTACTTAATGATTCTTATTGTTGTTGTTTTTTTTAACGTATAAAAATGTGGTCACATCTCGCAGTTCATCATTAACGAGTGCTCGTACATTCACGTAGCCAATAAACACATGCTGAGGGTTTCGTTTCTCACCTCTGAGCGCCGAGGCGTAAAGGACGGCCAGTCCCACCAAAGCACAGCTCATCATCAGAACTATAACGGCCAGTCCGATCTCCACTACAGTCCAGCGATGCTTCTTTGGCTTGGTTGTTTTCTCCATGATGTCCATTTGGCTCTCGGATTTTCCCATTCTGTGATTTCTGAAAATCACATGCTAGTCAAGATGGATTTCTAAATTTTTTTGCAACCAAAGTCGTTTTTTTTTGTAAATAATAGTAAAAAGCAATAAAATATAACAGATAACATTGATGAAAACTTACAAAAGTAAGATACTGTACTAGTTTTAGGTGTTTTTTTTGTGGTCATCAGTCTGGCTTTAAACTGTCTTAAAAAAGATCCCTACACTATTTTGTCAAAAGAATTGGGACACCTGACTTTTCCAGCAGTATGTCTTCTTAAAAAAAAAACATTGGAGGCACACAATTGTACAGGACGTCTTTGGATGAAATTAGCATGACATTTTTTAAACTATAAGACCTAAACCTGTTCCACAATGACAATGGTCCTGTGCACAAAACCTGCTCCATGAAGATAAGCTTTACATGGGTTGGAGTGGAGGATCTCCTGTGTGTTGAAGATCTTAAGTGGCCTGCTATAGAGCCCCAACCTCAAACCCTATTGAAAACCTTTTGACTTGACTTTACCAACACCCTTGTGGCTGAATAAAATCTCACACAAAATCCAGTGGAACATCTTCAAAGAAGAGTGAAGCTTATTGAAACAGGAAATAGAGACTTAATGAGAAATTGAGTTCAAAAAGAAGCAAATAAGAATGTAATGGTTAGGTGTCTTCAAGCTTTTGTCCATCTACTGTGCCTTAAATCTCCAATCAGTTGTATTTAAAACATGAAATCATAAAACAATGTGGATCTGATGAGAAAAAGTCCTTTAAACTCTGAGATGGAAGATTTTTACAAAGACTGTAGGACAGGAACGTGTCGATGAAACTGCTTGGATGAAAACGAGATCAGTCTAATCGCATGGGAAAATTGTTTCCTGATTTTTGATGGAGACACACAGGTTTTAGATTTTATGCTCATGGTGTGCTAATGGCCTGCTGGAATTGTGTGATAAATCAGGTTTTGTGTGTGTGTGTGTGTGTGTGTGTGTGTGTGGCGTGTAGTGTGTGCCATCAGCTCTCATTAACCCGTGCTGATGAATACCCACGGACATGCTCATGCCAACAGTGTGATGGATGTGTGTGTGTGCGCATGCATGCGTGTGTGTGTGTGTGTGTGTGTGGACTACTGCTAGCAGATGCCAACTCCAGCCAGCTGATAATGACAGTGCCTGCTTCGTCCCATGCCAGAATGTGACATCTAGCAATTTGTTTCGCGTGTGTGTGTGTGTGTGTGTGTGTGTGTGTGGTGTGTGTGTGTGTGTGTGTGTGTGTGTGTGTGTCTGTTTGTCTATCTGACCCAAATGTAATAGACGGGCAAAGAGGTATTTTTTTCAACTTTTTTTTGAACATGGTGTACAAGAGTTCTATGGGTTCTATAGATTAAAACAGGGATATATAAGAATTCGATTGGTTCTATAGGAAAAAAGCACGAGTGCATAAGAGATGTATGGTTTCTATAAGTAAACATTTATTTATATGTGTGTGTGTGTGTATAAAAAAAAAAAATATATATATATATATAATATATATATATATACACGTGTGTATAAAAGATCTACAGGTTCTATAGGAGAAAACAGGCGTGTGTAAGTGTTCTGTGGGTTCTTATTCGGGAAAAAAGAGGGGTGTATGTGTTCTATGGGTTCTATTAGATAAAACATGGGTATATATGAGCACTAGGTGTTCTATAGAAGAAAACAGGTGAATTAGTGTTCTATGGGTTCTGTGGGGAAAGCATGGTGTATAAGGGTTCTGTGGGTTCTATAGGAGAAAACGGGTTTGTAGGAGTTTTGTGGGTTCTATGGGGAAAAAGGGGGAGACTAGAGAGATCTTATGAGTTCTATGGAGGAAAACAGGTGTATGTGAGAGTTCTATTGATTAAACAGAAGAAACCAAAATTGTGAGTTTCATGGGTATTATAGGAGAACACGTAGGTGTATAAGATCTCTACAGGTTCTGTGGGAGAAAACATGGTTGTATAAGAGTTTTACATATCTTGTATGAGTTCTACAAAAAAGGAAAAAATTGTGTATGGATCCTCCCAGATCTAAACGAGAAAACACAGGCATATGCATGGTCTGTAGTGTAATACAGAAAAAAACAAGAGTATATGGGTTCTCCTGGTTTTAAAGGAGTAAACAGGGGTGTGTTCTACTGGAACAGCAGCATATAAGAGTTATTTGGCTTATGTAGAAGCAAACACAACTACTTAAGAATGTTACAGGTTCTGAAGCATAACCACAAGAGCATATAGGCTCTAAAGCAGAAAACACAGTTGTATAAGGGTTCTACGGGTTGTGTTGGAGAAAACCAGTTTCATAAAAGGCTTTGGGTTATATTGAAAAAAAAAAAAAAAAACGATAGCAAAACAGTTCTACATGTTCTGTACAAGGAAACATTTTTGTATAAGAGTTTAAAGGTTCTAAAGTTATACACAAGAGTGTGTGCAATCTGCAGGTTCTACAGGAGAGCTTGATGGTGAC
>MU551607.1:609422-633392 GCA_024362625.1 Silurus asotus
CATTGTGAGGTGACCTCTGTTCAGTGTGGACGTGTTCCTCATCGCCAGCGTTCTCCGCTAGCTTTACTGTTCACTCGTGTGAAGAAGAGCGTTTCTGTTCATCAGAACATCACCTTCCACAAAAAAACACAACCTCACCTGAGAAACGCCATGCGAGGGTTTGTTTCATACGCTTTCACAATGTTGTACATGTGTTTTTATTTACATGTGGCCTCCCGCCGTGATTCATTCATTTGTATAAAGCCTTTTTTTTCTCCATTCATTTATTCATTCATTTGTTTATTTGTTTGTTTGTATGAATTATGAACGATTTATTGCCATTTCAACTGTCATTTGTTACTATTTCTATTTAATTTGATGAATTCTTTTTTAACAAATTTGTTGATTTGGATGTGTAACTTTCTTTTTACATGTAATGCATTTAACTCATTTATTTATTAGGAATCGATCATCAGTTTGGATGATTTTTTATTTATCGAATTTTATTTATATTTTAAATAAAATAATTTCCCATTTGATTAATTTATTCGTATAATCTTTTTTACATGGAGTTCATTAATTTATGTTTATTATTTTATATATATATATATATATATATATATATATATGTATTTTTCAAATATGTTTGTTTGTTTATTATATATGATTAATTTATTAAAATTGTCATTCTTTTACATGCAGTTCATTCATTCCCTTTTTTATTTGTTTGTTTGATTATTTATTTATCATGTAACATGAAAATTCAGAAAGAATATATATATATATATATAAATGCATGTGTGTGGTGTGGAATAAATTTAAGGTCTAGTTCTGGGTTCATTTACACACGTGATGGTGGTAAACAAGGAAATCTCTCAAGTGTGTAGTCCTGCTTATCCACTCAGTGTGTGTGTGTGTGTGTGTGTGTGTGTGTGTGTGTGTGTGTGTGTGTGTGTGTGTGTGTGTGTGTCTGTGTGTTCCTATTTTTTCATGTCTGGCTAATCTTCCTTATCATAATAGCATCCCAACATTATCAGCCACTGTGCAGGAAGCAATCGACCCGAAGTGTCTCTTTGTCAGCTGTCTCCATTGCAACCTTCATCCTTTCTACTCCAAATCACTCTGAACCACCTGGATGTGGACATTTCCTTCATGTCTGCATCGTTTTCAGGATTTCAGCATTCACATGGAGTCAAGTTTGACATTTCTGACATGCCTCGATCCTGAAACAGTTTACGTTCTGGAATTAGCCATCTCACGTGGAGTCAACATCAGGACACTGCTACGTGTGTGTGTGTGTGTGTGTGTGTGTGTGTGTGTGTTACAGAACTAACGAGGGACACCATTGATCACACCTCTGACCCGGCTGAGTCCGGTATAAATCTTGTTGCCATCAGCCAAGTATTTAAATCATTAGCCCTATTTGGATTGGATTAGTTTCACACAGGGGCAGGGGGTGGGCTGGGTGTTGGGTAATCATATTATTACCCAGAGTATCTCTGGGGGCTTTAGCAATTGTGTGTATACAACAGTTTGGGGAAGAAAAACATATGATTGGAAAAGTCTGGTGTTTCTCTGACTGTCAAAAGCACTGACACTGGAGACTCCTTCATCTGTTCATTAATAAAAACCTGCTCCATTTGTATTGCTGCTGTTATAAAAAAAATGAATCAACACCTTCTGACTAATCAGGGTCCAGATTTCGACAGGGGTGTGGTAGGATTCTACCTTTAATATAGAAACAACACATTGACCCAGGAGAAGCCCAAGTGCAATCAATCGGTCCCTTTTTTGGATATTTGCCAGATTAGTAATAAACCTTGGTTTTGGATTGTTTACTCTCTGAGAGTGTTGTTCTGTCCCTTTAGATATTGTAGTGTCTTTCCTACATATGTGTTTCAGTTTGTACAAAAAAGTGAGCAGGTCTGAAACCCCACAGTAATAAAAATTATAAAACGATCAATTGGTTAAAAAAAAGATCTGGCAACCATGCAGCATTGCAAGCTGTTAAGTAGCGCCACCTGCTGGCTTAACGTCTTCCTATACATCACATGTTATAAATATTCTACTCCCCTGGTGTTCTAGATTTTCTAAAATCTGTTTACAGAATATAAAACTATATAAAAGAAATTTATAGTAATAAAGGACACTCATATATATTATATCATAATTTGTGTGCTCTGAGGCACATTTCATCTTTATTATTATGTTTTTACATTTATATGGACAAAAGTATTGGGGCACCTGAATTTCCCAGCCATATGTAGTTCTTCCCTAAAACTGTTACCACACAGTTGAAGGCACACACTTGTACAGGACGTCTTTGGTTCCTGAAGCATGAAATTTTCCCTTCAGCTAAACTAGGAGACCCAAAATATCTTCCAGTATGACACATTGTGCACAAAGCCAGCTCAATGAAGATCTGCTTTACTAACACCCTTGTAGCTGAATGAAATCTTACACAAATCTCCACTAAATCTAGAGAAACATCAACCCAGAAGAGTAGAGATTATTATAACAGCAAATGGGGAATAATTGTGGAATGGGATGTTCAAAAATCAGCACATATAATTCTTATGGTCAGGCGTCCACATACGTGTGTGTTAAATATTTTGTAATTAAGTGCAAATTTGATAATTTCATTGTAATCTCTTGTCTTGTTTACACATGAAGATGATGAAAAAATACTAAAAATAATTGGTTATGTTTATGTTCACGTCAATGTCACATTAAAATATTTATGTAGTTGCATGTGTTTTTATTTATTCGTAGATTGTGTTTGTCATTTTTCCTTTTTTCTTTGTACCTACTTTTGCTATATAGATGTCTGTTGCATAGATAGATAGATAGATAGATAGATAGATAGATAGATAGATAGATAGATAGATAGATAGATAGATAAATATACCTGAGACAGACAGACCGACAGCGTGACAGACAGACAGACGGACAGACCTATCCGAGACAGACAGACAGACAGACAGACAGATAGATAGATAGATAGATAGATAGATAGATAGATAGATAGATCAGCCCGTGTTTATCTCTAAACTCTCCCTCATTGTGTTTTTCCGGTCCGAATGCGATGTCTGAGTGAGAAATGTCCAGGCTGCAGGTGGTAAATTGTCTGAAGCACAACATGTTGTGGACAATAAGCTGATTATGAGGATGGAGGATGAGGCTCAGTGAGACTCTGAGTGATATAACAGCAGCAGTGCAGTGTTTAAGCTTAATCACAACATGCTTGTTTATTTAGTGTCCTCTGTGTGGCCTAGCGAATGAGCAGCGGCCATGCAGGTGCACGGAGAGCCGTGTATATGATTACGATTAAACAGTAAATGCATGCTGATGTGATTATTGTCCAGAATGATGAAGCTGGATCTGAGATCTGAGGTAATTTCAGTACTTTCAGTAGTCTATAATCAGTAACCAATTAAAGCTTAACCTATTAGCCCTGTTTTTGGGAGGAAACTAGAGAGCACAGAGGAAACCCAACATGAACAAAGTGAGAATATCGAAAACTCCACTCAGTAATTTAACCTCAAACCCGGGACTGTAGAACCATGGAGCAGCAGCTCTTCCCTGTGCCATGACTCTCTGCTCTTCCTTTCAGCCACCACTCGCACTCTTAAGGTAACTATGGACAATCAACTGTCCTTCTCCTCACATGTCGCTAATGTTGCTCGTTCTTGCAGATTTCTTCTGCACAACATCCGAAGAATTCGACCATTTCTGCCATACAGGCTGCCCAGGCGCTTGTTCAGTCTCTTGTGATTTCAAGACTGGACTACTGCAGCTCTCTGCTGGCAGGTCTTCCTCTGAACGCTATTCGTCCACTGCAAACAATCAACTGCAAACAAACAGCAGCTGCATGTCTTGTGTTCAACCTGCCCAAGTTCTCCCACACCACCCCACTGCTGCTTCCTCCACTGGCTTCCAGTAGCTGCACGTATCAGATTCAAAACACTGATGTTCACCTACAAGGTCAAAAATGGACCAGCTTGCTCTTACCTCAGAGACCTCATCACACCTCGCTGTCTGAGATCCTCCAGCACTGCTCGACTGGTACCACCTTCTCTCAGGGGAAGAGGCAAGTATACTTCAAGGCTCTTCACTGTTCTGGCACCGAGGTGGTGGAATGAACTTCCCCTAGATGTCTGAGTGGAGTCACTGGCTATCTTTAAGCGACTGGTGAAGACCCTCCTCTTCCTAAAACACTTAAACCAGCACTTTTCCAGGTCTGCTTTGTCTTTTATTTAAAAAAAAAATTGTGATCCTGTCAACAGAGTTGTAGGCTGATTTATCAGGGCTCCTCTAGATTAGAGGTCTGAAGATCGGATTATTTTAGGTTCAAGTCAACTTAAGTTTTTGTATAGAGCTTTTCACAAAGACATTGTCTTAAAGCAGTTTTACAGAATTTAACAGTGAAGGTGAACGGTGTGTATTTATCCCTGATGAGCAGCCGTGGTGACTGTGACAAGGAAAAACTCTCTTAGATGTTATGAGGAAGAAACCTTGAGAGGAACCAGACTCAAAAGCAGAACCTCATCCTCATTTGGGTGACATCAAGAGTGTGATTATAGCGTTTAAACACTACAGAACACTGGAGAGTGAGAACTAACATGAGCACTGGAGTGTGTGATTGAGTAATGATCTTTCTACAGATCATCACAGATCCAACACTGTCTTCTCCATGCCAAAACACTCAAGGAGGTCCAATATCACAACTCCACACATGAAGTGGAATCCAGATGGCGCTGGTATGTCTCTAGACATCTACTTCTTTAAAGGTCCATAATCTTAATGATGTGGGACTCACTAAAAAGATACGTCTTTAATTTGCACTTAAACTGGGTGAGTGTGGAAGACTGTTCCAAAGTTTAGGAGCTAAATGTGAGAAAGTTCTACCACCTTTAGTGGACTTCGCTATTCTAGGATTTGAAATTGAACAGGTAGCCAGTGTAGGGATGAGAAGATTGGGGTTATATGGTGATATTTTCTTGACCTTGTTCAATTTTAGTGACTCAGTTCTTTGAATCTCATTCATTAATATTAACAAATCTCTATTTTTCTTTTAGGTCATTTTAGTGCATTTCGTTCCTTCGATCAGAAAAAAAGAAAATGTAAAATTTGCAATAATCAGATCCCCAAAACACGTCTACATACAACAGCTTCAACTGTAGTTCCAATAATAAAAATATGACAATGCAGCTAAGAACAAATGATGATAAATTGAATAAGGAGCTTCACCTCTCATATCTTCTGTTCCGTATGGTTTGTTCTTTGGTCATAATTATTGTAAGAATTGTGTTGAGATTCGGACCAAAAACTGATCTGTTGCATTGTGTGGCGTTTATGGAAATCACATGCTAAAAGAACGAACACTACGGACCAGAAGATATGAAGGTGAAGGTTCACATTCTGTTCATCATCATTTGTTCTTAGCTGCATTGTCATATTTTTATTATTGGAACTACAGTTAAAGTTGGTGTATGTAGACGTGTTTGGAAATCTGATTATTGACAATTTAACATTTTTTTTTTCTGATCAAAGGAACGAAATGAACTTAATGACTAAAAAAAAAAAAAAAAGATTTATTTTTTCTGATTAAGATTCAAAGAACCGAATCACTAAAATGATCCAATCTTCCCAACACTGCTGTAAACTGCTACTGCGCATGACTGGTCTATTCATTTTAAACGATGGTTCTTTAAGACCCAAAGAACAGGAAGTCCGGTTATAAGCAAACAGAAAAAAAAGGAAAATTGATGCAATTGTTTTATTTTTTGGAAGCCGAACCCAATTAAACCAAAAATTCCTATTCATTCCTGTCAAACCACAAAACAAAATGATCTAATCTTCCCAACACTGCTGTAAACTGCTACTGCGCATGACTGGTCTCATCATTTAAACGATGGTTCTTTAAGACCCAAAGAACAGGAAGTCCGGTTATAAGCAAACAGAAAAAAAAGGAAAATTGATGCAATTGTTTTATTTTTTGGAAGCCGAACCCAATTAAACCAAAAATTCCTATTCATTCCTGTCAAACCACAAAACGCGACATTTTTGCGACACCTGCTTTTCGGCTTTGAATTTAAACCGTTAGGAGGAGTGGGGAGGGTTCGCAGTTGCCATGGTAACCCCTGCAGGCGTCTTTAAAATCCGCTAGTTAGCTAGCTAGTGATCGAAAAAGATGGCGTCTTTTAAAGACTTGGAGATTTTGCGAAGGAAAAACAAGGAGCTGCTGCAGAAATTAAAAGACAGAACGGAACACTTGCAGCGTCTACATTCGGACTGCGCGAGAAAACGGCGAGAAAACGGAGCACCGGATTCCGTGTCTGAGCGCGCGCCTCTGAAAGAGACAACCGGAGGAGTGTTAAATGTCTCGGATGCTTTTAATGACCTGAGTGTCGATGAAAAGAGTCCAAAAGTGGTCCGGAATATGGTGCGTAAACAGATGAACATGGTGAAAACCCCACACCAGCCAGGTGAGAACTAGGAACATTCAGTAACACGGTTTATATCATCACTTCCGGTTTAGTTGGAAAGTTCAGAACTAACAAAGTCTGATCGATATATATATTATAAATAGTTGAAGAACATAGAATGTTTTTGGATGCTGTATAATTTCTTTTTAGTTAAACTGGGAGACCTAAATCTGTTCCAGAATGACAGAAAGCCTTCTGAATGAAGATCTGCTTCACATGGGAAAGTTGAAGTGGAAGATCTCTTTTGCTATAGACCTCCAACCCTATTGAACAGCTTTTTGATGAATTTTTCATGCTGAATGCACCCCTGGTCTCCCCACCTTCTCACCTAGATTGATGGATTCTCACACATCTTTACAAGCAGATCTTTACTACAAGATCTAGTGGAACATCTTTACTCTAAGAGATAATGTGAAGTGGGGAATAAGTAAATAAAAAATAAAATAAACAAGAGCACATACTGAGCTGGGATGGTTAGGTGTCCACAAACTTTTGCTCATTTAGTGTATAACCTGACAAAATTTACATCGATCAGTCATAAAATTAAAGCCAATGTCAGGTGTCGTGAAATGCACTGATGAGCTCGTTACACGGCACCAATCACATGGGTGGGATTTATTATATACTCAGTAAACGCTTTAAGAAACATGTTCACTTGGCCTCCAGATTCCCCAAAGCTCCTCTTTCCCTCTGTCCGGCACTACAGCTTCTGCTCACATCTCAGCTTGTCTGGTGGATTTTCATGGATCAGCGGAAGCTCAATCTTCTGGTCATCCCAGATGATTCATCTCAGGAGATAATTATATCTCTGCAGTATTCTCTGATCTCCCTTTCAGCCCCCACTCACAACCTCGTGTTTACCATGGACACGTCCTTTTCCCTTTCGGTTCTCTTGTCGGTTCCTTCTCTACATCATCAGAAGGATTCGCCCGTGTTTACCCACTCAGGTCAGGCTCTTGTTCAATCCGAGTCTGGCCTACTGCACCTCTCTGCACTCAGGTCTTCCTCTACTCTGCAAATGTTTCAAAACCCCACTTCCCATGACATCTGCATGACGTCTTCCATTCGACTTCCCATGACAGCTACATGACTTGATTCAATTCTTTGAAATTCGTTTGTTTCTTTTTTGTTTATAATTTTTTTCTTTAATCAGAAATTACTTCTTTTAAATAAACAGATCCCCAACACGTGTACATACACCACCTTCAAATATAGTCTATTGGAGTCACGTGACAAAACAAACAAACAACTCGAACCAAAAGAGTCGAGAGATAAACCACTCAATTCTGTACATGACCTGCGGAGATTTTGCGACACTTCACTCATTCGCTTCCAAAATGAACGAATCACACTTTGAGACGACTCGTTCTTCTGAGGCGCTTTAAAGATTCGTTTCAACGATTGAATCGTTCACCTGAAATTACGTGTATTGCAATCGTGGCAGTGGAAACTCGCTGGAACTCGTCGTCACGTCACACGTGCCACTAAACACTTCGAACACCATTTCCAATGAATAATCAAATATTGATTTAGATATAAAATGTAAGCTGCACTCAATACCATCTTCATCATGCACACCAGCACTTAACCCGAAAGCATTTACATTTCTGATGAACGAATGTAGTAAAAATGTGGTGGTTTTAGCTGTTCATCACTCGTCCGATCCCGAGTATCCGTTCCTCAGATCAGATTCCTGCTCGAGGTATTTCACATCCTGGATGTTTGCGAGGTTGAACGACGCTCTGCGTAACTTCAGCAGTCATGTAGCTCACATCAATGTGATGCTGTTGACCTCAGCATCACTGCTAGAGTCAGAAATGTATCCTATTAAACAATATTGATTATGATATATTAAATATTGTGGGGTGTAGGAGTGCAGTTACTGATAGAATTTGCTTATTGTTTATTCTTTTGGCTTTCAAAGTTAAATTTAATTGTGCAACATCCTGTAAACAAGGAAGTTCCTGGTGTCACTTATGATGTAGAGATAAAAGTGCTACAGTGTGTGTGTGCAGGAAGTGAATGCATTTGTAAAAAAACAAAAAAAACAAAACAAAAAACATTCCAGAGAATGTTTGCAGTATAAATAAGTGTATTTCCTAAAAATCCGGTCACGTAAGTAGAAAAACGGGTCTCATTTGTTTGCCCATTGTATGGCTGATAGAAACGTGTGGAGTTGCCCAGGCACGTCAGAAATATCAGCGACAACGACAATGTAAAACAGCTTTGTTTTGGGGTTTTTTCGTGACGTCAGATTTTCAGAGAAACGAAAAAGCAAAGTGGCTACACGCCTCAAGTGACGTCCTCCTTCAAGCTCGAGGGAAAAGTCGTCTACACGTCCGCTTTCATCCAGAACCAACCATGCAGCCCAGGTCCAGTATCGCACAGGACACGGGGCAGGTAAGTGCAGGACACATGGATGTTCTCATGGAGAACAGTTTAAATACAGTTTTGTAACATGCCAACAGATGGCTGCACGCAGAGTCACAGGGAGCACCTGTCTACATCAGGAGTTGTGTGACTGGTGTTGTTCCGACCATGTTCGCTACCCACATGCATTACCACATCTGCTATTCTGACCACGTGCATTACCACATCTGCGGTTTCATCACGAAACAGATCTGCCACAGAGACGTGGGACATGATTTAGCAAGTTTACGGCGATGCACGTCAGCCCGCCCGAAAATGTCGAAATCGTTCGGCAACTTGCGCACAACGATCACCGGAGAACAAGCCATGACGTCGCTGCCATTGTTGTTGTGTATTTCGGAACAGTCCAAGCGAGTCCATCATCTCCACCACCGAAAAGGCGAGGCAGGTCCACAGTTTGACCGAGTACATGCTCATCGTCTTTTTCCATATTCGCTGCATTGTGCGTGGAGAATTCGTCCCCAGGGGCCACACCGTCAGTAGCAAGTTCTACTGCCAGGTTTTAAGCCGCCTGACTGAGGACATTCAGCGAGACAAAGTAAGACTCGAAACTTTTCGATCCCACCTCGTACTACATATATGCATACTGTATTAGATATTTTCTCTTCCTAAAAATGACTCTTGCATGATGTTGTGATTTGTGGTGAAAGTTGGGAGCAGGTTGAGAAGAGCCTGTAGAGGTGGAGGTACAGGGTGTTGAGAAGAGGAATGAAAGTCGGCAGGAGTAAGACTGAGTACATGTGTGTGAATAAAAGTGAGATTAGACTGAGATGTGCAGAGGAGGAACATGGGGTATATCTGCAGAAGAAGGTTGAGGATGGAGCCTCCAGGCTGGAAGAAAAGAGGAAGTCCAAGGAGGAGGGTTTTGGATGTGGTGAGGGAAGACATTCAAGTCTTCTTTTTCCAAGCGTGTTAAACACCTTCTGCGATTCGTGACGGTTCTCCACAACGGTGTTAAAACTGCAGCCTTTGAGCTTCACCTTCATCTTCGGGAAGAGGTTAAAGTCCGCAGGAGCCAAATCTAATGAGAAGGGATGATGCGGAAGCGAGATCATGTTGTTTCTGGTGAGAAATTGGCGTTTGATGATAGCATGGTGAGTGGCTGGTCAGAACAGCACCGGTCACACAACTCCAAATGTACACAGGACAATGTCTTTCGGCACACTGACTTATAAAGGTCGGTTCTCCCTGTGACTGTGAGTCCAGCTTCGTGCTGCCATCTGCTGGAATGTTACAAAACAGGAGTCTGTTACATCCCTTCTAAATGAAATAATAATTGAGATCAGGTTCATACAGACAGAAAAAACCCAAGCTACGTTTCTCCTTGTTCAGATATATAAAAATACCCCCTGATACTTCCCCATTTCCTCGTTTGTCACATGCGCAGTGCTCAGAGACGTTTCTCAGATCCCTTGTTTGTGCTAAAAAAAAACTGTCTGCACACTCGCATGCATTTTATTTTTTTTTTTTAAGTTTACTGTAGGAGTCTCTGATCCTTGTGTGATTTTTCTTTTTCTCTTTTCCAGAGCCAAGTCAAGTTTCCACCTGGAGACACTGAACTGGAGAGTGTGTCAGAGAGATGTGTGCAGCCTTTACTGGGATACGACTGGATTGCTGGTACGTTTTGGAGGGAAAGCTCTTGTTTTTTTTCCCCCTGTTCTTTTAATTTAATAGGGGGAATCAAATGGGATTTCAACCCATTATAATTTATTGTTGAATATGGAAATAAGGGAACTGCCCAGAACATTTCCTCACACTGCTTATGAAGCTTATCGCCACTAGGTAGAGTCCTACTCAAAAACCATTAGGATGGATTTAGACTGTAACCTCAATGCCGATGAAGCTGATCGTGTCACCCAGATATGAATGGGTTCCTCTCAAGGTTCCTTTCACAGTCTCGCATCATTTCCTCTGGTTTGCTAATTAAATTTAAAACTTAGGTTTACAATTTTGTAATAAAGAAAAAATTATATTCTGAATCTAATAAAGCTGCTTTTGTGACAATTTTCATTGTTAAAAGTTCTATACAAGTTGCAATACATTGAATAGAATAAACATGTGAACTACTGTATCTAACCTGGCTGTCCAACCGCACTGGAAGGACAAAAGTTTGTGCACCTGAGCATTGGTATTCACATTTAGTCCCCATTTACCGTTATAATAGCCTTCACTCTTCCTGGAAGATGTTCTAGATTTTGTGGAGCTTTGTGTAAAGTTTGGTAAAGTCAGGTAGTGATGTAGGTGAGAAGGTGAGGAGGCCTGGGGTAGAGTCAGTGTTTACATTCATCCCAAAGGTGTGCAATAGTGTTGGAGCTCTATAGCAGGAGATCTTTCACCATGTAAAGCAGATCCTAATGGCGCTGGCTTTGTGCACAGGTGCTGGAACAGGTTTGGGTCTCCTAGTTCACGTAAAGGGAAAATGTCATGCTCCAGCCTCTGAAGACGTCCATATAGTGTATATGAGGTGAATTAAAATGTAAAATTGTTATTATATATTCGTTATATTATTATGATATTCATGGTATTCGTTCATCATCAGCTAAGAATTACTATTTTAATGTCGGCTTGGTGTAATGAAGTGAAGTCACTGTTACCTCTCTAAAGCTGATTATTTTGTACTAACTAACTAGGCACGTCCCTGTGGGATTGATTTATTCACAGAAATCCGCCTGTATTTATCTTGTTTTTACTAACAGAAGAAGGTTTTAATTTACGATATTAAAGCGAAGGGGAAAAAAAGCACGAGGAAACTCGAAGCGTACAGATTTTAGGAAATAAACATGTGTTTTGCATAAACTGCCCCAATGATTTTCATTTTGGAGTAAGTTTTTACTGGGAAATGCGTCTAAACTCATGTTCCTGGTTATTAAGATATGAACTGCAAGAAGATAACATCGATTCCTCCACGTGTTTGTGTTCAGGTCTGCTCGATGCTGAGAACTCCCTGACCGAGCGCTCCGAGCACTTCTTCAGCGAGCTCCAGACCTTCCGCCAAGTCAACAAGGACGAGTGTGTCCACAGTGCTTCCTCGTGGACAGAAGGGTGTGTGTGTGTGTGTGTGTGTGTGTGTGTGTGTGTGTTGTCCTCATTCTGCTGCCCGATCGAGAGCATTATTTCAGTTTCTGTTCCAGCAAGGCCGTTCCCCTCAGCGCTCTCCATGTGTCTATCAGTCATACATGGAACCAGAGCTTGTGATTTTTTATGAAATGTTTATTGGAAAATATGTGTAGCAAATTACAGGGTATTTTTTTTTATATATTTATATTATATGGTCTAAAAATCGGAGGCACCTTACAAAACATGTGTGTTCTTCCTCAAAACTGTTTGTGTGTGTGTGTGAAGGGTGTATCCACAGGGGAAACGCAGCTCTGATCAGCGCGGGTACCATGACAACAAAAAAACACAGACTCAAAAAAGAGGCCTGAACAAATCCCGTGCCAATTTCCACTTTGGCATTAACACGTACAGTGTGAATCATCATCTGACCTTTGCTTGCCACATGTGGTTCTTCTTCAAACTGTCACCACAAAGCCGGAGGCACACAGTTGTCTTTGGATGCTTTATAATAAAATGTTGCATGGTTTGGAGAGCAAGATCTTGAGTGGCTTGCTGTAGAGCTCTGATCTCAACCGTACTAAACATCTCTGGGATGAATGTGAATGCTGGCTTCACCCCAGACCTCCTCACCTTCTCACCTACATCAGTACCTGACTTTACTAACACACATGTCCACAAGCACACTCCAAAATCTAGTGGAACATCTTCCCAGAAGAGTGGAGGGAAATTATAAGAGCAAATTGGAGACTAAATGTGAAATGCGATGTTTAAAAAGCATATACCGTACCAGGTGACCAGGTGTCTGCACACTTCTGGCAATACAGAGTGTGTGTGTGTGTGTGTGAGAGAGAGAGAGATTGTATATTTGATGTATCAGGGCTGCAACTGACAATCATTTTTTTAAATTAATCAATTAGGATGCCTGAGGAATGGAGCAGGAGTTTGCTGGTAACGGTTTTTAAGAATAAGGAAGATGTGCAGAACAGGGTGGAGAGAGGAGTTGTGGAATTGTATGAGGAAGTCTGGTGTGTCAGAGAAGTATGTGAGGGTGGTGCAGGACATGTATAAGGACAGTGTGACAGCAGTAGGAACGATAGACTGGTTCAAGGTGAAGGTTGGACTGCATCAAGGATCGGCCCTGAGCCCTTTCCTGTTTGCAGTGGTGATGGAAAGGTTGAAGGACGAGGTCAGACAGGAGTCTCTGTGGACTATGATGTTTGCGGATGATATTGTGATTTGTGGTGAGAGTAGAGACCGGTTGGAAGAAGAGCCTGGAGAGGTGAAGGTACGTAAGGAAGTAAGACACAGTACATGTGTGTGAATAAGAGGGAAGGCAGTATAGTGGTGCAGTTGCAGGAAGGATGTTGAGATGTTCATTAGGAGTGACGACGATGGACAGGATTAGAAACGAGTTTATTAGAGGGACAGTGCATGTAGGATGTTTTGGTGACAAGGGGAGGGGGGTGAGATTGAGATGGTTTGGACATGTGCAGAGGAGGGACATGGGGTATATCAGTAGGAGAATGCTGAGGATGGAACCACCAGGAAGGAGGAAAAGAGGAAGGCCAAGGAGGAGGTTTATGGTTGTGGTGAGGGAAGTTAATTTGAATGAGGCAGATGAAGAGGACAGAGGGGTATGGAGACGGATGATCTGCTGTGGAGACCCCTAATGGGAGAAGCCGAAAGAAAAAGAAGAATTGATGATTATTTTAATATTAATATTAAATTATCCTGAGTTGTGAAGATATAAGCATCTCAAATATATAATTAATTAAAATTTGCATAATAATTAAATTATATATGCATAAATTAAATATTCAAACAAGCATTTGAACGTAGTAAAGCTGCAGTAAATCACGTCTAAAAACAGATAAGTTACTGTTGTAGTAGACAAACGCTATAAAAAGAGAACAGAACCGAGAAGCGCAGCAACAAGCAATACATTGGAGTACAAAGAATAATAATCATCCAGTGATTCAAACACAACAGTGACTAAAAAAGTGATTGTTTACTGCTGCTGCTATTAGATTTAATGTTCGTTCGCACCGGTTTTAATTAAATCCATCATGATGTCGCGAGCGAACGAATCGCGCAAGCTGATGCTCGCGAGTCCCGACAGAACAGAGCCAGTGAGACTGTGATAAAGCTGGAAAAACATACAGTTCACACAATAGCACTTTATTAAACTGCACCAGTTTCACACAATAAAGGTTTTACAGTTTTTGCCGATGTTTCGTCGTCTGCAGTGACTTGGGACACACACTTGTTCCCGCTGCCGGTTGACCCTGTTCTCGCTGCCATATCGCAAGCAGCTGTGTTTTCTTACCCTCACCATAACCCTGATCTAGATAACAGCATTGGTTCTAGCTGTTGCAGCCCTTTATTTATTTATTAATTCATTTTAGATTTTATTCTCCTCACATGCCTCACAGTTGTACATCAACTTCTGTTTTTTGTTCCGTGTTTCAGAGATTTCTTCTTCTTTGTTTGTTTGTTTGTTAAATGCCCAGATTGACAAACTTGTACATTTACAAAATCCACTAGGTGAATCCCCAGAGTCACCTAAATCTTTGTTTTGTGCATTTGGTGTTGACAGGCTACATGTTGGCCTCCTGGAATCTTCTCTAGAAGACGGCGTGACTAACCACGAGCAAACTCCAGACACTCACCAATGTATGGTTCTTTCTGTTGGCATATGACGCTATTTCAACAGTACGTCCTCGACCATGTTAATGATCTGATCTTTTTTTTTTTTTTAGGTACGTTCTGCTACCGGATCAATAATCGGCTTTTTGCGACTCCTCTGGATTCTCAAGCTGCATGTCCCGTTTGCAAGACGCCCAAAGAGAAGCATCCACACAGAGAGAAGGAGCCTGCGTTTATCAGGTACGAATGTGACCAAGGAGAAGTTTGTATTTTCTTTCATTAATGGCCATTAACTTCATGCTGGTGTTTGTGACCAGGGTCAGCATTCCTCGCTCAACACTTTTGCCCGCTTATCGGTACAAAGCGCACCGCAGATGCAGCTTCGATCCATCAGACAGTCTCAGTTTACCTTCTGTGAGGTTTTTTTAAATATCTATATAAAAGTAAAAAGAGAAAATGTCTGGATCAGTATTGAAAAACGCACTTTTGTGTTGGTTCCTCGTGCAGCACTGTCTGTCCGGATGGACAAACATCTCGATGGGAGCAGGATCCGAGATGAGCAGCCTAGATTTGAGAAGCTCCATGGAGATCAGGCCAAATCCAGAAACGGTGCCTTCAGCCCAGCTGGTGAGAATTTCCACTAATTTATCCATCAGCTGTCCATCTGTCCATCAAATGCTCTTCCACCCATTCATCCACCATCCAGTCATCTATCTATCTATCTATCTATCTATCCATCCATCCATCCATCCATCCATCCATCCATCCAACCATCCAACCATCCAACCAACCAACCAACCAACCAACCAACCAACCAACCAACCATCTTCCCCGGCCACTCATCCATCCATCTGTTTTCCATCCACTCACTTCTTTCCATCTATCCATCACTTTGTCCATCATCCATTAAACTATACATATGTACAGCTATCATCCATCCATCTAACAATACCAACTCATGCATACAGTAATGATGACAAGTGTGGAAACTCTAAATCGTTTATGGTTTTTGAGGGACATGTGCGTGTTCCTTTTGTTTCTATGCACTAAACCTCGGTAATGTCATGTTATGAAGATGTATTTTGACTAAACAAATCTATAAATGTCCCGAAGGAACATGCATGTGCCTCAAAAACCATGAAAACTTGGTGTTTTCAAAAGTTTTAACAGGCTCTTTATATTCTTGCACCCATCCATTACCAGTCATACAGTCTTAAAACAACAAACACACTCTACTGTTGCGTTACCTTGGTTACATCAGGTTACCTTGGCTACATGTAACATGGATGACATCACCACCACACAGGCACACAATTTCCATTCTCTATCCTTTTCTTCCTGAATAAATCAACATTGTTTTGGCTGCTGCCCCCCGGGTAATTCCAGCAGTATGGATGTGTCATTTGGACTACTACTGACGCCATATGCAAAGCTGGTCGTGTGATTTGGAGAGATGTCACGTACTGAAGAGAGGTGAATAATCAGAGAAAGATCATTCGTAAGCAAAAGCAGCATTAAGATACAGTACCAGTCAAAAGTTTGGACACACCTTCTCCTTCAATGGTTATTATTTTTTATTATTTTCTATATTAATACTTGAAGGCATCCAAACTATAAAAGAACACGTATGGATTTATGTACTAAACAACAACAACAACAAAAAAACGCCAATAAAAGCAGCTTTAATGCGATTTGGCCAGCATTCTCTCATCAGATTTATGAGGTCATCACCTGGAATGGTTTTAAATGGTTTTGTCTTTTGTGTCATTGTTTGACTTCTTAATGTGCTTTAGACCATCAGTTGTCTTGTGCAGAAGAAAAGGGTGAGTACACAGTCAATAGCAGTGTTAGTGTTACTACTGTACAAGTTTATATTACGGCAGGAAACATTCAGCTGAGGAAAGCGTAAAGATCCATCAGTACTAAAATAAATGAAGTTCAGTCAGTCCGAAAAGTCTCAAAAACCTTAAAAATATTCCCATGTGCAGTATCTAAAACGAATCAAAACGCAATGATGAAACAAGTTCTAAGAACCGTTCTGAGAAAGAAAGACTAAGAGCTACCTCTACTGCAGAGAATATCACAATTTATCAGAATCACCAGCCTCAGAAACCACCGAATTACATACGTTTCTCAGCGCGCGAGTGATAGATATATTTCAACATCTCCTTCAAACAGTGTGAGTCAGAAGTAAAATAGTCAAATTGTGGCAAAAAAGAAACCATTTCTTCTGAAGAAAAAACAACCGAGGAGATGTGCTTGGGTCAAGAAACACCAGGAATGGACATTGAATTAGTGGAAAACTGTCTTTTGGTCAGATTGGTCCGCCTTTCAGATTTTTACTTTGAACTGCTGTCATTGTTAAATATACAGAGGGAGAACGGACGGTTCCTGAATGTGTGTTTGCCACTGAGAAGAATGAAGTAGGAGGTGTGATGGTGTGGAGGTGCTTTAATGGTGACATTGTTGTTGATTGAGTCTAAATTGAGATCAATCATAACCAGCATGGCTCCCACGGCATTTTGCAGCGACATGCCATCTCATCTGGTTTGCACTTTGTGGAACCATCATTTGTTTTCCCAACTGGACAAATGACCCCAAACACACCTCGAGGTTCTGAAGCTATTTGTTTAAGTAGGAGAGTGATGGAGCGCTGCATCAGATGACCTAGCCTCCACAATCAGCCTATTTAAATCCAGTTGAGATGGATTGGTATGAGTTGGACCAGAGAGTGATGAAAAAACAGCCAACAACCACTTAACACCTCTGGGAACTCTTCAGGAAAAATATTCTAGGTGACCACCCCACGAGGCTGTTTGAGAGAATCCCAAGAGTGTGCAAAGCTGTCATCATAAAGATCATAATCATAAAATATTCTGAGATATTTAACACATATTTGTTCACTACATAATTCCAGACGTGTTTCTTCATAAATTGGACGTCTTCAGTATTAATGTACATTTAAAGAAATAATAAGAATGAAGCAAAACCTACTGAAGGGGAAGATGTTTTGTCTGGTTCTATAAATAAATGACTATAAAAGCACATGTAAATGTCACGTCAGTACAGTGCGGTTAAACTTTATTGATGTAAGTGTAAAACTTAGTTACATTTCAGTTACAGTTGAAATGTATTGACGTTGTTTCCACGGTAAAAGGGACATTTACATGGAATTGCCCTGAACTTTTTCCCCCTCAGGTGGTGTTAAGGTCCCCATTCATACATGAGGTTAATGGTTATCAGGTTGTCAGTACAGGGCACACGGTGCTAACTGGTTTTAGCCCTGTTTTGCCCCGGAAACCTTGATTCGTTACATGGTACAGAGGAATTTGGTGGTAAACCACTGCACATCATAACTTTGAAGAAATCTGATTCACCAGAAGGAAATGACTTGCTGTAGTAAAGAAAGAAATGTTTGGAGGCAAACTGTTTCTTTTTTTATTGTGGTGTGAATAAAACCGAGTCACCATCACCACCGCTCATGGAATATAACGCCATTTCTTTTCAGCACCATTTCCCAACAAAACATGCTGTACTTTTTATCCATAAATAGTTACACGTTGAACAGCCACGAAACCAATAGTCATTCTTGCACCCAAAAAAATACAGCGCGTCTTGTTATTCCGATACCAGATCTAGTTTTGTACCACGCCAACAGATGGCAGCACAAGGCTGCACTCAAAGTCACAGGGAGCACCGACCTTTATAAGTCAGTGTGCCAGATCTCACTCGCCTGATCCGGCTCGCGGTTGCGGGAGCGGATCCGATGCGGAGATCCAGCATAAAGGAGCTTGTCTTCGACAAGAAGACTACACATCCAAGTGGCAGGAACTCTGGGAGTCCTATTGCTTTGCAAGGCGAATATTTTGAAGATGATAGCATGTAAACGTAAATAATATATACACCTCTGGAAACTCCTACAATAGGCATGTGAGCGTCAGAACTGGGACCATGCAGCAGAATGTGGCCTGGTCTGATGAATGACCTTTGCGGGGTTTACCTGAGAATGAGATGGCACCAGGATGCACTATAGGAGGAATGCGACCTGGTAGAGGCAGTGTGACACTCTGGGTGATGTTCTGCTGGGAAACCATGGGTCCTGGTGTTTACGTGGATGTTACATTGATGTTTCATGACCTAAACTTTATTACAGACCCCCTTAAGTTGCACCAATTCATGGCCACTGTGTTGCCTAAAGCCTGTGTACTCTTTCAGTAAGATGCTTTCTGCACAACCACACTGTTCAGGAACCGTTTGTGGAACATTAAGGTTCAAGCAGTCGGCCTCCAAATTCCTCAGATCTCAATCTGATCAAGTGGACGCTCCAGGCGAACAAGTCTGATCCATGAGGATGTTTCCTTTCAGGGCTTGTGCTGATCATGTCTTTGTGCATCTCTGTAGTCTTTTCTCTTCTAGCTATGACACTCTGACATTTAAACCCCGGGATTTCCTGTGTTGTGTAGGAATGGTGAACCTTATCATCTGATCTCTTTATTCATGTTACTAACCCTTGGACCTTTTTATTTTCTTCAGATCTTTCCTCTTCAGTTGTAGAGATTATTGCTATGTTTTTTTTTTTTTTGTGATATGCCCCATTTACAGGATCGCTCAGGGTCCAGGGCGTCCGGACGCCAGCTCTCCGATCAGCTTTTGCACGTTTCTCGTCTGGCGCAATATCAGATCCAGCGTCTCGCCGTTACCAGGAGAAACCTGAACACGACCTCCTGCTGAGCATTTTACCGACTGTGCCGCTGAATGCTGATTTCAGGCGAAATTCTGATCAGACTTTTCAGAGGAACTCCAGATGATCCTAATCATGCTGGTCTGAGCATGTTACAGATGCTGGAGTTCAGAACAGGCTCATTATTTCATAAAAAGCTTTTAAGGGCTAAAATATGAAGCAGGGCTTGAAGTAAAGGGCTTTTTTCCGGTTTTGTTGTTTTTGTTTTTTTCACGGTTAAATACCGTGTTATATTTGTGCAACACTTTATGTCGCTTGCTCACGTATTAGCGGGTATAAACATCTTTGTAGCAGAACTTACTTCAGTGGAGACTTTTTTTTTATACATTAAATAATAAAATGTAAAAAAATTTATACGCATTTCTTGTCAGACAGTAGCGCCGGTCGCACGAGCCCACCTCCGTGTAATCTATTTCTGTGAAAGTCATGACGACTCTTAGAGTTGTTGTTGTATAGAGTTAACACCAGTCCAGAATTGAATTTTTTTTTTGTCATCACATCAGCCACACTTCATCGTCCATTTTTTTGTTCTTACTTTGCAAGCTGACGTCCGTCTTTTTTTTTTCTCCAGAAAACGATATCATCAAAACCCTTTGATCTGTTAAATTAAAAAAAAAATCACACGGCCCTTTATCTCGTTTCCGCTGTAGTTTCATCTCAAAAAAGCAAAACGCACCTGATAAGAAAAAAAGGTCAGAGCAGAAGGTGTGGCAGATGCAGATACTGTAGCTTAACTCTTATTGTAAAGGGGAACGGTGAGAAAGTAACGAAAGCCCCTTTTTTGTGGGTTAATTGTGTGATTGCTGGTGGTGGTGGTGGTGAAAGGTTTGGGGGATGGGTGTAACGAGATGGGGCGTCCCCTCAGACACTACAGTTTTTATTTTGTGATGAAGTAACAAAATAAACAATTTAAAAACCGTAGTGCCAGTTGGTTGATAAGTTACATCAGTTTGTGAATGAACCACTTTAATTGTAAATTTATTTCTATATATACTGTATATATATTTATGTTTTTTT
The DNA here is from genome assembly GCA_024362625.1 of Silurus asotus. Taxonomy (NCBI): domain Eukaryota; kingdom Metazoa; phylum Chordata; class Actinopteri; order Siluriformes; family Siluridae; genus Silurus; species Silurus asotus. The sequence goes on from MU551607.1 coordinate 629,781, forward strand.
TTACTCACATTGTAGCTGATACTGTCAGCTGCTCATCACTGTGAGTTCCTGACCACAGCGAAGGTGTCAGCTGGAGTTTTTAGGCCAAGATGTCAATTAAAAATAGCGTGTGAAGACGACCACAATGATCTCGCTTAATGAGTTTCTCTTTTTTTTTCATTGATTCTTGAAGTGAAGTTTTGCCTTCTGATATTTTAAGTTATTTTTAAAACTGTGGGCTAGCGAGAAAAAACCCAAAACAACAATTGTGCAGAATAATGCATTATGCATTCTCCAGGGTCTGAAATGGAAATAAATCCTACCTTTCCTTTATTTTTAAACATGGTCATGTAAATAAAGGCTGAATAGAGGCTGCTAAGCACAACCAGGAGATCCTTGGTCTAAAAAAATATCACCAGAAGATCTGGTGTCTATTTTTAGTAGATATATTTAAATCTGCCCAGTAGCTTCTACAGTGATCAATACCACACGCATATTCTTTCCCAGCAGAAACTGTTGCGGATGTCCTTTTTAATTTCTTCTGGGTGGGACGTGGTATCTCCAGTGGATAACATGGCAAACTTCTGATCAAAAGTTGACGGGTTCAAATCCCAACAGCAACAACAAGGCCCTTAAAACTCAACCCGCCTGAGATAAGTGGACCAGGACATCTGCTGTTAATGTAACTGTATATTCAGCTGTATGAGGTGATATTGAAAAGTTTGGAGACTAAGTTTGGAGGTGCTGTTCTGACCACGTGCGTTAAACACGTGAAACTGCTGCAGATCTGCCACAGAGACGTTTGAAAAACGGCGATGCAGCATCGAGTAGTTCGAGGTGTTTTTTTATTTTTTTTGAGCGGCAAGAGATCAGGAAGACCGTTCGACAAGCTCTTCAACAAAAAAGACGACTTCCAGAACACGTTCCAGAAGAACGCTGAAGATCGCTGTATTGCTGTGCTGTGCAAGGGGACTGTTTTGAAGCTTATGGCGTGTAAAATGAAACGGCACTTTTTTGTTAACAGAGTCAACAGTTAGTCAAGGTTAGTCAAGGTCAAGGTTTGCTGAGAGTCTCAGTCAGATTGTGTATTGATGCTTTTGATTTGGGGTGGATTTCTTTGGAAGGCGTATTTTATATATATATTTTGCGTAAAAGCATGTTCAACGCTGAGGGTAAAAGTGAGTAGGTGACTAATCATTACTGGTTGAGGTATCGCTTGTATTCTGAGTGTGTGTGTGTGTGTGTGTGAAAGCATCTTTAACAGAGAATTGTGTGTTATTGCTTTGAGTTTTATCTCCCTGCTTTACTAAAAGTGCTGAGGTAGCAAATCTCAAAATGAAAGTGCATGAGAGGGGGTTTATGGGGGTGTATAATGATGTATGAATCAGAAAGCTTGAGAGTGTACCATAGTGTATGAGTATATAAGAGAGAGGAAAAGTGTGGATGAAGGTGGACGTGTTCAGAAGCGTGTAAACATTTCAACATGCTCAGAAACATCAGTGAACAGAAATCATCCAAATCTAATCAGAATTCAGTGTGACCAGTTTTTTCCCTGAAGAACACCATCAGTTCTTCTAGCTACATTTGCAGGCAGTTTTTTGAAGGGCTTTAACTGGTAGGTCGTTCCAAACATCTTGGAGAACTAATCGCATATCTTCTGTGTGTGTATGCTTCTCAAATATATCAAAACTATCACATCATTACATTTCTCAATGATCTTGACAGAATGTTTGGGGTCTTAAATAACTTCTACAGAAGAAATTTGGGGCCAACCAGAAGCCTCCCTGATGGTACCGCATGATGGATAAGTATATGCCTGTATTTCTTATCACTGAGGACACCATTCATGACCATGACCAAATCTCCAAGACCATTTGCAGGAAACCTCCATCATGCCTCGCTCGTTACTGTACCCCTCTCCAGCATTTCTGCTGCAGCCAAGTATTTCAGACTCATCAACCCAAGGAACCTGCTTAAATTTTTTCTCCAGTCTGTGTGTTTCTGAGCATAGTTGAGTCTCTTGGCATAGTTGAGTATCCATGTCAGAGGTTTGGCTTTTTCTTTACAATTCTTCCATGAAGACCACTCTGGCTAGACCTGGGACATGAAGCAGAGTTTGGTTGTTTCTCACTTAGTTTAAAGTTTCAGTTCATGATTGTGTTTCAGTTTACATATTAAACTAATGATCAATATCACCTGCTCGGTATCACTTGCACTGGTTAATCAGACATCTGATTCTGATCCTACAAAATCCCTGAGTTTGTGTGCAAAAGCCGAACGCTTGATTCGATTTGAATTTCTCTTCTGTTTTCTCACGTTCCCCCTTCACACTATCTTTCACACCTGCACACACACACACTACTGTACAAAAGCGTATGGGGGTTTTCGAGGGCCTATGATTCGTGTATTAGAGCGCGTGAGTGTGTGTATTGTATATAAAGGTGTGTGCGAAAGTGTGAAATGCAGTTTGAAGGGTTATACAACATTTATGGAGCAGTGAGAACAATCCTGCTCTATTCTTGTCACCAATCACATCTTCTCTATCTCTGCTCCTGATATACCAGTGACCAAAGTTCCCATTCTTTTTGTCTTCTTATTGGATCTGCATGATTCATCCTTACCCCTGGACGGAGTTCTCTCTTAAATTGGAGACACTTGGTGCAGGAGGGGGATGGGTTCACATCAACAGCCTAAATATCATGAAGTGATTGAGCAACTCAAGAACTTTGAGACTGGATTTGGACTGGAATTTATATAAAGATTCTCAGGAACACAGCAGATGGTGGAACTGTGATGAATGGACATTCGGTGGGCAAGATGAGGATGGGTTCTCTTTTGGAGTTGGGTTCCTCGTAAGGTTTCTTCTTGAGCCAGTGGTGAGTGAGGTGAAGGACAGAAGAATTATACATTATTCTATACAATTTTTTTTTATTTACAATTTATTTTTACTTGTATACATCTCTGTAAAGCTGCTTTGAGACAATTGTTAAAAGCGCTTTATAAATAAAACTGCATTTTGAATTAAAGTGAAAGTGGATTTATGTGAAATGCGCGTTTGCATCAGATCATAATGAAATGCCTTCAAAATAAAATGAATAAATAAATGAAGTCCCACATCAACTAGATGTTTTATTTTTTCTCCCTGCATTCTGCTGAGCGTGTGTGTGTGTGTGTGTGTGTGTGTGTGTTTCGTGCGCGTGCGTTACGTCACAACGCTTTATAGGCGCAAACTTCGAACCGATGCGGGTTTTTTTTTTGCTCAGTCGGAGAGGATCTCTTTTTCATGAAGCTGCGGAATCCTCCCTGCTCATCATGAAGACATGGCCATGGCTGCTGCTTTCTGTCTTGATCCATATGGTAAGATCTGAATCCTACTGAGTTTTTTTTGTTTTGTTTTGTTGTTTTTGATTTGTTTAGGTTTTTTTTTTTTCTAAGAACAAAAAAAGTTGAGAAAAGAGAGAGAGAGAGAGAGAGAGAGAGAGAGAAGGATAGGAGAAGTGATGTGATGCTCTAAATAATATCTGGGGAGACTAATGAATGATTTGAGAACTATCTGTCTGTCTGTCTGTCTGTCTGTCTGTCTGTCTGTGTGTGTGTGTGTGTGTGTGTGTGTGAGTGTGTGTGTGTGTTGGG
>MU551607.1:634383-666883 GCA_024362625.1 Silurus asotus
GGGGGGGTGTTGCTTGTAAAGTTGTAAAGGCTTGATGTCAGTGACAACATGACCTGAAAATTTCCCCCTGAAAAATAACTAAAGCCTTTTGGTATATGTCTTATTACTTTACTAATCAACAATGAGTCAGAATGAGTCAAAGTGCATTGCAGACTGCTAACTGGCAATTAACTTCTCATCTCCTTTTCTCTTCTGCTTCTTCTCCATCGTCTCCCTCATTCACCACCTCTGCTTCTTTTTCTCTTCTTCTTCATCTTTTTCCAGGTACCTCCAGCATGTTCAGCCCCTTCTCCATCAACCAGCAGGCCAGGTAGGCTTTCCAAAAGAAATCAGTGTGAAGATTTTTTGAGGGTTTTTTTTGGCCATCATGATAAACGACTCAGCATTTTCATTATGCTACAAACAAAGCAAATCCTAGTTACGTCATCATTAAATAGAGGAGTTTGCTTTTCCACAGAAGCGGCCTGGAAGTCAAGGTCGCCCTCTAAACACGGCTCAAGTCACATCAGAGAAAACAGAGGTCCCTTATTTCTCGTTAAAGTGGGCGAATGTCATGTTGTTGTCTACTCGATCCACTCGGCTCTTTCTGTATTGCGCAAATTAGAGGAAACATTACGAGCAACAGCGTGTAAACACAGGCCCTTTATTGGAAAACGACCCGACCTTGACACGGGCTTCTGTTTTTTGGCACACCAAATGCGAAGTACACTTACATGCAACATAATCCTATTAAAGACAAGGACATGTGCAAATAGTTTATCAGAAACACCATCTGAGCGAACCTTTAAAAAAGAACCGTACGTGTGAAGAGAACAGGCCTTTAAACACTCACCTGTTTACTCATTTTCTCTCAGCTCAGAAGTTAATATATAAACCAGGACAAAAGCGTTCCTTCTAAATTACCAAGAGGTGAGTGTATGTGTGTATACAGTGTACATACATTCATATACATACATACACAATCTGTATGGATGTAAAATGGATGTATATACTTAGAGTGTGTGTGTGTGTGTGTGTGAATACAACTTGCCTAATAATTCTGCACTCCCTATATATATATATACATATATATATACATACATACATACATACACAATCTCTATGGATGTATATACTTGTGTGTGTGTGTGTGTGTATACACAGTGTACAGTGTATACATATACATACATACACAATAGATGTATATACTTAAAATGTGTGTGTGTCTATCTATCTATCTATCTATCTATCTATCTATCTATCTATCTATCTATCTATCTATACACACACACACACACACACACACACACACAGTCAGAAGCATTTCATGCTAATCTGTAAAATCTGTTACTACTCATTTTGTTTACTGGCAGACTTCCATGTGACAGAAGAAGATGCTTGTTGTTTCTGTCAGCGTTGGCTTTCTGAGCTGGCCGTTAGTGTTTCTTGAAAAAGAAAAGTTTTGCTAGTCATTTCTGAACTGTTCGTACAGTCATCATGCAGTGCAGGTGGCAGCCTCGTGGCTGGTTATGTTATGACGACAGAGCTAAAGCTAAAGCAGGGGATTAAAGCAGTAAAGGTGTAAAATGTTCTCTTCTGATCCCCCTGATGACGTGGCACTTTTTTTGCCCTTTTTGTTCTTTTTCCTCCCATTGTTTCATCAATTCAGACAGAAAATCAGATAAACAGACATCGTCAGTCGTCCTTCCCCCTTTAACACGAGACGTTTTATCCGATTGAGTTTTAGACTAAAAACTAAAAACCTATGAGCATTCCGACAGGACTGAAACTGGAGACTCCTTCCAGGAAGGAAATTATTCAACAGTTGTACATGTTTTTCTTCTTCACATGCAGGAGGGGTATTGAAATGTCCTGATGGACATTACATGTTTCCGAGGAATGGGGAACTCCAATGTTCTCCATGCATGCCATCTTGCACTGGTAAGATCGTGGAACGGGGCAACATAGTTTTGAGATTTGGTGTGTGTTTGTGGACTCATTTTGTGTGTGTGTGTGTTTGTGTGCGTGTGTGCGTGTGTGTGTGTGTGTGTGTGTGTGTGTGTGTGTGTGCAGTGAACAAAAACCAAATCGAAGTAGCCGCCTGTACAAAAACAAGTAATCGTCAGTGCCTGTGTGAGAAGGGTTTCTTCTGCCCCAGTCCAGTGAGTAGGACCTGCAGGAAGGACTGCCTTCCATGCACCAATGGCTTCACCAGCACGCCCAATCTGAACATCTCCTGCCAGAAGTTCAAAGAGTAAGTCCCGTCATCCGATCCGGGTCAGAACTGATATGCTGTGAGGAGAATCAGGAGAATATTTTATATTGTAGTGCATGTAAACACGGATTAAAAACCGTCACCACATCTGCCCACAAGCTCTGAAATTCCCGGAGATTCCCTGCGTGCATTTTTTCACCACTCGTTATGGGAACACCCGGTGAATAACACAACCTCTGCATGCTGAGCCTTGTGCTGAAACAATTCTCTCCCTTTCTTGTTTGCACTCTTTCTCATTCTCTCTATTTCTTTCATGTTCTGGCTTTTTTCAATATTAGGTTTTGGGGTTTTCTAGTTGGTTTTCCTTGTTTTCTTCCCGTTATCTCTCTCCCTCTCTTTCTTTCGCCCTCTCTCTCTTTTCCGGACTCGTGTGCTTGTACATTTCCATAGTTACTCCGAGCTGGATTCGGTTTTAGTGCCGAGAGCGATGACGTGCAGCTGTCCAGATGTTGAAGAGAAGATAATACGCCTTGTTTACACGCGAGCAGGCGACATGAAGTGGTGGTGGATTTGGCAAGATGAAGAGTTCAAGAAACCCGTAGGAACGCAGGAAGAACGTACAATGGGACCAAATATGGGGCGATAGGGCCATGTAAATAAATAAATAATAAATCAATCAAATGTATTCCAGAAACAGGGATGAGTGTTGGAACAAGTGGGAGGAATTGTTGAATGTAAGTGTATTCTAGCTTTAATGAAGCGTGTATAAGGAGTGTTTTTCCAAAACGTGTCGAGTCATTCGCATAAATGACGCATCTAATAACCCCAGTTTCAGTTCAGATCTGTCGGGAGACGAGTTTCTCACTCAGGCCCAACTGTTATTCTCACGATGATTCGTTGTACCTCAGACATTTTCATCAGCTTTTCTTCACCTCGTGATATTTCAGACGCGTTATGATGAAGGGAAAAATGGCGAGTTGCTTTTCTTCCACCTTAAAGTTTCCCGAAGCATAAAAATGAAACCTTTAAACATCACAGGTGAAGGAAACTTCAACTGATATTTCGTTGTAGCGCCAAAAATGCGTCTCTCTTTCTTTGACACCATTCTGAGATAAAAATCGTGGCACGTGGAGTTTTTCTCCTGGTCCTGTACTTTATGTACTGTACAAAACATCTGTAAATACGCCTGAAACATAGCTTAGCTGATATTACATGGGATGTTACACTTAGACGGGGTACAAGATAATATCTTGCAACCCAAAGCAAAGCAATCAAAACACTTTACTGATGTTGGTACGTGGGTTTAGCTGAACGATGGCTTTTGTAGGTGAAAACCCCAACACCTACTATGTGTGAAAAAGCTTTTGCTTACGTCTCACTTACTCTGTGTATACGTCTCTCTGGCAGATGTGCTAGGGGGGAGCAGGTGATTACAAACGGCTCTTCTACTGCAGACCATGTGTGCGGAATCCTTTCCGAAGGTAACTTCATGACTCCACCGCAGGACAAAACAAACACCACTACAACTCAGAGGCTCGTGTCGTCTAACCACGAATTCTTTACAAGCCATTTGGTCAGTGATCAGGCCAGCTCTCAGAACACGGTGACATCTTTACCCTTGAGAACCGAAGCTTCTCCAGGTCTTTTTCAAGCACCGTCTACAAGTATGTAACGTGATATTGTTCCTATTATTCGACAGCTACAGTTTTGTATTTTGCAAAGTGCATTTCTTTGTTTCTCCAACAGGTGGCCCTGCTTTACCATTTGAGGCCAATTTAAAGACCACTTGGATCTTTTTTCTTCTGCTGCTCATAGCCCTGTGTCTGGTCTTATGCCTGTCCTTGAAGTGCAAGAGCAGGGCTATCAAGTGCAGGCTGGAGCAGGCAGGTGTGTACCCACAATGCATTACACACGCTAACAACAAACACGTTCGGAAATTTATTAGAACGAGGTCCAGATTGAACGTGTGATGTACGAGGTCATGTGATTTGAATGTAAGCGGTGTCATCATCATCGTTATCATCTTCATGATCATCATTGGCAATTTAGCGAAACAACGATGGAGACATGGTTCTTCATCAAACTGTCACCACCACGTTTGAGTAACACAAGCGACCTGGAATCTCCTGTATGCTGTAGTATCACTACGAGGCCCAAACACTGTTCCAGCATGATGACCAGGCACAATCCTGTGCACAAACCCAGCTCCATGTTGGTTGGTTTTAAAGTCCGGGTAGAAGAACTCGAGTGTCCTGCGAAGAACCCTGATCTCCCCAAACCTACTGAACATCTTTGGAATGAACTAGAACTGGAGCCTCTTTGACATCCGGACACCGGTCCTTGATCTCGCTCAAGACCTTTTGGAATTGAGAATGAATTCAAATCTCCTCAGGATGCTCCTGAAACTTCTGGTGTGAAACCTCTCCAGAAGATTGGAGCTTATGATCGCAGTCCATATTATCCATATGCACTTGGATTTAGAATGGCTAAAAACTATATATGAATCACAGTTCAAGCAAAACTGTGTACCCTGTTAAAGGCAGGAAAGAAGCTTCAAATGTGATCTTTTGGCTCCTTTGTTTCATCCTGGATGCACATGCTCCATAAGATGCTGTTGATTCTGTAGATTTGTACCTGCTGCTTTCATCAGAAAGACTGTCCTGTGCTCATCCTAGGAATCTGCTCATACTGTACTAAACATCTACAAGTAAACATGGCTTCTCTTATAAGGTTTCTTCTTCACATCATCTCAGTTGTGACCTTCTTCTTTTAGGCAATAAAGCTTCATTCTTTCATTCATACAACTGAGCAGCTATTGGTTAAGGGCCTTGCTCAGGGGCCCAGGAGTGGCTCCTTGATGAGGCTGGGATTTGAACTCACGACCTTCAGAAACAAAGTCCAATGCTCCACTCAGTAACCCACCACTTCCTCTAAGCTGCTGTAGGAGAATCCTATCGTCAACAATCGCTGTTCAAATACCATTAAATCAAGTGTGTTTGCGACACATTTGACTCCAGGCACGTTTGACATACAGCGACGTTGCAACCAGTCAGTACATCAGCTGAAAAGATCATGACTGGAAGACGAGTCAAGATCAAGAACGAGCCCAACCCCCGAAAATGTTAAAACCTTTCAGCAACTTGCGCATGATGATCCTCGGAGAACAATCCACATCATCTCAGTTCCGCACCAGATTTGGCTCCTACGGACTTCACCCTCTTCCTGAAGATGAAGATGAAGCTCAAAGGTCACTCGTTGAAACTCTTTGAAAAGAAGACTTCCAAGACACATTCCAGAAGAACACTAGGAGCTGTATTGTTGTGCACGGGGGCTATTTTCAAGGTGATGGTGTGGAACCTAAACATAGATAAAGTACCTTCTTGTAAACAGAGCGAGTCATGAAACTTTTTGACTCCACCTTGTGTGTACATTCATGGCTTTTTGTAGGGTGGTATAAAGTCTCTATAAGTAAATACACCCCTGTAGTCATGTGCTCGAAAAGCCATCCTCCGAAAAAACTTGGAGGAAATACAGTTAAAAAAGCAAAGAAATTAGGAGAAGTGCATCTTCTGTAAGAGCAGGTTCTGTGTTTACTTTTCATGTCTTTGATGTGAATGTGTTCATTGGTGGATTTCCCACACCGACTCGTGCAAATGAGTTAGTCGGTGCGTTTTTTCCCACTCACTGGGTTTGCGTGTTACACTTTCCGTTAATGCCCACGTTCGCTCTCACCAGCACCGGTGGAGGTCTTTTTTTATAGCAGCCCAAAATGCAAAATCTATTTTTGATGCACAAACAGTGCAGCAAGCAAAAGAAAGCTGCCGTGAACATTCACACCTTTCTTTTCGGCCTAAATTAAACCCGAACGTGAGATGATCAGCCCTCGTACTGGAATCTCCCTCGATCTGCCTTTTTACTGTAAACCACATCGCCTCAGAACTCACGTGCTCTCTTTCCCATTAAAGCTCACAATGATAGAGTTTCATAATTACATCCTGGCGAATGCTTTATACAACCTGAGAAACCACCGGACCGTGTTAAGTAGTGCATTTGAACACGTTCGGCATGTTCTCAGGCGTACTGCAGTGCACTTTCACTTTATGACAACGCAATATACAAATCAATCAGCATGCATTTATGAGAATCGGACACTCTGAGGAGAAGCTCATCGTTCTTCTCTCGTTGTCTCTTTAGGTCTGGTGTTCAGAAGATACGTGAGTGACCCTTCTCCTCCTTATTTTTGGCTTACTCTTGCACAAAATCACAATTTTTTTTAACCTCACACACACACACACACACACACACACACACACACACACACACACACATACTTGTGCTCATTTCTGCTTTTTTTTCTCCCTGCCCTTTACAGCAGCCCGTGTTCCCCGGAGTCAGCCCTAACACAGATGCTCCGGTACCCGTGAGTGACGTCACGGACGTCAGAGATCAAAGTCAAGGTCAGGGGTCATTCCCAGGGAAAAATCAGAAGGTCACCATGGAGCACGTGGGGAAATCGGACGGCATCAACAACACTGTCGGTGAGGGAAGATAATAGATCACATTTTCTGAAGGTCAAGCTGACTAAAGGGTTGCCTTTACCTTCAGAAACGTGACCGATTTGTTTCTGGATGTACGCGAGAGGAAGCAGTTTTGGTTTGTCTTAGCGGCGATGCGTGTCAACCTCTGACTTAACAGATTTGACATAGCTCACGTGCTCCTCCTTCTGTTCTCTTTCTGTCATCAGCTTTTCTTCACAAACCATCAGTTCACTGATCAGACAAAACTCTGAAATCAATGCATGTGATTGGCTGAAACTGAGCAGCTGCTACAGGAGCCGTGCTGGGACGTGTGGAGAAAACTAACACATAGATAGATGGATGGGTGGATAAAAATAAAGATAGAGTTCAGCATAAGGTGTTTTATCTGTCCACACCCTCTTCTTCTGTTCCCTTTGTTCTCATGAAGTGTATTTATTAGGATGCACTTCGGCTGTTGGATCTCCCTCATCAAAAAACCAAACTCGAGTTTACGAACAAAAAGAAGTTCTGGTTTTGTGGTTTTAAGAAATGAAACTCCAAGAGTCACGTTGGGGAAGTGAAAATGTGCAGTTCCATAGCCAGCATTTCTGCCCTGACTCATGTACTGGAATCACAGACTTTACTGGGAGCCAAAACATATTCACATCTTAAAGTCTATATTTCAAAGTATGATTTTCGCTACTATATAGTGTTTATATGACGTGCCTTCCTTACACACACACACACACACGCACGCACACACTCACTCATACACACTTTACATGCTTCAGTGTGGCTTTAAAAGGAAAACTTTAAGGCTTTTGGTTTGTGTGGCCTAGATTTTTTTTTTTATCAATCACACTTCACGTTTCTTCTCTCCACAGGTTCTATTTTCATCTACTCCCCCGGGATGGTGATCCTCGGCTCGAACTCGAACGAGAAGAAAGAGGAGGTGTTTTCGGGCGTTGAGGAGGAGGAGGAGGAGGAGGAGGAGGACGTACGTCTCATGAGCGTGCCTCAGCAGGAATCCAGCTCTGAAGAAGTCCTTATCAGGTTGGCCACGCAGGAGGAGCTCGACAAGGAGCTGAGCATCCCGGTCCCGGCTACGAGCAAATGAAAACCCTGCAGGACGCCTGAAAAGGAGTATACGCATCAGCACCAGGGGCCTCACCAGGTCACGTGTTCAGACCCGGGTCCTGTTCCAACACAGAGATGAATCAGGCTGAGTTTGTTTGTTTGGCACTGGGACTTCTTTCAGGGTTTTTTTTTTTACTCAGTGTGGGAGGCAGTGTGAAGTGAGTGATGGTGTAAGAAAAACTCCCAGGTTGCTATAGTGATAAAATGTACTGTACATAGGAGTATATATATATATATATTGGATTATATATATGTTATAGATATAGTAAGAGATATTTGATGTCGTTTGTGCTTGAGTGCAGCTTGACCTGTGAGTTGGATGGACAGAAAAAGCAGACAAATAGACAAAAAGGAAGACAGACAGACAGACAGACAGACAGGCCACGCTGTACTGAAGAAGTGTGGGTGCACGCAGAGTTAAAAATACCTCAATGTGGGATAAAAAGACTGCTGAATGTCAGAGACTTTCACTCGAACCCTCGTGTCTCTGCCACTTATTACTGTTTACTGCTGTGCAGTCGACTTATAATCTTCTTTTTCTTCTTCTTTTGTTTTTCTTTTCGTACTTTCCTACTTTTCATTATAACTATTAATATTTCAAAAGCATCTTCCACGCTGCCCAGGCTCATAAGCACTGCATTAGCTTTGTGACAGCATCTGGAATTCACCCTCGAATTCCAGAAAAAACGCATCGTGGGATATCCAATGACTGAAACAAAATACGACCTGGAGTGTTTTTTTTTTTTTTTTTTTTTAAAATTTTTTCAATTTATTATACTTTTTTTTTTTTTTTTTTTAAAGGTCACGCCTTTAGTTACGCTTAAAACACCTCTGGAATGTCCTGTTCTGTTACAGCTTCACTGTTACAATGCGCTGACACTGGAGACTCCTTCCTTCCTTCTAAATCATCTATTTATAACACTTTATATTTAAATGGGAGGTGGTTAATGTGTTAGACTTCTGATCAGAAGGTTGCTAGTTAAAGCACCACCACCACCATGCTGCCCATGCTGAGGCTCTTGAGCAAGGAACACGCCTGAACCCCCTCAACTGTTCAGGTGTATAAATGAGATTATTGTTATTGTTGCTATGGAGACGAGCATCTAAGAAATGGCATACATGTAAATTTACAGATGTTGTTGTTGTTGTTGTTGTTGATGCATCTGAAGGGGAAACCAGTTACAGTTCCTGGAAAGTCAGAAGTCCACATAAATATTTCAGCTTGTAAAGGGTTTTTTCCTGAGTCACCACACACACACACACACACACACACACACACACACACACACATACTTACAGGCTGGTGTTTGTTTGGAAGACACTTTCCTTTTGTGAGTTGAGGAGTGTTATCTCACGTCAGTTATGTACATGAACGAATACACGAGCACTTTGTACACACACACACACACACACACACACACACACACACACACACACGTCCGCTGAGGAAATTATCATTCGGATGACGATAATTGCTGCAGAGCCTGTGTGCTAAACTAACTAGCTAATTTTAGCTAGTGTTAAGAATGAATTATAGTTTGTTTATAGTAAACACATTTTTTTTAAGGCCTTAGTAACAGAGGTGCACAAACTGGGGGCTGCAGAACAAAGCTTTGGTTTTCATTTCTACTTTAACACCCTGTATATGTTATGTTTTATATATAGGTTATTTTATTGTATTTTTTTTTTTTTTCTCAAGCTGTGTAAAATATACAGAAAAAATGAGGGCCGTTCCAGTCAAACCGGGACTTGACCAATTTCAAGGAGTGGAAACTGCATTTTTTTTTTTTGACATTTTTTAGACAAGATCAGCAAAGAAGGATTCGTGAATGCACCTTTGATCATGCTAGGACATGCTGCTTCTTCACAAGTTCTGGAAGGCTGACCTCTGAGGAACTCATTCAAGGATCCAAATAGTCCTTCAACACAGCGCAGAAACATTTTTTACATGATTTAATTCAGCGTTTCCACGGAAAGATTCGTCTCTTGTGCAATTCCACAAGCAGTTGGTTATGCGTCGATTGTCCAGGATTAGACGTTTCACTCGTGGAATGTTCACTGCTGTGGGCTGTGGGCGACCACTAATGGCTATCTCCGAAACATTTGATACCATTCTAATGTTTTTCTGCGGCCGAGCGTCTCATCGCCGTCTTGTTCTCGAAGTCTTCTTTAGATATCCGTGAGTTTTTATGCCCTTTATCACAACAAACTTCAGAACCATGCGCTGTCCCATGCACACGCTAACACTTGTCTTCCATCTTGATCAACGGTCTCTAACGTTCCCGGTTTGACTTCAACACCCCAAAGTTTGTTTTGTTTTTTATTGTATAAGTTTCATCTGCATGCTTTGTGACACTCTTTATTTCTGGAGAGGCAGCGGTGCACAGACAAGAGGAAGTTTCCAGCTGTTTTGAAACAGCGGCAAAAACATTTTATGCAACACAGAGGGCTGAAAGTAAATCAAGTGATTTGTTTGGGTTACGAAAGGAAAATATTCACTCTGCCTTATAGCTATCGTTTAATAAATCGCTGAGAAGAAATCGTTTAATAAATCGCTGAGAAGATGACGATGCAAACTGAGACCGCGCTCCTACTATAACAAATACGCCAGCTAGCTGCCTAGCAGTGAGACGGATAATAGGATATCTCGTTAATGATGATGGTTGTATCAGTATCTTTACCTGGTTTGATTGTGGACAATAATGTTTCATTACACCAAAATGTCCCTGACGGTTGTAATGTATGTGATGTGATGTTTGTTCTTTATTTGAATCATTGCCTTGAGGTTTGTGATTCCCATCCGGAGATCTAAACCTGCTGCTTGTTATCATTACAGTGTATTTTTTTCTTTTCCACATGCTGTGTCTTTTCACTCAAATAAAGCCAAAGTGTAAAACTCCATACAGACCACTGCTTCACTTTTTGTAAAGATTATATATTTATAACATATATATATATATATATATATATATCCTGTTCCTGTGACATTTAACATCCACACTTCTAGACATTTCTTTGTTAATATTTATTTATATAGTGTTGGACAGATCTCTACGGATGCCCGAATTTCCGTGCGAATTCCAGTGAAAAACATGCAGAGTGACTTCGAAAATCCCTCCCATGTAGTGCAAACTACACTGCATGGACAAAAGTTTGTGGACACCATACCAAAAGATCATCTACCATAAGATCATCCACTAGATTTAATGGAGATTTGTGCTCATTCAGCTACAAGGGTGTTAGTAAAGTCAGGAACTGATGTAGGTGTGGTGAGGAGGCCTGGGATACAGTCAGTGTTTATCCCAAAGATATTAGAGCTCAATAGTAGGAGATCTTCCATCAAATCCAACTAAAGTAAAACATTTTAATTTAAAAGAGAATACCCTTTATTTGTCACATTAGAGCACAGTGAAATTCTTTCTTCGCATTTCCCAGCTTTTACTCAGAAGCTGGGGTCAGAGCACAGGGTCAGCCATGATACGGTGCCCTTAAAGCACAGAGTTAAGGGCCTTGCTCAAGGGCCCAAGATTGGCAGCTTGGCAACACCAGGGCTTGAACTACTGACCTTCCGATCAGTAACCTTAACCACTGAGCTCCCACTCCCATGAAGCTCCCATGAAGATGGCATGAAGCTGGCTTTGGGTACAAATATCATGCCGGAACAGGTTTGGATCTCCTAGTTCAAGTGAAGAGAAATTTCAATGCTAACGGATCCAAAGACGTCCTGTACAGTTGTGTCTCCAAGTCTGTAAGTACAGTTTGGGAAAGCACCACAGATAACTCAGGTGTCACAACACTTTTAGACCGACCATGAAGCTTATTAGCGGAATTGAAGTAGGTGCTGATGACGTGTGGTCGATTTGCATATTCATGCATATTCATAACCCTGGAGTTTTATCTGAATTAATGCGTTTGTTAGTTTTCAGAGCAGCAAAAATTATTAAACAATATACATTTTAAACCATTGGTATGTAATAACATTTTATTAGACATGTAATATCATGAGGTAACGAGTTCCTGTTGTCATGTTGTCCTGGTTTGTGCCAATTATTACTTTCTGTTACAGTAAAAACCCACAAAAGGAAAGTCCAGAGGTTTACAGTCAGGAAATATTTTTACTTCATGACTGTACTGTAGATCATCTCTCATATGTGTGTACTGCTCTGAGTGTTTTTCATGCTGGGAAACGTTTCTTTTACTCCATGGGAATGTGTCAGATGTTACTATTTACTCCATTACAGTTCAGAAGAACACGCCATTATGAGAGTTAACATGAACCTGTGGAGAGAGTACACAAGAAACCCCACGGTGTGTGTGTGTGTGTGTGTGTGTGTGTGTGTGTGTGTGTGTGTGTGTGCGTGCGCGTGCAAGGAACAGTAAACTATTATTAGTTGACTATTATTTACACACAGAGTTCTCACACACCACTCATTTTACTGTTCACGCTTTTTTGCCATTTGCAGTCAGATGGTCATGAGTTCAGATCCCAGACCCCTGCTGGGCTCCTGAGCACGGCCCTTCACCATCACTGTTCAGTGTATGAATGAGCCAAAATGAGACCAAAATGATTAAAATGGAGAACCTTCTGTAATTTTGTTCATGTGGAAATGTAAAAGGAGTTACATGTAATTTACACTTTCGCTTTGTTGCCATGGAAACAATGAGTACCATCGAAAAACTGATGTTGAACTGCTCGAACAAAATAAACAAACAAATGAATAAACTCAATAAAATATATACCATTTTAATTATTGATTCATATTTGTTTATTCAATTGTTTGTTTATTTGTTAGTGTTTCATGGTTTCATAATTTAATGAACTAATTGTTTGCTAATTGTTCAATTATTATTTTGTTTGCTTGTTTGTTTACGTTTTTAGCTGTTGCATTATGCACCTGTTTGTTTTGTATTGTTGTTTACTCATTAAATGATTCATTTGTTGGTTTGTCAGTGTTGTTATTTAATCATTTGTTTTTTTGATGATTTAATTCTTTCTTTGTATGTTAAATAAATTGAATTCCTCGTGTCGTGGTGTTTTGTAATAAGACACGTGACAGTGAGACTCGTGTTTCCTGATTCTTTTGATCGAAACTAAGAAAAAAAAAAAAGAAAAAAGAAGACCAAGAAAGAAAAAAAGCGCGTTCGCGTAAAGGGGGACGGCGATACAGAGCACTGCGATGCGATGTCGCCTACGTCGCCGTGAGCGCGCTTTCGTGGGTCTCGGTGTTGGTGTGAGCGCGCGTTTATATTTTAGTGTTAACAAAAAAAAATAAACAATTAAGAAAATAAGGTAAAAATGAGTGTCGGATACCGTTGGGGCTTCTTCATTCTCCTGCTCGTCACGACGCTTGCAAAAGTGAAGGTAAGATCGTTTTTCTCTTCACCTTTTCTTCACAGTGGAGTAGAATGAAGTATCGCGGTGAAGTGAATGATTCATATCGATAGTCCGTGACGGGATTCTGAGACTCCTGACTCCTGAATCTCCTGCCGGAAAATCCAATCAGAACTCAGATCAGAGGAAGAGCTGAGTACAGAACAGGTGTCTATATGAGCAGGAATACTCAAAGCTTTATTCCTATATAAGGGATATTGTGACACACACACACACACACACACACACACACACACACACACACACACTGCTGTGTATTTAGGAAACAACTGCCCTATTGCATTTGTATGAAATTCTATATTTGTTATCTCAGTCTTTATAGTCTGCCTCTATTTCTTTTTTCTTTTCGTAAGAAGTCACTTGAACTTCACCCTGAACATGTAGTGTGTGACTCACACTGTGTAAGAAGCCCCATGAGTCCAGTTCAGCAGAAAACCACAGTGGAGGTGACGTCAGAATGAAGAAAACTTATAAAGAGTGTTAATTAAACATTGCACGATGCGGATGTGTGTGTGTGTGTGTTTGTTCGTGCATATATATATATATATATATGTATGGGCTCCTGTTTTGAGCTTCAATGTCACCCTGAAAGTCATTATAATTCAACAAAGCTCCATAGAAAAGGCAAAGTTCTGGCCTGAGAACGTAATTTCCAGGCAGTACACAAATCCACAAAATAAAACACAACCAGAGCACTTGATTCAGACCTTAGAAAAGCAGAAATACATATTTGTGGAAGGAGAACAGCATGGGCAGTTGTTTTTATTAGAGATACGTCAGCAATGTGTTCTTTTTAGGAGAAAGTTCAACCAGTAAACATCTTCCATGAATGTTTTGCTTTAGGGAAAAGAAATCAAAGGATTTCCTTTCCAGATACGGCTCTAAAGTACAATCTGATTACAAGAAGCCAGCATCCTCAAAGATACCAAAACACATTTTTTTTCCATTAGAGTACAAAACACACTCAGGATCCTAAAGCCGTGTCCCACCAGCAAGACACCTGAAGATCTTTCAGGATACTTGAGTTTTATTTATTTATTTATTTATTTATTTGGTCAGAAAAACAGCAGATGTTTGGATTCCATTTCTAAACATATCTGCGTTCTGCACGGAGTTGGTTAAAGGTTTTCGCCGACCTGGTGTAGACAGAATGCGGAGGAGCGTTCTGGTCTTCACCCACATTCTGTTTTATGACTAAGCACAGACGAGTACTTTGGTACTGCATAGTTTTGGAAATGTTCTCGTAGTTACGGAGAGGTTTTAGAGAATTTTAGAGAAGGAGTCTCCAGTTTCAGAGAAGAAAATCTTCGATGTCGGTGTGGAAAAAATCACATTGTTCTCATGTGAGATGATTTTCTTAGAACTGCATCGGTTTATTCAAGAACTTTATTCCTCGATTATCGTTTTTAGAGAACCATCAAGGTTCTGTTTGGAACCCCCGTAACAGAACCTCATGGAGCATTAGATAGAAGCCATTGAACAGTTTGAAACTCTTTGCATGTGTAAGGTTTATCATGGAGATAATGATCATGATAGCTTTCCGATGGTTAAGGGATTACAAATATAAATATATCTATAATCATTCATTCTTTGGATTGTTTAATAGTTTTTAGGGTTTGCCTGACATTGGGGTTGATTATGATACGGTGTACAGAGTTGTATAGGTTTTTGTTTTGTTGTATAGAAAAGAACGATTTCAGTGAAGACTGTTTTTTTTTTGTTTCACAGCCGCTGTGTGATTATACGTAATTATTAACAGACAATTATTCAGGTCAGGAGTCAGGTGTGTGTGGGCCATAAAGTGTTTTGCTATTTATTTATTTTATTTTATTTTTTGCTTTTTTTTATGGTACATTGTTGTAAACCTGATTTTGAAAAAATAAGGGTTTCATTTTATTTATAATTAAACCGAAATAGAATTTTAGGAATGGAAAAGTCAGACAGAGAGCGTGTCTTTGCAGATCAGTGTGTGTGTGTGTGTGTGTGTGTGTATGTGTGTGTGTGTGTGTGTGTGAGAGAGAGAGAGAGAGAGAGAGAGAGAGGGAGAGTGTGTGTGTGTGTGTGTGTGTGTGTGAGAGAGAGAAAGAGAGAGAGTGTGTGTGTGTGCGCGTGTGTGTGCGCGTTCACGCGCTTGCACAATTGGGGTCGAGCCTCTGTTCCGGAAGTGCCCCCTCATCACCGTCACCACCACTGAGTCCCGTTCACCTGCGCTGTGATTGGTTAGACCTGCGTTTGTAAAGTTGTAACCAATCAGAGTGCAGGTGGGCGGGCTCTGTCCTGGGACAGGTACGCATTCCGGAAACGCATTCCGGAAGTGATTAACTACTGATTGTGTTTCGGTTTCCGGCTGCGCGTTGCCTTTTTCCAAGAAAGGGTGGTTCACTCCGAGAAGAGGTGTAAGTGAGTGAGTGAGTGAGTGAGTGAGTGAGTGAGTGTGTGTGTGTGTGTGTGTGTGTGTCTGTCTGTCTGAGAGAGAGTGAGTGTCCTAAATATATTTATTGTACCTGTCTAAAGTTTGCAAACACCTTCTCTTTCTTTATTATTATTTTCACCATCGTACATTAATACTGAAGACATCCAAACTATGAAAGTTCCCATCTGAAATGATGTAATAAACAAGAACATGTTGAACAACTGCTTCCATGACCGCTTTACACACTTTTGGTATTCTCTCAGTCAGCCTCATGAGATCATCACCTGGAATGGTTTTCCAACGATCTTAAAGAGTTCCCAGATGTGTTGAGTGCTTGTTTGCTGCTTTTCCTTCACTCTTCGGTCCAACTCATACCAATCCGTCTTGGATTTAGATGGGGTGATTGTGGAGGCCAGATCATCTGATGCAGTGCTCTATCACATCCATCACAAAATCAAAAATAGCTTCACCAGCTAAACACCTCCACACCATCACACCTCTGCCTCCATGTCTTCATCTTCTGTATATTTAACAATGACACAGTGGTTAGAACAAAAAATCTGAAATGTGGTACAAAGGACAGTTTTTCACTGATCTGATGTTCATTCTATGTGTTTCTTGGCCCAAGTAGGTTTCTACTGCGTGTTGTTCTTCTGAAGTAATGTTTTTTTTTTTTTTTTTATCACAAAGGACTCTTGCAGTCTCCTCTGTACAATCAGTGTTGAAATATGTCTGCCGCGTGAACTTTGAGAAGCACTAATGTAAACCGTGATTGCTGTGGCTGGTAATTCTAATAAACTTATCCTCTGCAGTAGAGGTAGCTCTTTGTCTTTTTTCCTGGAACAGTTCTCATGAGAGCCCATTTCCTCATAGCATTTGTTGGGTTTGGAGACTGCACATGGGAATATATTTACAGTTCTTGAGATTTCTTCTGATTAACTGACCTTCATGACAGACTTTCTTGCTGTAATATGGATTTGTAGAGTGGGTGTTGCTCTATTAATGCACTAATTGCACTAAAGCACTATTGACTTTGTACTCACGCTTTCATCTGCACCAGACAACTGATGGTTTGAAGCACATTAAGAAGGCAAGAAATGTCACAAATACAATCTTAAAAAGACGCCTGTGACCTGAAAACCATTCTGCGGTGACGACCTTCATGAATCTGATGTGAGAATGCCATGAGTTTCCCGAAGTTGGCATCAAAGCTAAACGGAGCTGCTGTGAGCAGTCAAAAATATAAAACATTCTAGGTGCTTTAACACATTTTTGTTTGTTCACAGCCAATAAAGTTCTCTAACTAGATTTGTTGCACCATCGAATTTGTTCACACGTACGTCTAGATATTGTGGAACATCTCTGAAATACATTGGTTCCTCTTATCACTTCTGTTACACCAGCCACTGTATAGACAGTTATAATTACAGCTATATTGTCTTTTGATCAGACCAAACTTCTCATCGTGTTGAAAAGAAGTGTGAACAACTCCTTTACCTCTGAGAGATAAACAGTGCTGACATCGGAGTTCTTCCGTATGTGTCAAATCAACATCTACGTATCAACCATTATAGGTTTCTCTTTGGTAAACAGCAGTGTGTTATAACCTGGATGTTTTGCAGATGTTCAATTCATAGACAGCAATTATGTGACTTTCTTATGTGACTGTTTTTAATTAATTTATTTCCAAAATATATAAATAGCTGTCGTATTATGGTAAGAGTGTGTAATCGGAACACATTTGCCCTCGTTATACTTCCCTTTTAAAATAAAAAACATATAGAAATTGGTGAAATTGATGCCTCATTTATTACTCGACAGGTCAGCTGAGAGTCTTGACATTTCCCAGTTGTGCAACGTTGCCGCTCGATGACGATAGACTGTATTCTCCACTATGTAGGGAAGATTTGATGTCTCAGAAATGATTAGGAATTTGCTGCCCTTTTGCTGGGGCCTGTTCAGGGTGTCTCAGTTCCTGGTTGTGGGTCTGAATGTCACTGAGTCATCAATGGTTCATCCTGGAATGTATTTATTTATTTGTTTGTTTGTTTGTTTTACCCGCAGTCCTATTCGCTGCCGTATGAAGCGTCTGACAATTGCAAGAACAGCATGACTGAATACCTGTATGAGGCGCACTGCTGCAGCAAATGCCGTCCAGGTGAGAGGTCATGGTGTAGATGTGTTTAAATGATAAAAACATTCCCCAGATTTCCATGTGACGCTTTTCATGTATGGATACAGGAACCCGGATGGCGACTGCGTGCACCAGCAACACAGATACGGTGTGTGAGCCGTGTCCTGATGGAATGTACTCTGATAACATGAATTATTACCCAAACTGCTTCTTGTGTGCCAAATGCCCAGAAGGTAGTCTGCTCATACAGAGCATCATTATATGTATATATATACACACACACACACACATATATACACACACAATGATCACCCATAACATTATGACCACCTGCCTGATATTGTGTTGGTCCCCTTTTGCTGATAAATCAGTCATAACCTATCGAGCATCAACAGCTTGAACTTCTTCAGCAGTTTAAGCTTCAGGAGCTCGTCTGTTTAATCGGTCCAGCCTGGCATCAATGAGCCTCGGCCTCCCCACTGTTCCTTCCTTGGAGCATCTTTGATAGATACTGACCACTGCAGACCAGAAACATCCCACAAGAGCTGCACTTTTGGAGACGTTCTGACCCAGACGTCCAGACGTCTCAATTTTTCAAATTCAAAATCGCCCAAATCCTTACTCTCGCCCATTTTTCCTGCTTCTAACATCAACTTTGAGGACAAAATGTTCACCTGCTGCCTAATAAATAAATCCACACACTAACAGGTGTCATGATGAAGAGATCATCATTCTTCATTTTACCACTCAGAATGCTATAATGTCATAATATTATGGTTGGTCGGTGTGTATAAGTAAAAAAAAAGTTGCAAATACGATGCAAATACAGTATGTAAAAAAAAAACAAAAAACTATACATTATGATACAAATGCCACCTTGTATCCCTTACACACATTTTAAGTTAAATCACATTGTTAACTTTTACACCAATGCACCATTGTGAATGTAAAAAAAAATAAAATAAATAAATAAAGCAGGAAAATGAAATGCTTTTTTAATACATTTGACAGAGAAGGGCATGAAATACGCCAAGCAGTGCTCGAAGGAAAGTAACGCAGTTTGTGTGTGTAAGCCTGGTTGGTACTGCGTTTCACTGGAGGAACCCGATAATTCTTGTTCTACTTGTGAAAAGTATCGGATGTGTGGCCCTGGAAAAGGAGCGAAATCACCAGGTAGGAGGGACTTGTTTATATTTATTAATATTATCTTCATTATTATTATTATTATTGTTAATATTATTAATATAAGATGGAGCTTTGGAAAGATAGATTTTTATTGGTTAGACGGTGCTGGTTCGTTTATTATGAGAGTAGCTTGGATTGTGTGTGTGTGTGTGTGTGTGTGTGTGTGTGTGTGTGTGTGTGTGTGTGTGTGTGTGTGTGTTTAAAGACAGTAATTTAAACTCTTATTGAGGAGCCATGTGCTTAGAAGATCTTGAATCACTGTCGTAAAAATGGTTTAAACAATAAAAGAGGAGTCTCAAGTGTCAGAGTTCCTGCTGAATATTTTCCTGCTTCTCCACATGATTTGTACGCTGACTGCGATTGTTTGTGCAATTGTGTGTTTGCAGGAACGCCTACAGAAAACGTCAGGTGTATTAACTGTCCTCCAGAAACGTTCTCTAATGAAACCAGTTTTCGGAAGTGCCAGCCACACACTCGGTAATAATTATAATAATCATTGTTGTTTCTCATGCGATGGAATTAATAAATCAGCCTTTGGTTCCTAAGTGAATAATAAAACTATAAAATAATTACACACTGTTTAATCAGGACCAGTTTTCACACTGCGTCTCCATCTAACGCCTAATATTCAGCCCATTGATAGCTATCATGCTAACCAACTAGACTATTATTTACTCTAGAAAAAACTAATGTTAGCAAACTGGTTTTTACTGATATAATAAATCTATAAATTAATGTTTGCTAGCTTGTTAGCTAGGTTCCAACTCGTTGTGGATATGTTACAGTCCATGTTTGCATTCTTGCTAGCTATATTTTGGATTTAAGTACAAAAACCTTTAGAGATCACGTAAGCCAAGCTAGCTTTATTCTACTGTCTAAATTAATAGTCATGATAACTAACTAGCCGGCATATCATCAAAAGTCTAAACTAAAATCAGCCACCAAGTGAGTCTGGCTAATTAATTATCATGGCTAATGATTTAGGCGGTATAACAGGCTAACGTAAGCTAGCTTATTTATTCAGTATTAATAACTATTTTAATTCATTCATTCATCACTTTAAAATTTTTCATGTATGTATGAGAAGACATTTTCATCAGGCACTATGAAAATTATTAGACTTTACATAACCCGAGCTAGCATGCTCGGTTAACAAGCAGCATGCTAGCACACTTAATCTGCTATAAGATTAGCCTTATGATGTGATGCTGGCTAGTTAATGATCATGGCTATTGCTTTAACCAGTAGAATAAGCTAACGAAAGCTAGCTTGCGGCTAGATATAACTAGAGTTAACATTTCATCAGTTGTGAATCAGTAAAGCAGGAGCGATTACTTATTCAGCATGTTTTTTTTTCTTTTCAAGCTCTGCTTTTTTTTTTCTCAGTATATCTAAGAAGACATTTCCTCCCCACACCCACTTTAAACGCTGTGCTTTCAGGTGCGAGCTACAGGGCAGGCGTACGCTCGTTTCAGGCACTGCTAAAACCGATACGGTGTGTGGCCCGGTCGAGATCGTGATCCCAAAAACAGTCAAAAACCATCCTCCTATTACCACAATGTCTGCGCCGACTTCTCCTTCCAAGCAGCTCTTCACTAAGCCTTCCATCGTGGTTCCTCCGTACACCTTGACCAGCAGTTTCCCTGTGCTCTCATCACATCAACCCCAGGATGAGAAATTCACAGCCTTATGGATCGGTAAAAACATTAATTTGTGTATTAAGGTCAGGAAAGCTCAAAGCTGGTTCCTGTAGATAAACCGTGTTTAATTTGTCACCTATTGTATTTTTTAAATTAGATAAGCAGACCTCAGTGTACAATGATTTATACGTTGTTTTTTTTTTCTTCTTTCCTCTGCTTATGTGCCATTTCCTTCTTCACCTCCTTCCCTTCTTTTTTATTTTTTTGTTCTCTGTTCTCCCCCCTCCCTTTTTTTTTTTTCCTACTTTCTCTTTATGTTTATCTCCCAATCTTGCACTGTCAGGTCTGCCTGTTGCTGGGTTGCTGGTGGTTTTGCTGACACTGACTCTCTGTATTCGTCACAGGAAAGGTAACGTGTGCGAGATTTTGTACGTACGGCTTGTCGGAATCGAAGATCAACACTTTCAGATCTTTTTTTTTATCTTAGATACTGATTTCTACAAACCAAAATCCTGTCATTCACTCAAATTTTTCTCACATTTACATATTTACATATTTGATTGGGTGTTTGATTTTATGATGCAATCACCCTTGGGTTCATCACTAACCAGTCTGTTTCCTTATAAACGTGCACTGTATGGACAAAAGTTTATGGACACCTGAGCAAAAGATTGGTATGTGCTTCTTTTTGAACATCCTCTCCCACATTTAGTCCTCATTTGCTCTTATAATCACCTTCACTCTTCTGGGAAGATGTTCCACTAGATTTTGTGGAGATTTGTGCTCACTGACCTACAAGGGTGTAAGTAAAGTCAGGTACTTATGTAGGTGAGAAGGTGAGAAGGTTTCTGGGGTGCAGTGAGCATTTACATTCATTTATGTTTAATAGGGTTGGAGATCTATAGCAAGAGATCTTCCTCCAAATCCAACCCATGTAAAGCAAATCTTCATGAAGCTGTCACAAATGTGTGCACACGTGTCATGCTGGAACCGGTTTGGGTCTTCTAGTTCAAGTGAAGGGGAAATTTCATGCCACCGCATCCTGTAAGACGTCCTGTACAATTGTGTGCCTCCGGGTTTGTGCTTACAGTTTGGGGAAGAAGCACATAGAGTATTTGGTGGAAAAGTCAGTGTTCCAGTACTTTTGGCCATATAGTGTGTGTGTGTGTGTGTGTGTGTGTGTGTGTGTGTGTGTGTGTGTGTGTGTGTGTGTGTGTGTGGTGTATATATAACTTATTTAAAAATTAAAATTGAAATCGCTAACAAGACTTAATTTTTTTCTTTGCAGGTAAACCTGTAGTCCATGTTGGTGCTGTATAATATTAGGGGTCTAACGGTACAGAAAATGTTCAGATTCCCGGCTATTAAGTCACGGTCCAGTACAATTTCAGTACAGGTGGAGGGAAGAAATGCAAAATATAAAATTTATTAACATTCGTGAACATCAGCAGTTTTTATTTTTTAAACAATTTTTAATAATATACCTGCTTAGTTAAATAATATATTAAATGATATTTTATAATATATATAATATATATGATAAATATAAAATGAAAATGTGACATTTTCTTTTATTTCTGATCAAAGAAACGAAATGAACAAAATCTTTTCCATCTTTATGAATGAGATTCAAAGAACCAAGTCACTAAAATGATCCGATCTTTCCACCATTAATAGGTTTTGCTCCTTGCCCAGGTTTATGGTCATCTTTTGTTTTACAATTACACTTTAATGAATTTCCATTCCGCAATCTGCAGCGTTTATTATTCAGGTCTCGCAGCACATGAGGGATGCAGGCGCTGATTATTTTTCATTGAAGTTAAAAGTGCGTCATAGTGGGGCCAGAATCCAGAATCCCAGGGCCAGAATCCAGAGTTTTCTCAGACTCCCTGAAGATGATCTCCATCTTTAAATGCGTCCGTTTGGTTTTCAGGATTTCATTCCAACCAAGGCTACGGCTCCACTAATCTGGAAAAAAAGAATTAAACTGCCGTTTTTGTGTGCGTCCACACTTTAGTTTTTATTGGTTTCCCAAAATTTGCGTGTCCACAGTGAAATGTTTGCAAACGTTCGCGTCCCTGTTCTGTGCATGAGCAAATCAAAAAGCTACGTTTTCGTTGACTGAAAGCGGCGCCTCAGTGTGAACGGAAGGCCAGAAACATGGCCCAAGCCACACCAGATTCCACCTGTTTAGATCATTATTTTCAACCAAACTATTAGATGTTTGGTTGGAATGAACCCTGCTGTAGAGACTCGTATAAAAATCTTAAAGTTTGGTGTAGCCTCGTTTTAAAGTCAGTGACGTGTGCTTGTTTTTAGGAAGGACACTGTTGTAACTCTCACATCTCGAACCCTGCGGAAAACCACGGACTGTTAGCGGATAGCAGCAGTGATCCGTCCACGGCGTCGTCCTCCGACAGTCACAGCCAGGGCACGGGAGTGAGTCAGGACTGCCTCCACGCCGAGCACTCCACCGTCTCCAGCCCCATCGTTAACCTCAGCTTCACGGCCACCATTAACTGCCAGGTGAACCCAACTACGGGCTCATGCTCCATTCCCATCAGCCCCTGCGTGCATTCGCTGGAGCCTGAGTTTCCTCTTTCTCAAGAAGAAGAGCTGAGTGTGTCCTGTGAGCAAGAGGACAGCAAAGACGCTATACAGTCAGTGCAAGAGAGTGGGATGACTAAGTACTGAGACGAGGGGGAAATCCGCTGGCTTGTCTTTCATGTCAGCGGTGAATGTTTAATCTCAGGCTGAGCGAGAGTGTGTGTGTGTGTGTGTGTGTGTGTGTGCAACTGTGTATATATGTGCGTGTGTGAGTGTGTGGTGGGGTTTGGTGCTGTAGTGGATCATTATCTGACATTACCACTCATGTGTAGACTTCATTTAACACGCAAGCCCTGTTTCATAGTCCACTACACAACAGAAACAGGTACAAACGCACCCACGCGGTTACCATCAACACACACATTTATGAATATGCAAATGAAAACCCTACACACGTACACCAACACGTTTCCCCTCATTGAGTGCGAGGACACCGAGCTGACAAGGGGCTAAAGGGAAACCACCCTCTAGAACCAAATGTGTCCGAGTGCAGCATGGAGGAAGAAGAAGAAGGAGGTCGTGCATTTGCCTGAAAGGGCTCATTTGCATACTGGAACCCGATTGGTTTGCGTGTTTTATGATGCGCAAACACAAGCATAAGGAGAGCGGCTCAGGGCCGTGGCTTGTCTGCATGATTGTTCTCTTAAAGCAAGACAGTCAGTGGTGTTAGTTAATTAGTGTCATAAAGCTTTAACTCAGTATTCAATTGATCATCCTTCAGTGTTTTTTTTCTCAAAAGATGTTTTCTCCAGGTTCATTTAAAAGATGGATGAGTTAATGCACGTAATTCCATTGAGGGAAAAAAACAAAAATGATCAGTATTTATCATGTGCAATCGAACGCATATCTCAGGGATGTATTCACAACAATCACATGACGAGTGAAGCCAAAAATCATAAGACTCCCCATTCCTTCCTTCCTTCCTTTTTTTTGTAAAGAACATTAATTCGCTGTTAGGGTTATAATTTCCTCCCGAATGTACGGTCTAGACCTTGAATGTCAAATAGTTGCACTTTACCCACATGCTTGCTCTGAGGAAGTGATGTGGTCCTGCACTGTAAATAAATGAAGAAAAAAAAAAAGAAACGAGGCCAGGTGTGGGTTACTGACGCCCCCTGGTGGTTATCAAGAAAAGACATGCAGGATCGCGAGAGAGGAAACTACTGTATACATCATAAACTTTATTTATCAAAAAGATTAGTAAATGGTATTTTCTACTCATCAAACATTTTACCCCTTACACTCCCATTTGTAGTAATTACTAATTGAATTAAAGGGGAACCCTGAAAGGCGTTAATTTTTTTCAATTTTTACTTTTGTACATAGTAAAAAAAACTTTTATACAGAATAAATTTTAAATCTATTAGTGTGTCCTTTATATTGTTTACAGTTTCTCATTTGTATAAAAAAAAAAAATAATAATCCATGCCTAAGAAAAAGGTTACATGCATTTTTATACAAAAGCAGACGGTGTTTTTCTGGGAATAATGATCGCTATAATTAATGTATTTCGCTTGTTTTTATAGTTACGTCATTTTTCGTTTCAGTCACTGTCATAAATTTACGTCTTATTGATGATGGCGTTTCACACAAGCCTGGATGGTTAATTGTTGATTCAGTCTTTTGCTGCTTTGCCTCTTGAATGTTGAAGATAAGATAGATGACGATGGGAATTCCTTCTTTATAAACATCCCATTTCACATTTAGTCTCAATTTGCTCTCATAATGAGCTCCACTTTTCTTGGAAGATGTTCCACAACAAATTTTGTGGACATTCATTCAGCGATAATGGTGTGAGTAAAGTCAGGTAGTGATGTAGGTCAGAAGATGAGGAGGCCGTCAGTGTTCACATTCATCCTAATGGTGTTCAATAGGGTTGGAGGTATATAGCAGGAGATCTTCCACTAAATCTACCCCATGTACAGCAGATCTTCATTGTCATGCTGGTGAACGGAAAATGTAATTCTATTAAATCCAGAGACGTCATATACGATTGTGCATCTCCAGTTTTTGTGAAGAACCACATGTGTGGAATATTTTGGTGTCCCCATATGACCATATAGTGTAGTATATATGTCTATTATATAAAATGCATTGATGAAGTTCAGACACAAAGTGCGTACTGGTGAGAATTTGCACAACTTTCCTTGAACTGCGGCGCTGCAACGAAGCCGGAAGTTTCTGAGTAATCACAAAAAAACCTTACAACAGTTTGTAGGAAATGATTAGTTTGCACACGTTGACAGGAAACGGAGCGGCGTCAAGTCAGCACTTTGTTCAGTTAAGGATCTGAGGTGAAAACCGCTGTGAGTGAAATCAGAAGTTGTGAAACGTTTATTTTGCAACAAGAAACCACTTCCAATAAAAAAAAAAACACACACACACACACTTTTTTTTTATCATAGTTCAGATCTTCTTTTAATCACCATCTGAATTCTTGATTATGGAGCTCTCATGTATCTCACAGTTGAGTTTCTCCAAGAACCATAGCGATGGAGAAATTAAAACATGTGCTACATGTTTGTAAAGCAAACCACCTACATTTATTTATTTATACATATATATAATATTATTATAATATACATGTAGGAGGTCACAATTCCATACTTCAACCCCATGCATTTCCAGTCACTGCACCTAAATCCTATAGAGCGTGCAAAGCTGTTCTTCATGCTGAAGAAAGATTTTCTTCTAAATGAAGTGGAAACATCTGCACATTTATAGATTTGTTCAGGAACATGTTTGTGTCTCTCAAAGACAATATTATACTCTGTGTTCCCAAACCTTTGACGGGTAATGTGTGTGTTTCATATATACGTTTACAGATATACAAGATGATACACGATGTATAGACAGTATCTTTACCATTATACACATTATGTACTTGCGTAATATAATGATAATACGGAACTGCATGATGATGACAGGCAATGAGACACCGGTGTCGTGGGTGGTCTCAGTACCTGTGGCAGGGTTGTATGCTTGTTTACGTGAGGTGTGTGGGTTCATTTGTCTTAAACTGTATGTAACGTCTATCTTCATGGCTTTTGCCAGATGTTTGTATATCCATGAGAGACTCACAAACGTGCACTGAAGTCTCTGAATAAATACTTTTACAGACTAATAAAAAATCAGTCTAGTAGAAAAGCAAAGTGTTCCCCATGTACAGCTATAATGCATGACGTTATGAGTGGTGACGTGAAACACTGATTATCTCTTCACATGGTGGAAGTGGAAGTTTACTGGTTATTGATCGGAAGGTTGTAAATTCAAGCAATGGTATTGTCAAGCTGCCACTTTCGGGCCCTTGAGCAAGGCCCTGAACCCTCTGTGTTGTTCCACCTTAAGGTTTGGTGCGATTTTTCCGATGCCTTTCAGCTCACCGCGGTTGTAAAAGGGGGTTTATTTGTGGTATTGTCGTCGGAAAATCTGTCTCATTCTCCTTTGAGCTCTGGGTGAATTTATAGTTTTCTTGCCTACTATATTAATTATATTCATTTTTGCACATCATCCAAAAACAAACCCAGAAATGTGATGCAAACCCTTCCAACGACCTGCACATCACAGACCCCAGGGAGTTACACATTAAACCACAGATTAAACCGCAGATTAAACCGCAGATTAAACCACGTATTAGTCAGAAAAGATGTGATTTTTAGATTTGCCATAATATGGAGTGAATCATTCAGACTGAAACCCACCACTGTAGTTGAGCTGGTGGGCTGCAGCCCTAATTTTTAACCATGTCATGGTATTCATAACCACATTAGTCTTAAGTCGGATGAAAGTGAAAAAGTCTGGTGTACCGGTGTGAAAATCATTCGACAAAACCCTGTCAGATGTTATTTAATGCTGTTTCTGAGAACAATACGACACTCCAGCAACTCTTCTGATTGATTCTGTGAGCAGTCTTGTAACAGCTGGATGAATTAAATCTCGTGATGAAAATGGAGCAAGGCCGCTGGAACGCATGGAGGGTTCATGCCCCAGTTTACAACTTCAACATCGAGGATTTACACAAATAAACAGTTTAAAAAAACCTCCTTTAAAACCTTATCTATAAAGTGCACAGTGTTTTCAGATCGATTTTAAAAGCACTTTATAGTGAAACGTTTGTAGAATGAAGTCGAAATCAATTCAGTGGGTTTTTTTCACAGTCTCGGGTCTGTGTAATTGGTCCATTCGATTTTTTTCCCGTAATGGAAAACCCTTTTAGAACAAACCCATTATCTCATTTGAGTTTGATTTTACTGTGAGGAGATGAAATTGAAACAAATGTGGATGTTTGGACCTTTTTTCTTGATGTGATTAGTGATAAAATATGCGAAAGTGGAATTGAATCGTTTTTTAAGTGACGTGCGAGGATCCGAAATATTCATCATATTTTCTCTCCGTAAGAGAAACTTTTTTTTTTATTATTTCATTTGCTTTCCACATAAAAGGAATTAAATGGCTTAAATGGTTAAAATTTCAGGTGTGTGGCAACCAAACGCTACAAACTACACTTTGCATAAATTATGTTTAAAAGGGAATGAATTTAATGTAATGCAAATCAGACAAATTGCAAAAAGCAACTTTATATATAGGTCTAATTGTTCCTCTGTTGACTTATAATATAATATATATATACAGGGAGTGCAGAATTATTAGGCAAATGAGTATTTTGACCACATCATCCTCGTTATGCATGTTGTCTTACTCCAAGCTGTATAGGCTGGAAAGCCTACTACCAATTAAGCATATTAGGTGATGTGCATCTCTATTGGTCGAGGCCCGGGTTAGTAACACTACTTGGGCTACTGTTAGCCGTACGAGGAGAAGGAGAGGAGGAAGACGTCTACAGAGACAGCAGAGAAAGGAGAAGTTGAGGAAAATGGATGTTCGGGTTGGTACTTTAAATGTTGGTACTATGACTGTTAAAGGGAGAGAGGGAGCTGATATGATGGAGAGGAGAAAGGTAGATATGGTGTGTGTTCAGGAGACCAAGTGGAAAGGGAGTAAGAGCAGGAACATTGGAGGTGGTGTTTAAACTGTTTTATCATGGTGTGGATGGAAAGAGAAATGGTGTAGGGGTGATTCTGAAAGAAGAGTACAGTAAGAGTGTAGTGGAGGTGAAGAGAGTTTCTGATAGGGTGATGAACGTGAAGCTGGAAGTTGAAGGAGTGATGATAAATGTCATCAGTGCTTCTGCTCCACAAGTGGGTGGTGAGATGGAGGAGAAGGAAAAATTCTGGAGTGAATTAGAAGAAGTGGTAGAAGGTGTACCTAGGAATGTACGATTGGTGATTGGGGCAGACTTGAATGGGCATGTAGATGAAGGGAACAGAGGTGATGGCACTTTTTACAACAGACTTTGTCTCAAAGCAGCTTTACAGAATTTAACAGTTAATATGAGCGATGTGTATTTATCTCTGATGAGCAGCCATGGCGACTGTGGCAAAGGAAAACTCTCTTAGATGTGACGAGGAAGAAACCTTCTCAAGAAACCTTCTCAAACCAGGAAACAGACTCAGAAGGGGAACTCATCCTCATTTGGGTGAAATGTAGTAAATGTAGGTCAGTGCTTCTGATAGTGTTTAGGCCAGCAGAGAAGGCTTTGCTGACCCTGACCACCCGCCACTATATGTATTTACAGATGAGCTGCTGTGGCGCCCCCTAATGGGAGAAGCTGAAATATATATATATATATATATATAATATTTAAGCTTCTTTAATACACACACGCGTATTTCAGTTTCTCTCAGTAGGGGTCGCCACAGCAGATCATCCTGTTTTCTACTTCTTCCTCTTTTAAACCAACCACCTGCATGTCTTCTCTTCACCACATCCATAAACCTCACCCTTGGCCTTTTAATGACATCCTCCATCTTCAGCATTATTCAACCCCCTCATCACAAATTACCAAACCATATGTGTGTTTTTTCACACCAGATTAAAAAATGTTTCAAACACCTGGAGTCCGAAACAACATACTGACAGGCAAGTACTCATTATTGCATCACAAAATATATTACATTTTTCTTAGTTGCTTCGGAGCGTTTTTTCGAATCATCCTTAATATTTACAAACCCGTAAGTGTATTCCTCAGAACAATGTGCACAAACAGCACAGCATTGACTTTCCTGCAAAAGCCTGTACTTTTTTCTAAATCCTTAGTTCATCTCTCGAAAGTAAGTGTCAATGAACATCTCATTCCCATCAGAATGAAAAGTACCTTCGTTGTCAGTATGACACTGCACAGTTTCAGTGTTTCTTGAAATAAAATATGTTTTGGATCACAGTGATTAAAGTCGAATTACCTCTGTACAGCATCTATGAATTTCAGCAGCACAAATGTATTAATTTGATTGCATACTTTGATTTATATTGATTGCAAGAGGCAGAGTTTCACACAGGACTCACACTTTTACTGTTCTGTATTAGTGTTCGTTTGTTTCTTGGTTGTTCATCACTCTTCAGAAATTGTTATTCTGTGTTTTGCTCTGTTGCCAATTGAAGGTTTACAAGATTCACCTTTGACCTGTTTTAGAGAACAAGTAGATCATCGGTTGATCTGATGCCGTTCACTCGCCTTCATTAGTGACATTCAAGAATCATCTGCACAATTCATCAATTCAAGAAACATTTACCCCAAAAAATGTTTAATAGAAATTTAAGCTTGACAGATGTTTTAAGGTTAAACTATGTAGGTGAAACCAGTATAATATATTTTGATCAACTTGAACATAAACAATAGATAAAGTAGGAAACAGCAGACAATTGCACACAATCGATTTAATAAATGCACTAAAGCATTTACAATTTAGCCAAAGCAAAAATAAATGTTTTTATGATGTGCACAAGTGATTAAATTACCTGGAGGTTGAACAAGGAGTTTTAAGAATTTAATTTC
This sequence comes from Silurus asotus, assembly GCA_024362625.1. Lineage (NCBI taxonomy): Eukaryota > Metazoa > Chordata > Actinopteri > Siluriformes > Siluridae > Silurus > Silurus asotus. Next base: position 664,495 of record MU551607.1, read on the forward strand.
TGATATAAGAACCGCCCCAAAGCAGCTGAAAAAAATTGTAAGACACTAATATGCAAATGAACCACGGAAGGGAGCTGACGCTTTTTGTATTTGTGGGCGTGTCTAGTTTGCATATTCATAAGGGTGTCCGGATAAAACGTGTAAAATGAGTTTCTGCATTTTTTACGCAAATAATTTATATATATATATATACTGGATCATAGGATTTCTAAGTCAAAAGTGTGGTGTTTTATAAACTTAAAATGTAGTAAATAAAAAAAACATTTATTTAGAAATGAAACATAAATATACATAAATAAATATATAAATATACATATATATATTATATCTCTATGTATGCATAGCGTCTAATTCACGCCAATCATGATGAAGCATAAGCCGTACCACAATGTAACTCGTTTTGGGGGGATCGGGTTGTCTTGACTGTCGCGTTTAGACGATTTTATACCGTAAAAACAAACAAAACTTACATTTTATAAACCAAATATATAAATAGTCATCTCAAGTATGCAATGTAAATAAATTAGCAGGGGATCTGATATCCGCATTTTATTCTTCTAACACATGGCCACCCCTTGGACTTGTGGTAAAGATGGTTTGCTCCGTTGCTGTGCTCGGCTCCTGCTCAGTCTGAGAAGTCGCGCTCAGTCGGATGCAGAGCTCCGGGGTGAGCCGTTTGACGTCCGTTCTTGACGACGGGATACGATTTCTTTTTTGTTTAAATAAAAGTTTTGGGCAAAACTCGTGTAATTGGAGTAAATGAAAGGAGTTCTGCGTGCAAACGCATGGAAACGAGCGTCTCTGGAGCCTCAGGACGAGTCAGAGTAAGTCTTTCAGCCCGGTGTATATGTATGTTTGTGCTAGCTAGCACTGTTTACACATTAGCCAGCTTGACTAGCAACTCTAATTAGTTAGCATGAAGAGGGTTTTTTTATTCAGTAAAAATTCTGATAAATTGACGACGTGACAGTCACGTTAAATAGATCATAATTATTTATTACAACTCCCCAAGTCACCTTTTATTTGATGGAGAATTAAATCTATATTCATGTCTTTATATGATGAGCGATCCACAGAGGCTGCCTATTTATGTTAATTGGCTAAAAAACAAAAAAATAATTAATATTTGTAAAAACTCATTTGCCATTAAATCTTATGACCTTATTCCAACAAAAAAATCCCCCTTCAGCAAGAACCATCAATATTTCTATCCTGTAATGTTTCCCATCAGCATCTTGCAGCAGTTCACATTATTATAATATATTTATTCCTTTATTAATATTCTCATATCGTTTCATTATACTTCGACAGGCACAGTGAAGAGGTAGGATGTCTGATCTTGTCCTAGATGATGGGTTTACACACCCCTCTGGAGTCTATGCCATGGTTTTAGGAGGACTTCAGGGTCAAAACAGGACTTTTAGATGTAAGAAGGTCGGAAGACGTGAAGGATCACCGTGAGCTTCGTTTACACCTGAGATGATCTTTAGTATGGAGTAAAAGTACTAAATAATAATAATAATAAAAAAAGGTTATCCAGGAGACAGGGTAAAAAACAACTTAGGACCAGGTCTGATTTATGAAGGATGGATGAAGGGATGGGTGTTGACACTCCCTAAAGACATAAGAAAAGATATTTATCATTCTGTGATTCATGATTCATTCAGGTTCATGTTTTTTTACATTATTACATGAATAAATGTCAACTATAGAGGTGATCTTTATAGTGGATGGAGTAGGGGTGCCAATAATTTCGCTACCCGGTTTAAAGTAGTGCGGTTTGCAGTTTGTAGTCATCTGTTGTTTCTAATCCGGATTTTTCTTTCTTTCTTATCTTCCGTTTGTTTAGCTCGAGGATCGATCGTCAGGAACGCTGAGGAATTCACGCTGAAGACAAAACAAACTGCGAATCTCAGGATCTTTTCTCGTGTCAGTTTTTTCCCGTCGTCTCCACAGTCGTCTCTTACAAATGGCGTGTTGTCTGAAGGACGAGCTCCTGTGTTCCATCTGCCTAAGCATCTACCAAGACCCGGTGAGCTTCGGGTGCGAGCACTACTTCTGCCGTAAGTGCATCATGGAGCACTGGAGCAGGCAGGAGCACCACGGCACGCGCGACTGCCCCGAGTGCAGGAGGACCTTCACCGACCCTCTGCTCTCGCCCAGCCTCAAGCTCTCCAACATCGTGGAGAGATACTCGGCCTTCCCGCTCGACGCCATCCTCAACGCCCAGAGGAACACGTACCCCTGCAAGGACCACGAGAAGGTCAAGCTGTTCTGCCTCAGCGACAAGAGCCTGGTGTGCTTCTTCTGCGACGAGCCCGCCTTGCACGAGCAGCACCAGGTCACCACCATCGACGAGGCGTACGAGGAGATACAGGTCAGGATTCCG